>JABMCL010003640.1:612500-727500 GCA_018857735.1 Alviniconcha marisindica | reverse complement strand
TTTTTTAAAAGGGGGAGGGTGCGGAAAAACCCCCAAAGCAGCAAAGTTCTCCTTTGCCTGATATGACTTTGATTTAGTTGCATGTCCTTTTATTGTTTTAACAGTGTTTGCTGTTTCTGGGGTCTTTTTTGTATTATCATTATTTTGTTCTTGTTAGTGGTGGTTTCTTTTATAAAGTGCCAAACAGAATGTCTTTTTTCCCCTTCTTTTTTTCCCCATATTTATTTTGGTAATTTTTATTTCTGGTTTTTCCATCATGGGGTGCCATTCCTTGGCTGCCAGTGCAGCCATCTGGACCCTTTGTGTAATTCAGCAGTTTTAGAATTGTGATATTTTATCTTTGCATTGGTTGAACAACTTAACTCAGAAAAAGAAAAAAACTTATTGCATGCTTTTGGTCCTTGTTTTTAAAGGCCCACTATGGACTTCATTTTGGTGATGCAGTTCTCACAGAAATCAAAATAACCATGGACAGGCCAATGGCCATTATTTCAATGTCTGAGTTTGTTTTTGTTAAATAAAAATAAACTTTTTTTATATTCCTTTGTGTTCTTGGTACAGGGGCTTGATAGGATAGCTAAATAAAGATATTTTGCTCAAGAGTTTTTTGCATTTTTTCCCCTTTCTGTTGACAGTTTATAACAAAAGATTACAGACTCTCTGGTAAGTACCTGCTTGTTTCCTTTTAGTGTAGTGTTTTCACCATGAACTTAATTACCTGATGTTTGAATTCACTGCCCAGTCATCAGAACAGGTCATATCAGGATAAAACAAAAGTTGTAAGTTTATGAGTGAAATCTGGTTTATCAGGCAATATTCGCTTTTAGCCCGATTGGTTTATGGTCCTCAAATGGTATAAGAATATGCGTGGGTGTGTGTGTGTGTGTGTGTGTGTGTGTGGTTCATGGCATGTCTTATTTTGTGTTTGAAGAGAATTAGGAAAATGTAAACATGAACAAACAGGGAGGGCAGAAAATTATGTAAATTATTAAGCTAGAATTCCTGTTCTGCATGTGTACAAAAGGACTGAACCTTTGGTAGCTGTGGATTCTCAGCTGAGGGGACCGTATTTCTGTGCTCAGGTGTGGTACTCCACCATGGGTTATCATTCTCAAAGTAGACCCATAATCAGTTATCATGAGAAGTCATGTCTGCATTCCACTCACCCCATGCCACCCCCACCCTTTCGTTCACAGCAGCATTAGAAGGAAACAGTAGAAATTATGTGTTTTTAGTCTCATGTTTTTTTGTTTGTTTTTTCTTCACAGCAGCATGAGAAGGAAATAGTAAAAATGGTGGGTTTTTTTTTTTCAGTTGGGTGTTTTTCACAGCAGCATCTAAAGGAAACGGTGAAATTACGTGTTTTTAGTCTGGTGGTGGTGTTTTTTTCACAGGGGCATAAAAGAAAAGAGTAACAAATTATGTATTTTTTGTGTAGTGATGGTTTTTGTTTGTTTGTTGTTGTTTTTGCAACAGTTCTAAGCAGCTCCAAACAGCATCTGGTGAATTTTGTAGCCATACATGCAGGATCACATACAAAGCCTTTTTAGTTACTTTGGTGTTTATTTCAGGCAAATAATTGATACAACTTCCCCTGTGGGACATGCTTCTGCCCGTCAAGCAGTGTGACAATTTTAGTTTTAATTTGTTCGTATGATGCTTTTTTGCGTGTGTGTAAACCATGAAGATGCACAGGAAAAAAGGACTACTTTACATTTCTTTCAGCTGACTTTTTCAAATGACTGTTATATGGCATCTTATTGATTGTTATAGATGATACCCACTGCTTTTCAAACAGTATTTTTGTTTTTGTTTTCAGTGTTCTCACTTGCCAGGTGTGCAAGAACGGTATTCTTTACCTTCATTGTCCACCTTAGTCCTTTGTTTCAGTTCAGTTCTTTTAATGTCTGTTGAATGAAACATTGTTGTTCTTTCTGTTGATCAGAGGCTGGTGCATGTATACAGAAAGTGAATGAAGTTCTGGCCAATTACGTGGGCACTCACAACTTCCACAACTTCACTTCCGGCAGGTGAGTGCTTCTCGTTTAGTTCTGCTATGCTCTAGCCAGCCTTCTCCATGAAAGGATGAGACAAGACAATTGTCAGTTGGATCAGTGGGGGAACTCCAGAGACAGTGTATTGCATGAAAGGTACCATCTTGAACTGTACTTCACTGAACAGCCTTGTCTATGGGGACAAACTGCAGAAAATACAAGAGTACAAACATACAATGCATGTATACTGCACACAACAGCACTTTACTTTTCTTCCACTGCAGAATTGCGCAGTTTCCACTGTAACGTAAAGAGAGGACAATATAATTTGTATCATACTGTGGTTATGAAATGTGGCTGCAAACAAAAAGGCAGCTTCTACTACCCCATGTCCACTCCTGTTGTATTTCAGTTTAGGCCATCAGCTGTGGCTGTTCTTTGGCATGCTTTACAGTGAAACCCTGGGTTTATACTGTATTTAGACAGAACTTGGCATGCTTGTTGAAACTGAGTGCACATTTTTTAATTCAATAACAATAGCCTAATTAATTGCAAGGTTATCTATGTTGTAAGGTAAAGTGATTTATTTTGCTTCTTTATTTTGAAATGTTTCTTTCAGTTTAGCTGCCATGATTATTGATTTCATTATATTTTCGTGATCATCTGTACTTAAGTTGTACTGATGTCTTAAATAGTTAAAAGTGATGAGGCCATTTTTCAGGACTTTTTTCTGCTTCTTTTTTTCTGGTGGTATAGAATTTTGCAATAGTGCCTTGCTGGAACATATTCATTACTTTTTTTACTGTCATTTAGGGAAAGTCGTTTGTTTCTCAGATAATATTTGTGACATGAGCTTCTATTTATGCTTACCAAACAGAGAAACTTCAAATTCCTTCTTCTTCTTTTCCCTTTTGTATTCTTTTCTTTTTTAAGTTTTGCCACCAATAATACAATAACTTATCAACATTCAGATTGAAATTATTTTGCTTTTCACTTGCACATCTCGGTTGAGCTCATCCCATTCTCAGACCTAAAATCACACACAAATAAATATATATTAGAACTGTGGCAGTCTGAGTGGGATCCATAGTTTAGGAGCTGTGTGAGAGTCGAGGTGGCCGTCCTGGGCTGTCCGTCCTAACGAGTCTTCTGGCTTCCGTGGACGTAAAGATTTATTGAACCATGCTTCGGCTTTGGTCACAGCTTGTCCCTAATATGTCAGCCGACATCTGAGGACATTAAGCATCACTTCATCATCATCATCTGAGTGGGATGAGTTCCCGGAAAATAAATTATATAAGATATACCCAGTATTGAAACAGAAAAGAAGAGACTGTGATGGCCCAATTGCACATTGGCCATTCTTTTATTACTCATTCCTTTTTATTGAAAGGTGAGGTTATGCATCGGATGTGATAAACGTTTAACCATAGAGCATATTTTACTTACTTGTTCAGATTTTATTGAAATAAGAGAGAGCCACTTTACAGCTAAATCACTGCGCATGTTGTTTCAGGATATTTCACCTTAGAAGATTTTTAACTTTTTGAAAGAAATTAATATTTTTGGAAAAATTAAATTTGAGATCATTTTTAGATGTTTGTGTTTTCACCTTTTAAGCATGGTTTTAAAACTGTATATATAGACCCATTTTAAGAAATACACATTATTAAAAACTAAATATATAATATGAGATGTGCATCGCCATATAACCTCCCGGTTGACTGGGCGTAAAACACCAACCTACTTACTTACTTACTCACTTGCACAATGTTTGCAATGGACTTTAATTCATAGTTTCAAAAAGACGTAAATGTTCTCCTTTCTTTTTCTTGTCACTTCTGCATTCCATCAATTAGTTTAAATGTTTATATTGTGTTGGATGTTTTGTTGACAACATAATATGTTGTTTTATCACCTTCATTTTTATCTACTTAGGAAACCAAATGACCCCAGTTCCAAGAGGTATATGATTTCATTTGAGGTATGTAAACTTGGACGCTTCATACAGTGCAAATTTAAGTACTTGGTCCCAGAATCCCTGATCTACTAAAGTACTATGCGAGAGTGAGACGGTGTGTGTGTTGTATGCTTGGCTGTGTGTGTCGTGACACCGTTCAATGCCCATTGGCTGACTCTGCAGTCTCCTATTGAAGAGCCTAAACTGTCTTGTGCATTGTATGCTTGGGTGTGTATGTCTTAATACTGTTAAAAGCCCATTGGCTGACTCTGCAGTCTCCTTTTGAAGAGCCTAAACTGTCTTGTGCATTGTATGCTTGGGTGTGTATGTCTTAACACTGTTAAAAGCCCATTGGCTGAATCCACAGTCTCCTTTTTGAAGAGCCTAAATTGTTTTGTGTGTTGTATGCTTGGATGTCACTGTGTGTCTTAACACTGTTAAAGACCCATCAGCGGAATCCATGGTCTCACATGGGAGAGCTGTAGACTGGCTTTTGTGTTGTATACCTGGCTGTGTGTGGCTTAACTCTGTATTCAGCAGCTGAATATCACCAGTCTCATTTGTCATGGTGGCTTAACAATGTAAACGGTCAATGGCAGCAGCAGGTTGGCAGTAAGGAAGAACAAACGAGCCACAGCCAGAGGTTCCTGATTTTATTTTTTATTTTCTGTTTGATGGTACATGCAAGAGGCGGTTGTTATTGCCTCTCTCTTTCTCTCGCGCTCTCTCACTGACATCCAAAATAATAATACTAAAACATACATAAAACAATTATGACAAATAAATGACGTCATAATCCTCCTCCACACCCAACAGAAGAAAAAGCTAGAGACACTGACAGACAAAGTGACATGCAGAGTACAACAACACAAACACAATGTGCAGATGCACTCGGTTACAATAACAATAACCGAAACCAGATAAGTATACAATTTTCAGTTATCATGATTTGTCTCTATGTCACTTGCTTGAAAGAGGGGTATACCCTGAAAATGTATGCATGTCTTGTGTTGCCCTATTAAAATTGGCAGTCTTTTTAACCTTTTGCATGTTTGATCTTGTCTCAGAAGGTTTGCTGTCTGCTTTGCTTCAGACTCTTTTTTTTTATTTTGTTTCTGGACGGTTTCATATTGCATGCCATCACAGTTCACATTCTCAATCTCGTGTCTGATGCTGGCAAGTCAGGTCAGGCTTTGAAAGTCTACAAGCACAGTGAACAGTTCTGCTCATGTTAGACAAAATTAATAATGAAATATAGAATATACATGCACTGAGATAGGTTGAGTTTTTTGCCTGCAGCATTTTCTTTTCTTATGTGGAACAGTGTGCAGAACCATTTGTTCGGGATGGGATAGAGTTTGCCATCCTGACAGTGAAGGGGCAAAGTTTCATGCTGCACCACATCAGGAAAATGATCGGTTAGTGAACGCTTCTCTTCGTGAAAGTATGTAAGTAATTGGTTTTTAATGCCCAGTCAACTTAGTAGGTCATATCATGGCAAAATAATTGTTATTATAAACATCAAACACTAATTCCTAAATTATATTAAAAGTAATTAGACCCAATAGAAGTATAATAATTCAACAGTATCAAGTTTATTTTTATTTTTATTAAAATAATAATAATTGAAGAACCTAAACTTTCAGAGCTATAATCAATTACAGTTTGTTAAAAACCTTAATTTCTTTGAGAAAGTTGAAGATGGAGTCTAAGGAAATCTCTTTGAACAGCATTTCAAATAATTTGTTTGAGAGATCCTGTTAGTTTTGTTTTCGTTGCTTGTTCTGCTCTGTTTTGTTTCTTGGTTAGCGTTCCTCATCTAAAACTCTGAGGTTCACCCATTGCTGGGTGAGACGTAGCATGGGCGGCCCTTTCCTCCACACCTGTATTATCTGTCAGACATACAAGTGCAGCGTTGGTACCTGTATAAACCTGTCAGACATACAAACACGGCATTAATACCTGTATAACCTGTCAGATATACAAATGCAGGATTGGTACCTGTATAACCTGACAAACATACAGTTCTCCAGTTGCAATGACAGAGCATTATTATTCATTGAAAAGTGACAGAGCTGTACTCTTTATCAAAAAGGAACAGAGCTTTATTGTTCATTGCAAAAGGGACAGAACTGTATTCTTTTTTGCAAAGGGACAGAGATGTTCTCTTGATCACAAAGGAACAGAACTTTATTCATCACCACAGAGGGACAGAGCTTCAGTCTTCATGGCAAAGGGACAGAACTTTATTCTTCCTTGGAAAGGGACAGAACTTTATTCTTCATTGCAATGGGACAGAAATTTATTATTCATAAAGGGACAGAGCTTTATTCTTCATTGCAAAGTGACAGAAATTTATGATTCATTGCAATGGGACAGAGCTTTTTTCCTCATTGCAAAGGGACAGAGCAGTATATGTTCATTGCAAAGGGACAGAGCTTTTGTTTTCTTTGTTGCAAAGGGACAGAGCTGCATTCCTCATTGCAAAGGGACAGAGCTCTATTCCTCATTGCAGGGAGACAGAGCTATATTCTCCATTGCAAGCGGACAGCTTTATTCTTCATCACATTAGAGATGTTTCTTGTTGTTTCTTCTTCTTCAGGTTCTTGCTGTCAGCACAGGGAGGATTATTCTAACATCCGATCAAAGAGATCATTTGTGAGCTGATATTTTATGTTGGAAAATTTTGTTTGCTCATGGGTCAAAAAAAATAAATGCACCAGGTCTGATGATTTCCATTGTGCGGGGACACTGTGGCATCGATGTGCTGACCAAGGCATGGGGACCACTGAAGATGGACATCCCCAAAGCACCAGGCACAGGGCTCTTTCTGGATCAGGTCAGTAGCGCTGCTTCTCTCTCCATTCTTGCTCTCTCTAACGTAATTAAGCACACGCACGTAAGCATGCAGTAGGAACACAAATAACTCACCCCACCCCCCACACACACATACACACAGAGACATGCACTCACACACGTGCATGCACACAAATGCATGTGTGCACACATACACACACACACACACACACCATGCAAACAATAGGAAAAAGGTGAATGAAATGATTAATAATTACCTGATCTTTTGACTTACGCTTGTTATTAGAAATGCATTAAATAAATGGTTACATTGGTTTCAGCTATTCTTTGCTGGCTACAACAAGAAGTTTGGCACGGATGGTATGCATGAACCTCTAGTGTGGGACAAGTACCAGGTTAGTCCCCTGCTCTCGCAAAAGCTGAGTGCTAGTTTAATATAATTAATGATAACAATAATAATAGACATGTTTACTGCAGTGGGTTCTCGGTTCACCATGTCTGCTTAAGGAATTCAGTTGAGGGTAGGGGGGGAGAATGACACATAAATCCTGTAAATGTGTTTCAAGCACATTGAACACAAAATCCACAAGTATGTCGTGAAACAAGTTTTGTTATCTACTGTAACAGAATTTTTCTTTTTAATGAATGCAAAAAATTGAATGAATTTTTAATGAATGCATTAAAATGGGAAATGCTACTCCAGTGCCAAGACATAACAACTACTTGCTGAAGACTTGTAGTGATTTTGTTAAATTAAGGTGCCTTTCCACTTTCTGTTTGTCTACTCTGTGATTTCACATAAGACCAGTACATGTACAAGTACATGTAACATATATGTTTGCTGAAATGATCAAATCTCAGGGAAGGATTTTTTTAATTAATTGTTTTATTAATATATTTGCATTACTGTACCAAATGGGAATTTTCCCAACTGAAAATTAAGATCATCCAAACATTTCCAAAAACTGTTTGGGCTGCAGTTTAGAAAGATACTGATGTACTTTTTTTGTTTTTGTTTTTTTAACAATTTCTTTTACTTTCTGTTACAGGGGTGTTTTCTGTTGTTTTTATTTTTATATAGGTATCTTTTATTAATCGACTGAACTGATTCGTTTGTACAGGAAGCCCTGGAGCAGTTCAGGGAAGAGCATGTGTTGTCACACATTGCCAAGTCTGAGGTGGAGGAGAGCATGTATCCTTTCTTGAAGTGCACTTGCTCACCTGCTGGTCGTTCATTTTAGTACACGTTCATGTTTCTGTTTATTTGCAATGCAGGATGTGGTCAGTGCCGGATGGCACAAGTTATTTTGTGCTTGCCTTTCACATGGGTGAGTGCGTGGTTCTGGGGTGGTGGTTGTGGGTGGGTGATTTCATTAGTTTTTAATTAACTTCTAGATTATTTGAAACCTGCTTTCATTTTGGGCGGAGGTCTGATTTCTGCGAGTTCTTGTTTCCTTTGATTGATTCTGTTCCTGAAAAAAGAAAATCAACAGCAGTTGTTGTTGTTGTTTTTTTGGGGGGGAAAGTGAGCTTGTTTTTATTCACATATCCTTTCTTCTTGGATTGTGTGTTTGGGTGTGTTCTTGTTTATTTAGGTTTTGAGAGACTGTCACAACAAGATGGTCAGATAGTCCTTAACAGGTTTTCAGCATGTTCCAGTGGCTTGCAACGCTGCAGTATCACAAGTTTGATGTCATCGACCTCCAGCAGGATGTTCCGCCAGATGGAGAGAAGGAGAAAGACCCCACTTGGTGGAAAACCAAGCGCCTGCTCAGAAAACTGGATAAAGCTAATGCGGTGAGCTCAGGGACTGTGTATACTGGAGAGATCTTGAGCCCTTTGTTTGATTACAAAGACCGTATTTGCTTTGAGGTCAGCATGCTGAGCATAGATTTTGTGCATAAAGCCTTCAAAATAAGTAATGGCTCTCGATGTTTGATCATGGCCTTTAAAACAAAAAAACATATTTGTGTCTGGAATTGGATTCATCTTCATTCCACCAGTCAACTCAGTACAATGTGGCGGACAGAGCGAAAGCTTGTGTAACCGTAACTATGTGAGGCAGAGCTTAGAGCCCAGTGTGGAACTCTCTGTTAACAGCAGGCTCCAAATGCTCCAACCCTGTAGGGCTTTGAAAGTCCCTAGGCTCAAGCCAGAAAGTTAAGCAGCTATGAGAAATATTAAGAAATGAGGAGAGAAAGATGTTGATATTTTCATCAAATGAAGTCAGACAATGATTTCAGCCAGCTGATTATGATTTGTGAAATCCTTGATGGTGTGGACAGTTGCTTGCTGACTGCAAGCTGATGCTTCTGACTGTTTAGCAATTGTGTGCTGAACTAAGCCAGGGCTTTGCGACCTGGTGGTGCCAGCTTATTGCTTCTTAAGCATAAATTGTTTGATTTGTATGTAACACAGAAAAACACTGGTAGTTTCTACACACATCAGGTACATTTCTCATGTATCTTCCACGTTGTGTAGTGTATGTGTGAAACTGTTTGCATGCTGAATGGAGATAGATCAGTGAAAAAGCCTGCCACCTATACAGGTTTTGTGGCAGTAGTTTATTGAGGTTTGAACATATGTGCATTGTTGTAAAAAGTTGCTTAACTTTTGAGCTTGAGTATATTTGTAAGGAGTGTGATTAGGTGTGCCATTGATGTAATTATTATCATTATTATTACCCCAGCAGCCAGAGACAGAAGTTGCAGCAGAATCCCGTGATACCACAACATCTGGGGAAGCAGCTGGCTCCACGACACAGGATGACGCAACCGCTGCAACTGATGGAGGCATGGAAACAAAGACTGACCAAGGCGTTGCCATGGCAACGGATGACCTGACACCACCCAGCAAAAGCTCAGAGGATGAGTCAGAACCCAGCGAACTGCCCAAGGACAAAACAAAGACTGGGGCAACAGCATTGTAGAGGTGTGTTGGAGGCCTAAAACTGCGTAGCTAGGACTACAGGCTGCAGCTGATCATCGAGGCAGTCCGGATGCTCCCTGCTAACTGGTGTTTCACTTGCAGTGTCATCCAGTTGACTAGCGGTTGCTGTCTCTGTGGGTGCTTATTTGTCATCTGTATTTCTGTGGTGCAGGATCAAAGTGAAATACAAGCCGTAAGCGAATCCCTCGTGAGGAAAACAAAACTAAAATGTGGCTCACTTCAGACAAATTTAATACCTCTATGCATGTAATACTATTTTGAGGTTTGACTGCTGGAACCAAGTATAACTAATGGAAGTAAGAAAGGTGATATGGCGTTCTGGCAGTCAACCCTCAGATTTATGGAAAGCTCCACACACACACACACAAAAAGTACAACTAAGGATTTTTGATTTTTTTATAACTCCAGCTTATTAACAGCTGCATTTCACCGACCATCGTGGATCAGTTGAATGCGAGATAATTGTGGCAAAATTTGTCCGGGAAGTGAGGGAATGTCTCCATCAGTCCATGTCTTGGATCTGAAACTTCCTCAGTTGTTTTGCCTGTGCTGCCAGGCCACATGCAGAGCTTACAAGCTTCTTGTTGTTGATCATTTTTATATAGTGCTATTCTCTACTGTTGAGCAGACTCACTGCACTCTGGTCGCTTGTGATTCTGAATGAATGACCCCTGGCTTTTATGGCGCATTTTGAATATCCACTGAAGTGGTAGAGTTACAGTGCTGTTCGGTTGTTACATGGCTGGTGCCACATAAAACTGCTGCCATCTCAGCGCATGTGCTGTGTACACCATACAACCATGCAGCAGTTCACAGTGACACTACATTCCAATCCACGTACATAGGTTGCATGCATGTTTAGCTGTAACCTGCCATTTGCATTTTTGGCAGAATGACCAGGATCTTTTATGTGCTAGTGCAGTAACACGGGGTGGTAAGTAAGTAACTTGGTGTTTTACGCCCAGTCAACCATTACAGTTACATCAGGGCGACACACGGGGGTGGAACAGATACCAAAATAAGGGTCTGCACAGACAGTTGACCCTGGAAAAGAAAATTGTCCTGTCAGGACTTTGCCCGTGAACTGGAACCAGCAACCTTTTGATCACGAGTCTGGTGCTCCACCACAGAGCTATCCCAGCTGCCCTTGCTGCCCTTGCCCCTCAGAGGGATGACACATTCAGTCTGGTTTCTTACTCAGACTAAAGCCAAAGTACAGAGTGAAATGCTATGCTGGGTAATACCTTTTATATATATATATATATATATGCTCTGCATGACAAGCCGGTGACTGTTAGGCTTTGACTTTAACTGGTGACTGTTACGCTGATTGGCCACTGTGCTTCTGTCTTCTCCGGTGAAACAAAGATTCGCCCTATCATTGTTCATTGTCATTTAAAGTTTGGAAGTTTGTGCTTCTCTGGAATTGTATCCCTCTAAAATTACAGCACTGTTTTGGGTGCTGTTTAAAAAAAAAAAAGTTTGTTCCCATTTGGATGGCTGTTTGTGGCAGGTTCCACTGTAAATCCGAAATGGTGAACAGTGCTAGAACAAGAACCAGTGCTAACAGGTACAGCTTCCCCTTAGACCTTTGGAGGACTCTTATGTAAATTAAATATCACCAGCCTGAGCTTAGATGTTTTGTACAAGTAAAAGATACCTGTATTTATATTCAGGTGGAGTGCTTATGGCACAGAAAAGGAACTGGAAGTGACAGCTGAGCTTAGTGAGACTTCAAATGTGTGTTAAAGTGGACACCAAGCAAAGAAGCATGTGCATTAAAGGGAACCCCAAGTAAAGAAGCACCACAGACCTTGTCAGTAGAAAGGAATGAAAAACAAACCCACAGCAGGGTATTTTTGGTCAGTTTTGCAGTCTAGTTTGTTAAAGTTTATGTTTGAAAGTTGTGAAAACACAGACTTCTCATTTTGCATCTGACAGTCTGTCTTTTACACCATGAACAAGGCCAGCATGTGTGGCACCGGCTTCTATTATGCCATGAGCCAACCTGCTTCAGCTCTTCATTGGTAAAGAGCAAACTACAACCTGGCTACACACAGAGGAGCTCAAATTCAAAATAAAAGTACTGCTGTTGTGTTGATATTGATGTTTGATAGAGCAATCATACAAAGCCTACAAACTGACATATTTTTTGACATTTTTAGGTCAACATGCATCTTTGCTTGGGTCCACATTTAAATGTGCATGTATTTATGATATTCAGTGCTTTGAGAAAGGAAGGAAAACTGGTGTCAATGTCGTTGATTTTTACATTTTAACATAATTTCTACATTGATTGTGGATGAAGGAATGGTTAGAAAACTTTACTGACAGGCTATCGTTAATTTGTATGCGCAATTTTTACCAGTGAGATTGGAAATGTCTTTGTCAGGTTTGGGCCTGGACCGTGTTTGATGACAAAGCAACACCCTCCTTATAACTTTTATCAATAGGTGTGAAAGTTGTTTCCTGGCAAAGGGGAAAATTAAATAAAGTGACACAGAAGAGTGTTGTGGATTTACAATGTTGCCCTTATGACACAAACATGAAGTGGTTGATATTCGCATGGCATTTATTTGCATTGATCTGAAGATAACATACATCACAGAACAATATGTCCCTGCACCAAAATGTGTTATTCACTATGAAACATGAGGAATGAGTTTTTACATCGTGAATAACATTAATAAGCAGTAATGTGAACTGTTTAAAAAAATGCCAGTCACAGAAAGTACATACAAAGACATTTAATCACCAATGACATTTAAATGTACACAATTTAAGTAATACTGTAATGCCCAAGTATTAACAAGTAAATATTAATAACAAAACTCAAAATAAACATAAATCATTAAATGAGCCTTGAAATATATTGCTTGAACATTTATTTACAGGTAGAACGATGAAGGAAATTCTGTGCAAACTGAACACAATGAAGAGTTTGGTAACTAGCAGTAATCATGCATTACCATCATGAACTTAACACAAGCTGAAGAAGTTGGATACACTATACAATGGTGCCACATTACATCCAAAAAATACACTATAATTGACACATGCTCCCACCACTTTTACACAACTCCCCCTACCCCCCTTGATTATTATGCCATGTGCCCAATTACTGTGGTATTTCTGACCATATTTGTATTTTTCTGTGCGTAGTGTTTCCAGAAGAAAATTTTGGTTGTTCACTAATATGTACATTTCTAAATCTGTATCATTCAGCTTCCTGAAGCTCTATGTGCTGTTAATAGTTCAAAATCGACTCTATTTTCATGCGTCAAATGTAATACCAGTTAACAAAAGTCTCAAATCTGTAAGGTGTCAAATTAGACTTCGTTTTGAGTTCTACACCTTTTCCAAACATTGTTGTAAAATTCCAGGTAACTTGTGCAATGGACATGTTTCTGAACCAGTTCCCCACCATCTAAACCCAAGTCAGTCATTCTGAACAAGTTCTTCTTCAGTCCAGCTCTTAGTGTAGCCCTCCCACCCCATCCCCCACCCCCAACTGGACCCCTGCGTATCCCTGTACTCGCTGACATTCGTTATGACCAGAAAAAAGGTTCTTTTTCCTTGTTACTCAACATTTGTTTTGTAGGCCCTGATAACATCCTTGATAGGTGCTCGACACACAGGACACTTTGCATTGCCACGAGAGATGAGATTTTTGCCGCAGGCAAAGCAGATGCACATGTGACCGCACTGGTAGAGGACTGAGTCAGAGTGGTTGTCCAGACAAATCAGACAGTGTGTGTCGTTGATAGGCGTGGAGTGCACTGCCGGGGCTACTGCAGCTGCTACTGTGGCTCCTTGAGCTGTAAAAAATATTCAGTTTCAGGTTTTTTTTACTCAGTCTGAGGGATCCACTGTGTAGGCACAGTGGCAACTGTCACTGAAACGCTTTTTATTAGCTATGTGGGATTTAAAAGTAGCAGACATGCCTCCCCACACCCTGCACTTTTTTTTCATGCTGCAGCTGAGGAGTCTGCAGTGACAGAGCAAAGTCATCCCTAACAGAGGGTTCCAGGTTGCCCAGCCACGAAGCGGCTTCAGCCAATCACAACATCACAAAGGATATTTTGCAGGAAAAGCCCAGAGTGGCTGTCTGACAAACAAGTGAAAGCACAGCGACAGAGCAAAAGATGGGTGGAGTGCAAACAAAATCTACAAAAAAAATAAAATACAGTGGCACAAATTCACATAAAGTGAGAGATACAAGTTGCAATCAAATGAAGCAAACTGCATTCATCTGAACGCTGGAACCAAACTCAAACCATTGGGCATTCGAATCATAAGTCAACACAATGCCACATGTTGGTCAGGTTTAAAGCTTGAGGGAACACAGCTATGGGAGGTGGGTTTAGACATCATCCAGCATGGAACTCTCCATGACGGGGGTTAAGCAACAATGAGGTTATCAACAAGCAACATCTGTCAACTGTGCAAATGCTGTCACCAAAAGCTCACATTGGTCATGGGCTATAGCATGAGGATGGCGAGTCAGACCATTAATTTGGTGCAACAGATGACGAAGTGTCACTCTGTTCAGGTATTTGAACTATACCTCATCAGTACTCAAAGCAGGTTAACGGGGCTCGCAATAGACGTTATACACATAACAAGGGATGTGACAACAGACACCTGAATAGCCTACAGTAACCATCACCTGGCATGCGATAAATACAAGGTACATGAACACTACCTAAGTCACACCTTCTGAACAAATTCCCTATCATACAACATAACAACAGGCAAACTGACCAGTGGCAGAAGCAAGGGCAGCAGCAACTTCTTGCCGAATGGCGCGCTGGATGTCCATCTGGAGGTCAAACGAAAGTCGCATCATGTTCTTCATCTCCTCCATTTGGGACTTGAGGCTCTGCATCTCTCGATTCAGGTACAGGTTGGTCTGAAAAACATTCAGTGAAATACAGTTGACAGAACATAGCAGATTGCAAAACAACTAAATAATGTCTGTGGAAAATGGCTAACACACATGCGGATACCGACAATCACCAAGTGCTTCTTTCCTCATGCTGCCAATACCAATTTAAAAAAATTAAATGGAAATAAAACTGAAGAAAAGGTGAAAGTTACCTTAAAATCATCTAAACTTTTGAATGCTCTGTTTCTTTCCTTCTCCTCCCAATGGAGCAATTACAACCACTAAAAAACAGTCACACACAAAAAAAGAGACCTGGGATAAGACACCAAGAAGAATTTACCTGTGTGTATGGTACGGCAGTGGCACTGATGCCAGTGATGGAGATATTGTCAGAGTTGTCATGGGGACCAGGTGCAATGCCAAGGTGACGGAAATCATTTGGAATATGTGCCTGAGATTGCTGGATGTTGCGAACAAATTCTGCCACTGCCTCTCCATCCGCATCGGTACCAGACAAGCGATTCTGCAAGCATTCATAGAAGATTATTAAAATACACAACCATTTACATTGCAATACATGTTGTATTTGTTTTTCTTTTTAATAGAAATATATCCCACAACTGATAATTAAGACTAAGTTTGTACAGCAACAGATAAAATTTGGTGCATTTACATATTTTGTATCTGCTTCCCTCCATTTAGACATGGTTTCATTGCACTAATAATTATATAGTAGCATAAAGCCAAACTAGAGTTTGTTGTCATGTTCTTCCATCCATTACAAGCAGCCACTATCATCATAGTGATTACTATACTATATCCATGCAGCATCTGTATATTTTCAAACCACCAACCATTAGCTAGGCCTCTTAGGCAGATATGGGCTTTTCAATGTGCAATGTGCATCTATCTGAACTGGCCAAATGTGAACACAGAACTTCTGACAATATCACAACAGAAGCGCTGAAGTAATCAAGAAAACGTCCACTGAAACCAACCCTCTTGCTCACCTGCATATGCAGCTCCATGACAGTGCGGAATTCACTGCCCAGCGTGGATGACACAAGCCGGCGTTGGAGCAGGTCACTGATCTCATACACCATATCCTCACGCTGAGCCTGTGTGACGGTGTCCCACAACCCTCTCTCTCCCCCCTGCTCCTGTGGACCGCTACCAACCTGCGGGGCAGGAGCGGCAGGGAGTCTGTGTTGGGGGCTGGAGTCTGCTGACAAATGGGGTGAATTCATAATTTGTGGGCAATTTTAAAATTAGGACAACACTTCTCAAATCTGTTCCGTTTTGTCCTTTTGACAGCTGAATCAAATAATTGCCTTCATTTCCATTTTCAGTGCCAGTTTTCACTGGCAGTAGAGTGTGTTCCAAATAAATACTCATGCCCCTTTGCTGTCTTGGCTATGGTTATGGTTTAGAGTTACAACAATGCAGATGAAAATGTCCATATAAATTGTCAAACCCAATAGGATTGTCAGCTACAGCTTTGATGGTCAGCTCCCTTGGACCAGCAAATTACTACATCTGAGCCTTGATCATCGTTTGTTACTTTTGGACATTGGCTGTCCTTGAAACCTGTTTCGGCTTCTGTTTTGGTTTGACTGGAATCTATCTTCCTATGCTTACACTAATTATGGGGCTCCTCTGCTGTCCCTGAGTAAGCCGTTCATGCTTGTGTTTGTTTTGATTGAAATATATCTGCCAATGCTTACAATAGTTATGTCCAGCAGAATGTCCTTGAGGCTCAAGTAAATGTCTTGAAACAACCGAATTACTGCTAATAGAAATGAATCCTAAAAGAACAGAAATGCAAGAGAATTTTATTGTGGTAGAAGTGCTTAAACTCATGTCTTCAGCAAAACTTCATCTTGAACCAGTTTGCCTTTTAAGGAGATTCCACTATATTCTAAAATTAACAGAATTTATTCCTAAAACATACCCATATTAGCTTGCTGAACAAAGGGCACAGCCATATCCTGGGCCCTGCTTGCTACTGATTCTTCTGATGATGAGCGACTTCTGGACATGTCTGGTACCACTGGTGTCTCTGGTCTGGAAGAATTGGATGCACTTGTCCTGGCTGATGAGGCAGAGGCAGACTGACGCACTGAAGAGATACTGCCACGAATGATGTTTTCAAGATGACGTCGAAAGTTGAGGGATTGAAGCATGGAAGAGACACGATGCTGTTCCATGACGCCTTGCACCTTGACAGACAAAACACAGATAATGGTTATTGACTGTATAAATTATACTAGATAATTTGATTGACTATATAAATTTTATCAGTGACTTCAAATTGTAAAACCAACACAAGCATTTAGCAGCAAGTCAGTGTTAATCAGTTAATGACTCAATCAGTTCTGGCCCTGAATTCTGTTATATGGACGCAGCTGTCATGGTGAAATTCAAAACTGTGCTGCCAGTTTTGTCAGTCAAACTCATTTTGGTAATTAATAATTTCTCACTGGCAAAACCAAGAATATGGCTATATGCATGGCTAAAACTCTCAAAATAATTTGTGATAATTTATTCAGTTGCTTTTGTGACTGTTACAGTGAGCAGCATGTACTGACTCCAACAATTCCTTCTGCCTTCCACTAAAATAGATCAAAGGATGAGCATTTTGAAAGCAAAATAACGAGTTCCAAATCTAAGCAGAAATTATACCTGACACTCCAAACTGTACACCTACTCATCACTTGCAGAAAATGTGGGTACTTTACAGAAAGTGAGGAAATGCAGAACAATTCTGCATGTAAATTCTATGTTATGGTCTAACTACAATCTTCAGCAATGTTGCTTGTACGTGAACACTTATTTAGTTCCTCGTGACATGCATGCATTATTACCTCCACAACAACAGCCTCAGGGCGGTGTTCCTCCACAGCATCAACATTGGCTGGGATGTTCTCTTTTCCGCTTGCCCCTGCTGGCTCCTGTACATGCTTTGCCATGAAGTTGGCAATGTTGTCACGGTGATTCTGACCTGTCACAGGACGCTCGCCATGTTGGATCCGTCGCAGCTCAAACATGAGGTCACTGTTAAAGCAATAATGTAAAAGAACAAATGAGTCATTTTGAATTTATATCACAGTTTGTAATGGTCTAAAATATACATACTGAGGGGTAATATTCTCATAGAGATACTGAGGGGTAATATTCTCAGAGATCTTATACAGATGTTATCCCTTGTGTGAAGTTTACCTTGGCCTTGGCTAAAGAAAATAAATTGTCTGTGTGTTTACCAGGAGTCATATACCATACCAGCAAATAAACAAAATATATAAGCTTATAAACAAAATAATAATAATGGAAATTTGTAAAGCGCCTACCCTACGGCTGAAAGTGCTGAACACTGAGATGGAAAATTTTACAAGCAATTAAAAAAAAAAAAGTTAACACACAATGTAGACATAAACAAAGGTTCAAGCATGGCTATGTGAAAGATGCACACACACACACACACACACACACACACACACACACACACACACACACACACACACACACACACACACACACACACACACACACACACACACACACACACACACACATTGTACAGACTGATAGGGATGAAGGACAATGTTGCTTAACTGAAATATTCTGAGAAAAGAACTGTCTTTAGTTTGCTTTTGAAGGATGAGAGAGTAGCAGAGTGCCTGATGTCTTGGTGGAGATTGTTCCATGTGTGGGGGGTGAAGTGTGAGAAAGTGAGATAGCCGTGGTGGCATGGGTTTTGTGGTTGAAACATTGGAATTTGAGCATGTGTGTGTCTGACAATGAGCAGAGAGAATGGGAAGGACTGCAAAGGTGTAGTAGCTCAGAAAGATAAGAGGGGCGGAACCTCTGATTGCATTATAACACATGCAAGCAGTTTTGTATTTAATTCGTTCAAAAATTGGGAGCCACTGAAGTTGCTGTAGGAGAGGTGTGCAGTTTTGATGGTGTGGTGCTCTGAGAATAAGGCGTACAACAGTATTTTGGACCTTCTGCATTAGTAGAATAACAGAGCTGGGAGTGCCCATGAGTCTGATGAGAAGAGAATTGCAAGAGTCTAATCAGGACAATAACAAGAAGTTACAAAATTTACACAAAATAATGCACTACTACAAACATATGTCACAACTGTCAGTGACACCTGTACTACAGGGCAAATCATCTCTCAAAGAGTCAAACTGAAAAATATTGATCAATCTATGTTTAAACTAATATTTCGTTGAAAAAAAATATATATTATATAAACCCCCGAGGAAGGCAGTAGCTGGAAAATTTGGAACTTTTACGCCTATTTGTTGTTTTTCTTTGATTTTTATCAGTTTTATACATACACATCATATATATATATATATATATATATATATATATATATATATGTCAAATTCATTTTACAAAGTAAGGGCAAATATTGGCTGGGTGAATTTGCAGGGTGTACCACAAATATAGAAAGATGATTGTGGTCCCTAGCATGTAAAAAAAACACATCAAATAATCGATAATTATTACCTTCGCTGTTGCTGCAAAAAGCGCTGAAGCGCTGCGTCGTCTGCTGCACGGGCACCTGCCATTTCAAAATCTATTCTCTCTGTTGCTTGTTCGCAAGATCTGTTCGAATCAGCATCAGCTGAGTTGTCCGTAGAAACAAATGGTCTACCTTCTGCCATTGTGCCGAATTCTTAAATGCCTGCTGGGCCGTAATCTACTAAAAATAGGTATAAATCCAGAGCCAGAAATAGAAAGCGAGTCACTGCCAACCCGCTTTATTTACCTCAAGGACACTGTTTGGAGGCGCGCAACGATTGGTTGAAAATAAAGATCATTACTGCCGGGCTAGTAAGTAAGTAAACATGGTGCTTAACGTCCACAGAAACCATAAGGCTTATCAGCCTAGTAGAAGAGGTATCATTTATATAACCACAAAACGAACACGTCTAGTATGCATTTCAGTCAAACAGAAATGAAATTTTAAAAATGACCTCAATCAAAAAACAAGGATGCCTTGTCCTTTTCCCTTTTATTATGTTGCCAAACTGCCGGAATTCATTTCAACCGCGGCTGAGACGGTGTGTTCCGCATAACTGACTTATATGGAATCTGCTGCATATTCACAACATAATAAAAATTATTTAAAAAAATTAACATATATTACTGATTAGATTCCTGTTGTATTCATTGCATTTCGAATACAATTCTAGGTGATTTTTTTCGTTTCTTTCTTTACTATGATGTGATGATCGCTGTTTTAACGAATCAAAGTGATGTCCGTGTTTACTGCAGAAATACGTCATGAATAAGCAGACGACAAAATTTGATTAACTAAAACGTAAAAGTAAAAAAGTTAGAATGATAGACTCTTTCGATGATTTGTATGACCAGATTATTCAATGTGAACGACGTGTTGAAGAAAAACAGTGTTTGCTGAATGAGTGTAGGTTTTATTTAAAAGAATCACCTTGTATTGTCTGGAACACTAAGCGGCCAGTAGTACAGCTGTTTTTACTGTGTTCGACCGTTGCCTCAGTGTAAGATACAGTATTTGTGGGTGTGTGTGTGTGTGGGGGGGGGGGGGGGGGGGGGGGTGTGTCTGTGTAAGGGGGGGGTGGGGGAGTCTAGTACTAGTAGATTTCTGGAAGTGTTGTATGTCTGCTGTATATTTCAGTAAGAGGACAAGTACAAAACTGCAAAGATACCATTCATCAAGATGTTGAAGATCAGTGTCGTCTACAAAATGAGCTACTATCAAAGGTGTGTAACGCACTAAATTTCTAAATCTAACCTGATTGAGTAACATCGTTCTGAGCCTTCACACTCATTAAACATTTTTTCTTTTCTTTTTCTACAAATTACATGTGATTGATCTTGACACTGACGTGACGGCAATAATAAGATATAGATGGAGGAGGGGGGGGGGGGGGGTCCGCAATGCTTTTTTTTTTTTTTAATGAGTAAAACAGCTACTTCATTTTGAACGAGAAAACACATTAGTGCCAATACATTCATCCCTTTTTCTCCCCCCCCCCCCCCCCCCCCCCTCTCTGTCTTTGTCTCTGTCAATGTGTGTGTGTGTCTGTCTGTGTGTTTAACACAATGGGAACATTTGGTACATGGCAATGGTTTGGTCACAGGTGGAACAGCATAGTGAAGTGGAACTGAACCAAACAAGCCTGGAAGCAAGGGTGGCAATTTTAGCCACACAGAAAAAGTCACTTGAAGAAGAGAACGCTTCACTGCAACGAGATCTGGTTTGAATCTCTCTCTCTCTCTCTCTCTCTCTCTCTCTCTCTCTCTCTCTCTCTCTCTCTCTCTCTCTCTCTCTCTCTCTCTCTCTCTCGTTCTCGTCGTGTGTGTGTGTGTGTGTGTGTGTGTGTGTGTGTGTGTGTGTGTGGTGTGTGTGTGTGAGTGAGTGTTACTTTTGTGTGTGTGTCGCTTTTGTGTGTGTGCGTGCGTGCGTGCGTGCGTGCGTGCGTGCGTGCGTGTGCGTGCGTGCGTGCGTGCGTGTGTGTGTGTGTGTGTGTGTGTGTGTGTGTGTGTGTGTGTGTGTGTGTGTGTGAGAGAGAGAGAGAGAGAGAGGGTGTGTGTGTCGTGTGTGTGTGTGTGTGTGTGTGTGTGTGTGTGTGTGTGTGTGTGTGTCTGAGAGAGAGAGAGAGAGAGAGAGAGAGAGAGAGTATAGCATTAATTTTAGACTACTTATTTGTCAAAGACAGAATGAACTGAATTTCCTTTTTAAGGATTATTAAAGTATTATTGTATTGTGTGTGTGTGTGTGTGTGTGTGTGTGTGTGTGTGTGTGTGTGTGTGTGTTGTGTGTGTGTGTGTGTGTGTGTGTGTGTGTGTGTGTGTGTGTGTGTGTGTGTGTGAAGTATATAAATAATTTTTGTTTTGTTTGTCTATACTGGATCATCGTGTGATAACGTTTCTAAAGTAAGCAGGGAAGAAAGGAGGGCCGTATTTATTAAAATGTACGCCTACGGACAGCAGCACTAGCGACGCCCTTCCTTCTTAATAATAGCAAAGACAGTAAGCTACGCAGCATACTATCTTTGGTAACAGCAACACTAAATCGTCCGGCTTTAGCTTCCGCCTAGGTTCTCGTTGTAGCTTTCTTGTTTCTCGTTGGTTTTGATATTCCTGAACGATGTTCTGTGCTATAAATCTGTAAGATATGTTCCGCATCACTCCCGACAATCAACTGTGACGTCACAACTGACGAAATAATAATAATGGATACTTAAAGTGCCTAACCCGGACAGGCCCTAAGCGCTCACACATTCTTTACATGCACATCATTGTCAAAATTCAACGCATACAACGTGCACGTTCGCTCGCACGCACACACACACACACACACACACACACACACACACACACACACACACACACACACACACACACACACACACACACACGCATACAAAGCACACACACACACACACACACACACACACACACACACACACACACACACACACACACACACACACATATATATATATATATATCTATATATATATCAGGGCAGTGGGACTGGAAAAAAAGTTTTAAAAAGAGAAAGGTTTTCAAGGAAGATTTGAAAGAACTGACAGTGGTAAAATGACGGACAGAAACAGGGAGCTGGTTCTCTCGATTTTTCAGTAGTGAAGGAATTGGTGAAGGAGAGTATTTGTTTCCTTGAGACACACAAAATCAAATGTGCCTCTGTGAGCCCATAAGCCAGCTTACATAATACTTTGGGAATCAGTTATAAACAGCAACCTTAGAATGAATAAAAATAGTATCTAATATTATTTTTATTTGTTTCTTTCTTCACTAAGTGTAAGCGCTTTCTTTGGATATAAAGTGATCCACACTGTATGCAGACATCCCTCACAGAAGAGCTGGAGGCAGAGATGTTGCGGTTTTGTCAGGTCGTGGAAAGACGCAGCGAGGAACTAGACCTTGCCATTTCTGGACAGCAAGCACGACAGAACAAAGCCTCCGACACCCTGACGCGGCTGTTGACACGCGAGCAAACGCTTATCAAAGGTATGACTGATTGACACCCTCGACACTACATGTGCCATTTATGAGTCAATGTCATGAATAAACCCTCGTCAGTGTGAAGTCAGGCTCACACCCTCGGCACATAGCCATTCAAGGAGTAATGAACAATCCACCGTAAAAAGTACGCAAAAGAGTAACACTCCTTCCATGAGGTGACTTACATCTGGCACAACTTGTGAGGTAATGAACAAACCCGGCCTCATCAAAGGTAAGACTACCACCTCTGGTAAGGGAGAGCTTGTAGTTCTCACTCTGCCCATTCAATCCGCTGTCGGCCAAGATGGCAGTTCAAGCTTTCCTGGTGTTCACTTGACCTAATCTCTCACGCTGCCTAATAATTTTGTGTGTCGCGCAGTCTACTCTAAACAAGGAACTGTACTGTGTGTCAGCGTGACCGAAAGTAGGTGCGTAATATTATTTAGTTCGTGGAACTGATAACATCAGATTTTCGAGTCGTACTATGTAGCTTCCGTGGGACACGGCTGTTTAGACTCATTGTGTTTCCTCCAAGAAATGTTCAAGTAGTTTGATGTCACATCTCAACATCATAGTTCAAGTTTATTAGTGCAGACTGACAAAAGGCTGACAAAGTTGGAGAGAGAGAGAGAGAGAGAGAGAGAGAGAGAGAGAGAGAGAGAGAGAGAGAGAGAGAGAGATGATGAGATGTTTTATTGAATAAACCCATGGTTCATTTCAAGGGGGGAAAACATTTGAAAAACTCATGACACATCCGAAAAGGCTGCTTCAAAAACAAATGAAACTGCAATACATACAAAAAATATACGCATCCGTTCATTTATCGTTCGTTCCTTCCACTGACTGATTCATTTCTTATTCGGCAACTGCATTAATAAACCTACCTAGTCACTCACTCAATCACATCATACACAGGCTCGCTTATAAGGTCAGTCAGACATTCGGCCAATACACTAACCAATCGGTAATCATTGACTTAGGTCAATTACATCTCAAATTCGCCCGCTCAGTTTATCCCAAATCGGCAAATCAAAAGTACAACAGTCCATTCATCCATCAAGTCACACTTTCGCTTGTTCAATCAGTCACTCACTTATTCGGCACCCACTCACCTGATGTATAAAGCGGGCTAGCTATATCAGATTGTACATTCACACACTCAGTCTACTAATCAACCAATAATTACAGCAGTCCGGGTATCTATCAGTCAGATTATGCATTTGCTCGTATAGTCCTTCAGTCCACGAATCAATCAATACATGAACACATCAGGTTAGTGAATCTCCATACACTCGCTAACTCCACCGGTTAGTCAGTGAGATAGACAATACTACATCAAATCCGTTCATCCAGCATTGAGCATTCACATGTATTTCATGCGTCAGTTTGGGAAGTTACAATATCGTTTCTCCATTGCAAAATTTTGTACATAAAACGGGACACTTCCCAAATAGTCGTCTCGTCATCAGCTGACATAACGTGAGAAACATCAACAACCGCTGCCGTGTGTGATCCGTTAAACCACGACACGTCTTTTCTGAAATCCTCATATGCTTTACACGAAAAAAGAACATGCGACTCATCTTCTATTTCATCCCTGCATACAGGGCATAATAAATCTCTCAGAATAACATAATTTCTGTATCTCAGTCTGTGCCTACTAATATCGGCGATATACCAAATCTGAATTTAATATAAGCGAGAGAGAGAGAGAGAGAAGACAGACAGACAGACAGACAGACAGACAGAGGGAACTCGAAAATTTTATTTTACAAGGATTGTAGTTTAGGTTCAGTCAAAATCCTGTCTAACAACTAGTCCTTGCTAAGCTACCGATGAGTAGATATCAAATTACAGGCATTATATATATATATATATATATATATATATATATATATATATATATATATATATATAATATATATATATATATATATATATAGGCATGAATGGGTGAGTGAAACGTTATACATGAGAATTTTCAGAGAGAGAGTTTTTATTGTTGTTGTTTCTTTTTTCGCCCTGATATAACCGACTGGGCGTAAAACACCAAGTTACTTTTTTTTTTACTTTTTTTTCCCCCGCGCAACAGAGATAGCAGACTACGAGACGCACAAGGAGTGTATAACAGGACTAGAAGCAGAGAGATACTGCCAACAACAGTCTCTGTGTGACCTGGCGCACACTAAAAAAGGTGGGTTCCACAAACATGACTGCGGATCTGGCACACCTCCATTGTCAACTACAAAATTGCACCGCTGGGTGCAGTCATGTCAAGTTTTGCAATGCCCCAGAACTGAAGAAGTCACGTTGACATGTCCTTGACGTGTGAGCAGCCTCAGTACAAGGAATCAAATCAGGATCTGTCGTTTGGTCTTTCTGTTTGCTTTTAATGTTGTTTTCGCGATTTGAATTGAGATAGGCCTATACTGACAAGTCCTGCCGAGTTCGTATCAGTTCGGAACTATCTACGGACTAACGCTGCCGGACTAAGACGATTTTTTTTTTCTCCACTGGGAAATAAAGAACTGGTGAAATTTGGAAGATTTTCTTTTCCCCTTTACAAACACCCTACTCGCTCCGCAAACCTTGGATATATATATATATATATATATATATATATATATATATATATATATATATATATATATCGGTATGGGATATGGGATCAGATTTTTAAAATATGTTGTGCGTTTACTCATGTAACATATTACTGAATAAAAGCCCAGAAGATTTATCTCGGAATTTCTGCCGGCTCTGCCGACCCTGGATTTTTGTACTTGTATATTAACTCGAGTGACAGATGATAAATATTACATCTGGGCCTCGTCCTGTTTTAGATAAATAATTCAGTACAGTTTTGCCGTGTTTCTATGCCTTACCACCCTACACAAAGCGGGCCAATGGGGAAGAAAATTACTTTCTGGGTTCAAGCTAGTGACGGTGTTCAGCAGGTCGGGAGGGCCCGCTGCGTTAACTGACTATACTGAACAGCTTGGGAAGATCCGGCATATCACATTTAGAGACAGGGGGTAGACTGCAATGTCAGCATACATGCCGCCCACTCAGTCCTCCGCGCAGGGCTAGCAATGAGTAGACCACAGCTGCCCCTGTTGTCAGCTTCAGGCGCAGCCTGCGGAACTAGACCATCACTGACTGACTAATATTCCACCACCGCCCCCAGCAACAAGAAGCATCTAGCGCAATGCTTGACTCAGTGTGGTCAGCCGGTTTGACCTCGCGGTATGGCAAGCAGAAGGATCTCGGTTCGATTCCGCTTCGGCTCTCTTCTTCTTCTTCCGGTCCAACTTCAGTATTATGAAGACTCTGACACTTTTAGTGTATGGTGGGGTGTTGTGGTGTTTCCATAATCCGGCCACCGAACTCTGACATGCAAGATTTTTAACGTGCATATGTGATCTTTTTTGCATGCGTATGCAAACCGGAGACCTCTCATCCAACAGACTTTTGTAGAGTCTGCACAGAATTTGACTCCGGAGAAATCTCAAGGCGAGGGCAAAGCCTAGCACATAACGGTCACCCATCCACTTCAGTCAGTGGTGACGTGCCACACTCGATCATCTGCTTAACTTTGGCTTTCGAGAGCGAGTACTCGTGCAAGTACGCTTGCTCTTGTGACTTTACCCCTCACAATTAATAACACACATAAATGGCTCTCACGTCGCTGCCTATCTTAATGCAGGAGTCATTCTGGTGGCGACAGAGTAGCGTTAGGTATAGTCTCTTTCTTCCTCCACCTTCTGGGCGGATCTCGGTCCCCGCCAGTTTCGGTTTGGAGACAACTCGGCGTAAAACGAATTAACAAAGCTTGACCGTGGCTTAATTTTCAGAGCTGGAGGAGTGTGCGGCAAAGGAGAGGGAGAAGCTGGACCAGCTGGAGGAAGAGCGACAGCACTTGTCCGTCACACCCAACGGCGGGGAGGAGTACACGAGGTGCCACTCACCACTCAAGCCTCCATACCCCCTTCCTCCCCGCCCCTACTAAGCCCTATGGTTTCTGTGGACGTTGAGCACCATGTTTACTCACGCCACTTTCTCCCTCACAATTAATGAAACATTAAAATGGCTCTCATCGCTGCCCATCTTAATGCAGGAGTCATTCTGGTGGTGACAGTGTAGCGATAGGTATACAGTTCCCCCCCCCCCCCCCCCCCATTCTCCGCGTCCCTAATAAGCCCTATGGCTTCTGTGGACATTAAGCACCATGTTTACTTAATCACACCACACCTCACGCCACGCACTGCCAACCCATGGACATCTCTCTCTCTCTCTCTCTCTCTCTCTCTCTCTCTCTCTCTCTCTCTCTCTCTGTTTGGAGTAGGGTGCCGGAAAACGAGGCTTGGAGGAGGGTGCGGTCGGGAAAGTGATGCTTGGGGTTTAGCGGAGGGTGCCGGAAAGCGAGGCATAGAGTGTGACTCCCGCTACAGTTAAGGCACTCTCTGTGGTTCTTGCTCTTTCTCTGTGTCTCGCTTTGGCTTCTTGTCTGTAGTCTTGTCTGTCTGGTTACAGTGTCTATCTGGTCTAGTTTCTCTGGCGACGGTACGGTCTGATAGGTATGGTGGTTTGATCAGCCATGATTTTAAAGCCGAGTTTTGCGTCTGAATATCAACAGAATATATATATATATATATATATATATTATATATATATTATTATATATATATATATATATATATATATATATATATATATGCAGTAAAAAACACTGAATCAAAAACAAAACAAAAAATCCAAGAAAACAACAACGAAAACCGACTTGGCAGTGGCAAAATTGTCTCAGTCTTGCTTTTGCATCTGCAAATTTGCTATAAGTTTGGCAGACAGGAACAAAACGACAAGTAAGATCAAAGCCTCAAGAGGTCACTGTTTTGCAGCCATTAATATATGAAGCTGCAAAAACGGGAGGCACTTTGTGCACAGGTAAATTAAATACCTATCGCAAAACAAAACAAAAATCTGTTTGACGCACAAAATGTACACTTTGCTGCTACAAAACATTGCAGCTACAGCATTCGAATTGTAGCAGCGACCTCAACTGATAGTGGGTGGGAGGTCTGAATGACTTCCGTGATTAATGAATTTTAGCCCCGCCCCCGTTCCTCTTCCCCTTACAATTCCACACACTACACTGTCCGTGAAATCATTTCCTTTTTAATAATATTAAACGGAAGTGACCTACTTCTCAGTGGTGAATACGAGCTCGATGTAAATTAATGCGGATTTGCAACGGAAGGAGGCCTTCGCCCAAAATATACGTCATCAGAGCGAAACGTCGACTTCAAATACAATTATTTTGAGACTTTAATTTTGTTTTCGCGTTTGATTGGAAATCAAATTATGAAATTATGACCTCATCCGAGATAGTAAGAGTGACGATATGATCCTTCCTATTCAGTTCATCCATCGTATTCAATTTAAGTGAAGGTGTCACAGGGAGAGAGAGAGAGAGAGAGAGGAGAGAGAGAGAGAGAGAGAGAGAGAGAGAGAGAGAGAGAGAGGATGGGGATGGGGGTAATAGACCACATAATCGTGTGATTGAAATATAGCTCGATTTTCCCCCCTGATTGTGTCCGTCTACGTTATGTGGCCTATTTTGAAGACTGCGAAGCGAGCTGGCGTCCTTGAACACCGAAGCGCTGGAACAGCAGTGCTCACACCTCCAGCAACAAGCCCATGCCCTGCAGCAGCAGCTACATATCAGACAGCAGCAATATCTACGACAGCAGCTGTACCACCATCAGCATGCTAAAGGGCGCCAGTTCAACACCACGACGACCGAGTCGTCTGACATTGCCTTTGGTGGCGGCAGTGGTGGCCAGGTGCTGCAGCCGAAGCCGGTGAATGACGCACATGAATTCCGTTCGCTTCAGTCCTGTATTCATGAAGTCTTTAGCATGGACCTGTATATATGGGTCCATGGTCTTGAACACCTAATCCGTGGTGACTATAGGCGCTTACAAATTCTTTTACACTTCTTTTATTCTCAGTGATGACAAAGCTTCAAATAAACAGACACATGCACATCGACACACACACACACGCAGGCAGGCAGGCAGGCACGCACGCACACACACACCACGGGGGCTATGGGACTGAAGAAATGATTTTTGTAAAGATTATGGTTTTGAAGGAAAATTTTAAAGAAACGGACATAAGAAGCTAGCATGGGACAGAAACAGGGAGTTGGTTCCAAGTAGCTGGAGTCAGGCAAAAAATAAATAAATATAAAAATACACACACATACAAAAAAAGACCGCTGACCGCTGGACTTAGTGCGGAAGGGTGGTATTCTGAACACTCGGGTTAACACCCGAAGAAGATGCAGCTGCCGGGAAGGCGTGTAAAGCTGCGGAAAGTCGGAAAAATAGATGGGAGTTTGATCAGAGATGATCTTAGAAGCAAAGCAAAGACAGAATTCGATTCTCGGCTGCTCAACAGGTAGCCACAGAAGCATAGTCAGTAGTGACCTTGGGCGAATCTGGGGTCCGAAAAAAAGAGGTCTGGCAGCATTGTTCTGGATCTTTTGGGTAGACAGAGTGCATGTAGTTTTAAACACTCAGTCAGCCATGACCTTTTGGAGTTTAGAAAGAAGATACTTAGGGAAGCCCGCCACTAAAGTGAGTTGCAGTAATCTAATCTTAAAAGAACAAACACACCCAACAGTTGCCTGATGACATCTTCAGAGAGATTTGGTTAAATTGTTTCTCCCTCCCTCCCAACTTTCAAAGTTAACCTAAAAACGCATTTCTTGGCGTTGGAATTAAGGGTAGGTAGTAATATAATGATTCATTTTCTTTATATATTGCTGCTTCTCATATGGCACATGTACTCAGTGTATATTATACATTGCTAGTTGTCATAATTATATGTATTATGTTTGTGAAACTTAGAAAATGTTGGAGAATGTTGTAAAGCGCAGCGAGTTTGGGTACACCAGAGAATAGCGCTATACAAAAGTTATCTATTATTATTATGACACTGATCCGACGTCTCGGTTTTAGATAGCAGATAGCACATACGACAAACATAGATTTACTGTTGAAAAGAGATAATGGGATACATACTGAGAGACGCCTATAGGTTGCGAACTGTGTTGGCAAGTTTGATGTCAGATCCTTCCAGTTTGACGGGTTGAGGAACAGCGAGTTGAGAAACATCTTTGCAGCAATCAAAACTATTGATGTGTTATAGTCATTGTTTGTGCTTTTGTGAAGCACTTTATGTTTGGTACATGCTTCCTTTGGGGCATCCGTCTCACGAGCAGTACGTGCAGCTATTTTGAAGCTAAACCTGACAGTGACAGTAGGTGCCCGGCCTGGGGTGTATGGTATGGTAGCCTATACCTGAACTTCCGCGTTTGAATGTGACACTGTCCACCCTCTGCCCCCCCCCCCCCCCCCCACTCAGTTCCTTTTACCTTTATGGCATAGTGAAATACATAACGAAGATGGGGGAGGGGTGTGTAGGGTTGTATCGTTTCTTCTCTTGGATTTCAACGTTGCGAGCGACTGTCATTATATAACTGCTTTCCTTTTTCTTCTTCTTTCTTTATTTGCACTTTTTGTTTGTCAGGAGGAAGGAGATGCATTGCCGGAAACTCCTCGCAGGGTGACCAGCAGACCACCCCCGAAACAGGTACTTCAGTCACTGCGGCTACCTCGTTGCAACTGTTAACGTTGGATCAGCATGGCTTTATTATATACGTATGAAAACCACCACCACTATCACTACCACAACAACAAAAACACACACACGTGACACACACAAACCACCACCAAAAACAACGACACACAGTGACAATCCCGGCAACAACTGACAAAAAACATCCTCATAAATTATAGAAACTTCCATGAGGAAGTCACGGGTATAGGGCCCCCAAGCTGACAACTGATCGGCCTACCTCTGACGCAAGTGAACCATAGTGTTGAACCGCCTGACTGAGTGACTCACGGACTGAGCCGCGGCAGTGGCAGCCACTGACACAATGAAACCAACACGAGGCCGGAAAAGTAGGGACGAGAATACTTCTTTTTTTTAAAGCACCAGAGAATAAAAATAGTATGTGCCTCCTTTCCTGATAACTTCTTTGTAACACAGCAAACAGTTGAGCTCTGTCGACTAGCCGCAAATACAGACAAAAGGATGTCGAAAATTATATTCATGCTGGTTTTGGGTGCCGACATGAACATGAGTGAATTCCTGTAGTATAAACATGTTGCATTAACCACACACCCCAAAAATTATAGAAAAAAAAGAAAGAAAAAAATGCACCAGCCCCCAGGGAGGATCGAACTCCCGACCCCTGGTTTACAAGACCAGTGCTCTAACCACTGAGCTATGGAGGCGCTCATGACTCGCCCGTAATTTACCGCTTTGTACCTCGCGCTCGGTCGCCGACAGCGACTTATTTTTAGGTCAGCGGCGCATAGTCCGCGCCAGTTTGTGTTTCCTCGCTTTGCACATTAACGGCGTCGAGTGAAAGTCAGATGCGGTCCAAGTACTTCTTCTTGTGCCGGGGTTCTGCACTATCAGTGAACAAACGAAAGATACAATTATACACAGTCGGATCAGTTTCAGCAGATGCACTTCATTCCGACAGCGAAAGATAGAATCGACCCTGACACAGGCGCAAGAAAAAAACAAGTTACAGTTTGAAGAGATCGAATCGGATCAGTTTTGTTTGAAAATGCTTGCATACTCGATTTTTATTTTGCTTGGTTCATGACGGATAACGGTTCTTCTTAATGCGTAACCATCGGTCAAAACTTCATTTCTAACCCGCAGCAGTGTGATTCTCAACATGGCCGCGCACAGGCGGCAAAGCCGTTAGACCAGCTGTGGTATTTCACCGTATTTTCCTTTGTCAACTGGTTATCCCGGCGTCACTAACATGGACCTGTATATTTAGGTTCATGGTCACTAACGCAAGAGGGTTAGAAATTAGAATTAAAACGAACCGGAGCATTTGTTAAAACAGTCTTCGATTTTAAGTTAGTTTTTAAATTTCTACCGCCTATTGAACAAAGGCCAAACAAAACTGAGTTTCGATTGTGAATTGACGCATTGGTGTTTCGTCCATACAACCCCGTGTGGTTCATGGGATATAATTAAAATCCTTTTACAGAAACTATGTAAGCTATATCTCGAACTTTGAACGACTGAAATCTGTACTGGGCTACATGCTTATGTCGGTTTTGGTGACCTGGAAACCAAATATCAGTTTTAGTATCATAGGAGTGTATAACTGACATCAGTCTTAATATCACGGGAGAGCATAATAGCATTGTGGATGTGCTTGTTTTATAATTCAATCATTTCATAAGTGTGTGCATGTGCAGGTTCCAAAGGTGGATGGCATCCTTGACAACAGTGATGATTATATGATGCTGCCAGACCTCGCAGTATCTTTAACGGAGAAGCTGGAAACGGGAGATGATTTGTTCAGGGTTTGCAACAGACAGAAGCCAGTATTTAAACCACCACACTGCTGAAGCCGTCTCTCCATCCCTAATAGGCCTTCTCGCCTCCATGGACTTTACACTGAAGCAGCAAAATCAGTTGAAGCTGTCAGTACTGCTGAAGTGCTACCAGTTTGGTTAAAATTTCATTGCAAATCAAGTTCAACAACATTGCTTTAGTTATTGTTACTAACATTAGAAGTTAGATCTCATTCATTTGTATTTTTTACATATTTTTAATTTAAATCTTGTGTTTTGGTGGAAATATTTGTTTCTTGTCTTCTTATGGGTGGGAGATAATCTGTCATAAAATGGAAAATACACATTTTCATGGTGTGGGTGGGTAGAAATGTCTTTCTCTCTAAAAAAAAATGAGCAAAATACAAATTTTCAGCGGGGCATATCATTTCACTTGCAGGTGTATTGCTGTTGTCTTTTGTTTACATCACTGTACAGAATAAATTATAATGCACTTTGTGTGTGTATGTGTGTGTGCCTTTAACTATTATACATTACACTAGTGAATACAGTTTCTCCCTCTTGACTTCCTTGCCCTGTTCATGAAATATATACCCTCTCTCCCACTTTACTCAAGCTGGTTTGCGCTGAGCTGTGCATCACACACTGTAATTATTGTTGTGGTGATCATTCCCTTTTTACCGTGCTGCTCAGAGTTTGAGGGTTACTTAAACAGCTGTGGTCCAACAAGACCCCCTCATGGTTCAGGAGCTGTGTGAGAGTCGAGGTGGACGTCCTGGGCTGTCCGTCCTAACGAGCCTTCTGGTTTCCGTGGACCATAAAGATTTATTGCACTGTGCTTCGGCATTGGTCACAACTTGTCCCTAATATGTCAACTGACATCTGAGGACATAAAGCATCACTTCATCATCAACAAGACCCCCACTCCCCCCTTTTCCACTGCACAAATGTAATATATATATATATATATATATATATATATATATATATATATATATATATATATGCAAATTCAGCATTTCATTTGCACATGCAATGTATTGCTCAATAGCCCCCACTTATAATGCACCCCCTCCCTGAACACCCACACACGCAGTCAGTGCTGTTGTCAGTACTTTATTTAGCATTAAAGCAATTTCTAAGCCAATTTCACAACTAAACAAAATATTAAAAAAACTCTGAATAAAGTCAAATCTGTTTTGACACCCTGATAAAATAAAATGAAGAGAAAAAGTATGACCATATTTGACATGAATTTCACTAATGAAACACTGCTCAGAAACTACATAACTGATTAACTGACATGAAGACTGTACAATTTAATGTGTTCTTTAGACTTATATTGTGTGGCTTTCAGATATGTAAATATCAGCTGTGTAACAAATCAATATAAAATTAATGAAGAATATGGCTGTTACGAAGTGTTAGTATTCACACAAACTTCTGATCTGAAGTGCATTCCAAGGATATATGTCAGCGCATACATAATTACATAAGTTTCAAAACCAACCAAAACAGCAAATCAAGAACTTTCTTTCACACACACACTATGTCACACCCCTGCCCCCCTCTCACATGCAACCTGTACATACTTTTGGTGAGAGAGAAAAAGTTTTGGTCCAAGCAACGCAACTGAAAACATTCCACAAATAAATTTTCAAGATGAAATACCAACACTGAATGTTTGTTTACAAGAGTTAGTCTTAAAGACACACTGAATCAGATAAAGCATCAAGTCATGAAAACATGAGCTTTAAATGCATGACATACCAACATACTTTTTTGTCAGACATGAAATTTGACAATTATTGGGGGGGATTTGGGAAAACTGGAGGCATGTGTGTGTGTGAGTGCACGTGTAAGAGTGTACACACATTATGGATATACTGTTACGCAGTGTTAGTGTAACATTATAACATTGTAGATAGTTTGTTCTTGGATTTTGATGCTGCGTCCACCGGACAAGGTCAGGATGAACTAATATGTATAATAAATAAAATATAATAAGCAACTTTCATAAACATGCAGAAGCTAGATTAGCTCAAGAATATATGATCAGTCTGGGCTAAGCAACAGTCTTTGAAGACTCCAAGCAAGTTAATGCAGATGATTAGTTGTACATCATTCAAATACAGATTTTAATGCACTGGCTGGTCTTGACTGGTTGAAAAGTTTCTCTTGATCTTCAGGACAACACAGTCTTAATTTCAGCCCACAAAATGAGCCACATGCAAGGGCTGCAACCAAAGGCACTTGATACCAGTTGACGTTTCATACATATATATTTTTAATTGTAATATAAAAACAAAAAACAAATGTGTCAAAAGCCTGTGAATGCATCACAGAGACAACTCATCTGCTACAGAAGACACAGATTGCAGTCGTAGGTCTCCTTGACACTGTGACCATCTGCTTTGCTTAGAAGAATTTTAAAAAAAGAGCTTATTTTTGAGGCAAACAAAATGTATTCTCAAACACAGAGGGCTTCTACATTTCATATATAATGTAGAAACAAAATGTAAATGAACTGTGAATCACAAAATCCTAAAATACATGGTTCATGAACACACACACACACACACACTAAGCCACAATATAAATGTAGGGAATGAGTTGTACATATTTATCTATAATTATATGTATGTGTTTGTGTAAGTCCCATGATGCAACCAGCATATCACAGTTGAATTTAAAGCTGCAATAACAATGTTACGAACAGCCACAATAATAAAAGGAGCTGCAATGAAAAATTTGGTGACAGGAATGTGGTGCCGTTCAAGCAAAATACTGATTCAATTTTTGATAATTATATAATGAATAATACATTCTTCTTTTAAATAAAACCATCTTCTTTGCTCTGTTAACAATAGAACAATATCACTTTACCATATCTGCATCAAACATATTCAGCTGTCTGTCCTTAGTAACAATAGAACAATATGCATCAAACATATTCAGCTGTTTGTCCTCAGTACATTATATTTGCATCAGCACTGATGACAACAATAGTAAGTTATTTGATCATTATTGCTCAGTGAAGTGTGAAGGTGACATTCAGCATCAACAAGAAAATCAAAAATCGAAAAGACAAACCACAAATAATCACACCTCAAAATTACGTAGAGTATGTTGCAAAAGTCTTGGTGAAAAAGAAGCAGAAGAAAGAAAAAAGGTTGAATGAGCCATGACAGCAGAAATTAGGTAGGCAGGATTTCCTAGACCAGATGAAGCATGCACAGCTATATTCTGACAACCTCCAGGCTTAACACAGGCAATCTCTGAGTTTCATAGCTTTTTTTCGCTCAGCAAACTGAAACTAGCAAAAGCCCTGAGAACGAAAATCAGAAAAGAAATGAATATGATACTTCATTACAGCACTATATTCAAATGCACAAAGAAATGAATAAGTTGAAAAAGATTTTTTTTAAAGGAATTGTGCTCAGCAACCGAAGCGTGGAAAAAGAATATTACCAACATGATCATTATTTCAGCAACACTATGCACGAGTGTAGTCAAGGATGCACCTATAAATACAAACTAACACTGATCGAACAAATGTCTGGGCCATGGGTATGAGGACAGATGTCTTGTCTTCATTCAGCAATAGTAACTGAATGTGTTCCTGGAACGTAGACTTTGCTCTAATATGACCAGCTTGGTTGATTGAGTGTTAAATATCAAGTCACTTACTGAAGGAGAAAAGTTACAAGTCCTGCCCCACCCTGCCTACAGCCTTGCTTTAGCACCATGGGACCAGTGGCTGTTTTTTGGACTTTGAAAACTAACCTTGCAGGAAAGACGTTTTTGCAAATCGTAGACCTTGCTACTGAGGTGAATTCACAATTTCATGCTATACCCTTTTTGGAGTACCACAATGTCTTCCAAAAATGCCTAAGGTGACTGCAGCTCTACGTGGACAGCAATGGAGAGAGTTTGAAAATGTTGTTGCTTAACTAGTGTAAGTCATTTTGCTTTGGAGTTACAGCTTCACTTGCAGAATGTCCGGACTGCCCCTTGTACATTGCTCATTAGTCATTTTAGTGCCACATTGTCAGTACATGCTCAGTTTCTTTACAATCTGTGTTGTAATAATGTGCCTGGATCCATTTTTTCATAATAATATTAACAATATCCAAATCTCAAAACAAAGTAAAAATCACAAATGGTTCAGAGGGATGCCAGACCCAAACCCTGAAGGACAGAAGAAAAAAGAAGTTAATCACATCATGCTCTGTCATTAGAAACAGAAAACTTTACAATATATATATATATAATGTCAATAGTATCATACTTTTTTCAATTGAAAGTAATCATACAGGCACTTCCATGCCCAGTGACAACTCAGTAATGTGTAAGTTCATTCTCCCAAGCACCAGACATAGCTCACCCCCCAAAAAGACATTTTTCACTGCTTTTCATTGACACATTGTTTAATGGTTAAGTGTTGTTTTGTAGCTTGATAAAGGGGATTATGTCAACAAATCTGCATGTTGCGTTTTGTCCTAATAAATAGCATTATTTTGAACATTTTATGTGTTTGGATCTTACTTAGTCTTGAAATGCTGGGCTGGATACTATTTTACATTAACAGTGCCATGGAACTCTAGATGAAAATGCCCCTAAATAATAATAGATTGTGGTCTTGGTCTGAAAATGAAGAGGTGTTCATCTGATGGAAACATAATTTAAGTCATTTGATCTTAGGGGCGACAATACATAAACATAGACATTTTTTAATACTATGCTTAAATTACCTGATCTGAGAAATTTGGGTCACCTTACCCGAGGGTAAGGCTACAGCAGCTGCAAGAGCAGTGCTACCCACTCCTCTCAGTATGTGCAGTATTGCTGTGTCCAAATAATGGTACAGCTGCAACTCTGTAAGTGAAGTGTTTGGGATTTTTAGCGGGCACACAGATGTTGACGCATGCAATTTCACACGGGGGACTGTGCAGACTGTAAGAGAGTCTGCACTGGAGGCTGACTATGGGATAAAAATTCTCTGCCGCACCAGGGAATTGAACACAAGGTGAGTGACAAAAACATGAGTGACAACAAAATATAACTGATTAAGTCACAATAATGGCAATGCATGTGCTGACGCAGTCCATGCCATGATTTCAACTTTCAGGATTCACTCACATCGCATTAGTCATTTACATTCATACGATGTTATCCAAACTAATAACAACAGCAACAAACATTGTCACTGAATCAGCACACACACACACACACACAGAGACAATATCAGTGACTGTTTTATGAAGCTATCTCTTGTGGATAAACACCAAGGAGGGGAGTGGGGGGGGGGGGGGGGACAAAGTTGAAGCAAAGGGCTTTGAGAGCCTAAGCAGATTCCAAATGATGGACTTTAAAATTAGATTAAAATAATCCAGTTTTCATGAAAGGACTGCCGAAAGAATACACATGTCTGGGGATGAACAGAGTGGTCTGGGGGTGGGGGTGGGGGGGCGGTGTACAGTCAGATGCAGAGTGTGACGGACATGCAAAGAACTGGCTCTTTGTGCCGAAGCAGAGTTGAAATTTTGCAATTTATTTTTGGATACTATTTATACTGATAATTGGTAGGGACTGAAGAGGAGCTATCATCATACTTGCATGATTCAAATTCCATGACCAATCTAGCTGCCATGTTTTGTACCTTTGTAATTATTTACAAGTATTATATATATATGTATGTGTACTTTGACCTCATTTCATAAAAACTGAACTAAAAAAAGATGAAGGAAGAAAAACTTGTTAGAGGAGATAGTAAGGTCTGCTTATATATATATAGATACACACACACACACACACACACACACACACACATATATGTATATATATATGATATTACAAGCTACCATTCTCTATGAACAATAATAAAATGGCACAGTACAGTTCAGCCTGATGAACACTGCCAAGATGAACAGTTGAACTGGGACAGGCACTGTATTACATTCAAGCATTGGAACTCTTAACCCCCCCCACCCCCCTCCCCATCCTTTCAAATGTTTTTTTTGGGTCAAATCAGAAGAATGTAAAATAAGCAGAACATAATAATAAAAGATAACCAAAAATAAATCTAAGCAAGTGACCAACCGAAATAGCAACAAAACCCCTACAACAAACTGTGAGAAGCTTCTCAAACATGTGATGCTGCTGTGACCCTGACATAAGGTCAAGGCTGCTAAAAATGGTAATGTGTAAATTTCAGTAAGTTTGACAATGGCGACTTTTAGAAATAATTTCATAATGTGTAAAGTTCAGTAAGTTTGACAATGGCGACTTTTAGAAATAATTTCATAATGTGTAAAGTTCAGTAAGTTTGACAATGGCAACTTTTAGAAATAATGTCCAGGAAAAAAATCATGTTGTGGCTGAAGCACAAAAGCTAATGCATGCAGACATGCACATGGGCACAACACATGACAAGTCAATCATTCACAATAAACACTTTAAAAAACAAAAAGCAACAACAAAAACAAAAAAAGCGTAAGGATGTAGGGCAGAGGGATGAGAAGGAAAATTGAAAAAAAATCTATGAAATATCAGCATAATCACCATCGTTAGGAATGTTAACATTGACTGGATCAGGTCTGTGCTGGGGCGTCAGAGGAGCTGTATCTTCATATTCACTCCCCACCTCCTGTGCTGCATGAGCCTGTCTTGTCACATCACTCACTGTGTCAGTTTCTTCATACTCATTTCCTCCATGGACAACAGGCACTGGGGTAGGATGGTGAGCTCGCATGGTTTCCACAGCAGAAGCCATCCCATAAACATTTTCTGGGGCAAGGGCTGCAGCAGTTCGGCGATCGAAGTTCCTGAGGCGATCGTATACATCATCTACATCATCTGCTCCAGGAGGGTGGTTGCAGAACTGTGGCTGAGGAGGAATAGGGGGTGGCTGGGATTTGGACTGGGCCAGACTGGCCATTTTGATGCTGTCATAATTCTCCTGCTGGATGTCTTCAGACTCATCGCGTGCATGCTTCTTCCAGCTGTCTTTCTTTGGCTTTTCCGGTGTGGCATACACATCCTTTACTTTTGTTTGATGTCCAGTTGGTTTATGGGGGACTGCGGCATTTGCATAGAGGTCGAGTTGAGGCTTGGCAACTGCATCAGCTTCTGCGTATGCAGATTCATCAGCTACAGGTGGGGCAGCTGTGCTGACCGGGACTAACACTCCAGGCTCATCATAGATGTTCCCGTCAGATGCTGATACAGTTGCTGGTATAGGACACTGAACATCCAGTGTCTTCTTTCCTTGCAACTTGCTGTGGCCTTTGGACTCCTTCTTCAGCCTTTTCTCTCTCTCCTTCTGTTCTTTTGCCTCTCTTTCTTTCTGCTCTTTCTCTTGCTGCTTCCTAAGCTTGGCCTCTTCTTTCTCTCTTTTTTTTTTGTCCTTGTCACTTTTCTTCTTGTCCTTGAAGACTCCGCCTGCGCTGTGTCTGTCTGCGACAGGCTCTGGGGTACTGCAGGGTGAGTCTTCATTGGCCTCTGCAGGGTGACCCCTGGACGCAACAACTTCTGGATCAGGCATCTGCACCTGCAGTTTGCTTTGCAGTTCACGCTTCAGTTTTGACTCGAGTGGAGCTGTCAAACCTGATGGTGTTTCATAGATCTTCATGTCACTGGACTTTCCTGTGGGCCTGATGGAGCCATTCTCTTGGTTAGGAGCTGCCACAAATTTGATCCTGGGTGCTGGTATGGGTCTGGTGCCAGAAGAAATACTGGAAGCGGAACTTCTCTGCCGCATCCTTTGGGAACCGGAATCGGAATCTCTGGTGTCTTTCATATTCTCTGAAGCCCGGCGGGGGATCAACCCAAAAGGAGAGTTTGGGGGGCTGGGGGTTAAATTCTCAACATGATCCCTACTTGCATGCTCTGCCCGCACCAAGGGGCTCAGGGATCCCTCCTGGGTGCGCCTGGTGTCCTGCTCCCACACTTGCCGTGTGTACATCGTGATCAGTTCAGTTAGTGCGGAACCTTCTGGTGTGAAAAATTCAAATTCCCCTTCCCCTGTGGAGCATCTGCGCCCCACTTCCATCCTGAACACGTTGCGTGTTCGGCCGTATTTACGAATCTGTCTGTACGGCCACTCATGGATGCTCTTGAAGCTGATCATGTCCAGCAGTCGCAGGGAGTCTCTGGTTGGGCTGAGCATGTAGTAGCCTTGCAACTTGTTGGCCTCGGATGCTTTGGTTGGGTTGACACTGACTTTAAATTGTTGAACTGCAACACACACACACACACATATATATACACACACACACACACACACACACACACACACACACACACACACACACACACACACACAAAAGCACTGCATTGTTAGTATTACAACTCAACAACACCAGGCACTTGTTACATTTAATTTGTGACTAGTGTAATGGAGGCCAAGATAATAAAAGATAAAGCCATGTGTTTTATTTAAGTATAAAGTCAAATGTAATGGGCACTCACCATAAAGTTTGAACAAATCTGTCAAAAGCCATTATTATGATAGAAACAGCAATGTGTAGCACATAGTTCATGTATTATAATTAATATTACAAAATCATTCACTTTATAATATTCACCATATTACTTTTATTAGTTATTACTATCAGTGTATCACTGTACTATCACTGTATTAGTATGAGAGTCACATTATTTTTCCTTCTGCTTTTTGCCTTGATTTTGATATGACCTGTAGCAGTGACCAATTAATTCTTTTGGGTTGCCTTTTGTCTCTTAATACCCCCCCCCCCCCCCAGGTACACATCTTTTACAATGCATTACACAATGAAAAGTATCAAAATGTTGTTACCAGATTTCTGGTCAACCAAAAACTCCTTTCTTCATTGATGCTGGTCCACTTCATGTTGTACTGACTCAGAAAACCTTCATTGATGCTGGTCCACTTCATGCTGTACTGACTCAGAAAACCTGCATTGATGCTGGTCCACTTCATGCTGTACTGACTCAGAAAACCTGCATTGATGCTGGTCCACTTCATGCTGTACTGACTCAGAAAACCTTCACTTATGCTGGTCCACTTCATGCTGTACTGATTCAGAAAACCTTCACTTATGCTGGTCCACTTCATGCTGTACTGACTCAGAAAACCTTTGTTGATGCTGGTCCACTTCATGCTGTACTGACTCAGAAAACCTGCATTGATGCTGGTCCACTTCATGCTGTACTGACTCAGAAAACCTTCACTTATGCTGGTCCACTTCATGCTGTACTGACTCAGAAAACCTTCACTTATGCTGGTCCACTTCATGCTGTACTGACTCAGAAAACCTTTGTTGATGCTGGTCCACTTCATGCTGTACTGACTCAGAAAACCTTTGTTGATGCTGGTCCACTTCATGCTGTACTGACTCAGAAAACCTTTGTTGATGCTGGTCCACTTCATGCTGTACTGACTCAGAAAACCTAACACATGAATAACATGTTGCCCCATTCCTCCATGGTCTTCTCTTGTTTAATTTGCTTTGCCTTTATTGTTGACCAGTGTTTTGAAAATGTTGTTGGTCTTTCACAGCCCACATAGATAATAAAATTCATAATAATATGGGTAAAAGTGTGTGCATACAGCTCTTTTCTTGCTTTTCTGGGTGAAACCAGTAGAATGTCATTGTAAATGGTTTTCATCATGTCAGTTTCTTTATTTTTAGGTGTTTCCATGGGTACAATGGATACAATAACCACCTGGGTACAATATCTGAGAACCATTCAATACTCAGTCATAACTCATATTCGGTCTGTCTGTCTGACAATGGCACTGTCCCTGCCGTATTTGATTAAATTGGGAAAGTCCCCCCCACCCTTCACCCCCAGTCAAAACAAATAAAACATAAGATGGCAATCAATGACTGAAATAAAACAAGGAATCCGCAAAAGACACTGACCTTTATCATAGGAGTCATACAGCAGGTTATCACTCATGCTCAGGCTGCTGTCACTGTCCTCGAAGCTGGAATACTCTCGAGCGCTTGCCCGCTGCTTCCACAATTCTGGTGATACATGACAGAGAGACTGGACCCAGTCCTCTTTGTTCTCCATGGTGTCAAACTCAAAAAAGTGCTTCTCTTTCTTGATTGACACCACAAAGCATGCCTCTTGCTGCAAGTAGCTCTTGTCTGAGAACTTGAGATGCTCAAGGCGCAAAGTGTGAAGGGGAGCCACTGCATTGTTATCACTGTACAGCTCGATGCATGGTAGTTTGTGGTCCTTGACCTCTCCATCATACAGCACTCCCCAGCACCCAGGTAACTGTTTTTGCTGAGAAAAAAAAAAAAAATTTTTAAATATATAACAGAACTACCCTTGAACAATATTGCAAAGTAAGTCAAATAATTAAGGATGCCCTAATATTTAACTGTACCGGTTGACTGTACGCATGTAAAAAACATGTTACTTACCAACATTGAAAAACTTCAGTCTCTTCTTACTAAATTTAAACCTTTCTGATTTGTCACCTTCACCCTCTGATTAATTTTCAAGTTCTGTTACTGTGTTAGAGTCAACATGGACATGAATGGAAGATTTGGAATTTTAATGTAATTCTGGATTGACGTCTGAGTGTTCAGCTCAAGAACTTCTTTTGTAGCATACACGCACAATCAGAGCCTTGGCTATGGTTAGCCTAGAGGAGCTACTGGAGTGAGGATTTAGAACATATTGATGAAGTTTAATGGATTTGTAAGGTAACATTAACAAAGGAAATTCGTGGCAGATATATATATATCTATATATATATATCTATATCTATATATATTATTTACATACAATGTCAATGACATGGCAGATATATATATATATATATATATATATATATATATATATATATAATATATATATATATATATATATATATATATATATATATATATATATATATATATATATATATATATATATATATATATATAAAATTTACATACAATGTCAATGATACATGTGCAAAACAAGCATTTTTTCACTGACTTTTACAAACCCACGCATTGACCCCAGTACTGAAAGTCAAGATATAATAGTTTGCCTGGCAAAGACCAGATATAGGCTTTTAGCCTAAGCAAATCTGATAACCATATCATTATATGATATATCATAACGCGAGTAACACCTCCCTAAAGTTTGACGAAGGCCGTACCCGATCCAGTCCCAACCCGCACAAGTTATTAACGTACTCACCTTAAGTAATCTATACACTTTGATTGACACCTTTCCTTTTATTAGTACGCTCATGCTAGACAGCCGACAAAGCAACGCAAGTTTCTTTTGTTCCAGAGAAAGAAACTTCTAAAAGTTGCAAAGTTTGGCCGAGAGCATGCGGAAGTTTTATTGACAATGAAGGGACGTCACTGTGTTGACCTTTCGACCAAAACAGGAAGTGACTCGTGTGGTCCTCGAACCGTACGTAGTTCGTCAGCGACACTCGAACTGCGCGTGTGTGAAACAAACAAGAAGCCAAGAGCAGTACAAGAGTGTTAAAAAAATATTTTTAAAAAGAGGGAGGGGAAAATAGTCTTCATAAAACCAATATAACGACAGGAACAGATATGGCTGATAGAAAGGTAGCCGATGCGCACACATAGTGACATGCATATATATATATATATATATTGTATAAAACTGTTGTCTTCAGTTTTGTGTTGTTGTTTTTTCATAATCTTTTTCTATCTTCAGTAGCCTGTGATAAACGCAATAATGTAGGCAACATTCCATAATGTGTATGATCTGTGTCTGTCAGACTGGAATTCTCTGAACGTTATGTGCCAATGTAAGATATGTGCCGTTTTATACTGGTGTTGGTTTTGGGCAGAAACCGGCAGTTTGGGGTTCAAACTGGCAGTTTCTCAGTTTTGAGTCAAGTGTTGATCACCACACACACACACACACACACACACACACACACACACACACACACCTCAGTGGCGGAACATGTTTGAGTTTATTGAGTTCAGACTGATTTACACAGGCCCAGTGATGTGGGTGGTGATGTTCTTTTGCCAACATATTTTATATCATTTGAATGAAATTGCAGATAATAAGAATTGAGACATGTATACTTGTGTAAATATATTTCTGTTGATGATATTCCCTTTCTTTTCAGAGAGCTCATGAAGACAATGAAGAAAATTTGGAGTCATCAGATGATGAAAATTATGTACCATACATCCCTATTAAACAGAGGAAGAAGACAGAGGTAAAAAGAAAAGAAAAAAGGAACTAAACTGTGTTGTTCAACTTCAAGTAGATGTAGTGATGTACTGATGCAGTAACTGGTGTAAAGTAATGGTCCAGCAGCATCATTGCTGATATGTATAATATATATATATATATATATGTTGTTATTAATGATGTTACTGTCACTGTCAGTGTCACCTACACTTGCTCCATTCCTCCAGAGTCCAAGCCTTTTCTACTGTGTGTATTAAGAACTAGTAGTAGTACCAGTTACAAAATTTTACAAACATTAAATGTACACGTCCCATCTAACTAGTCTCAGCATGTGCTAGTAGTATTATAATTTATATAGTGCTGGCATTCTCCATTGAGTTTTAAGGGAGATGTTTTATTTTTATAATTTATACATTTTTGGAGTTTGCTGATGAATGGGAATGTTGAGTTTTTCTCAGATCAGGCTGTTGAGTGAGGTATTTTAAACTGTGGTGTTGGTGAACTTCACCTTTTTAGTTTTATTCTATTTTGTCAACCCTAGTTAAGTTTCAGGGCCATAGCATGTTGGAAAGATGAGACTGAAAGTTTCTTAAATTATGAATTTTAATCCAGTTTGAATATGGTTCTGAGTTGCTAAGAATTAGACTGTATGGATCATTGGATGTGGCTTTACCTCAGCAACCTTTCCAGGGAGATTATAATTGCCTTGTTTTGCCTTGACAGCAGAAACATCAGTTTTGCTGGATCCTGTTCATTGGAGATGTTTGAAACTGAAGGATATTTAAATAAGCTGCATTGACCATTGTTTTCAACACAGTCATCATTGGTGACAGTCCCTTGGACTAATTGTTAAGTCCACAAGAGACTTTGGAAGAAAACAAAAACAAAATGGTAACATAGTTCCTGTCACAGTGTCAGTGTTTTGGACTTGACTCTTTTTTGCTCTCTTTGTTGAGAGTTTTGTAATTGTATAGAGTTGTCTTGTTTGTCATCTTCAGTCCTTCATCCAGTCAAGTTTATAAGTTCAGAGAGAGAGAGAGAGAGAGAGAGAGAGAGAGAGAGAGAGAGAGAGAGAGAATATAATATATATATGTCCCCAGTGCTGACCAAGGAAACAATGAGAAACACTTTGGAGCCCATTTTCCAGTGCTTACACCCAAACTGTGGAACACTTTGCCTGTTCCTCTGAGGAAGTGTGGCTCAAAGGAAGCCACTAATTGAAAAAATCTGAAGATCTACCTGTTTGTAGAAAATCAGATATGTTCAGACTGTGCACTGATAATGCCTTTGATGTTTTGTTGTTGTTGTTGTTTGTTTTAGAAACATGATGACAATGAGCATGCTGATTCATCATTGACACACTCCGGGTCTACAAATTGTTATCATCATTATTATCATCATCATCATCATCATCATCAGTATCATCATTTTGTAAATGAGTGTGTTTGATGTTGGCTCCAGCTGCAACAGATCAAGAAGCGACTCCTGAAGCAGGATGAAGGGTCAGGAAGTGGAGCTGCTGAGAGCAGTGATAACAATGTTGTTGATGATGACAAAGATGAAGAGGAGGAAGATATTGGGCCTAATGCCTATATCAGTCTCCTGGACCAGCACAGCGAGTTGAAGAAGAAAGCAGAGGGTAAAGTGCTTCTGTTTGCTTGCATGTTTTGTGTGTGTTTGTGCTTTACTGTACTGGAATGTAGTGGGTTTTGATCGGCGTTTGATCAAACAGATAAATGTTTAAATATATGGGATTATGATTATTTTGGGGGTTAGCTTTGTATTTATGTACTTGTCCATAATGCTTATTATATTATCAACAAACAGGGAAGTTAATTAGTGCTTGAAATACGTAACACAAGTACAGCAACAAAGTACAGCGTCATTATCTTATGCAAATATTGCTTGGCCTTGCTTTGCAGTTGTTTCCGTGTGGCATCAAAGATTATGGAAGTGGCTCAATACCAGAACGTTTTAATTTTGTTTATACACTTTGGTCTGTTACAGTGTTAGGGTTACCCTTTGCTTCTCCCCCCCCCCCCCCTTTCCATTTGTGCAAGAAGCATGCTGCCCACCCTCCACACCAGACAGGCATTTTGCGGTGTCTCCCTCCCAGCCCCCCCTCCATGCACCCCCTCCACCCCAGCCCTCCCCCCACCTCCCACCAGTCTACAGTCACACAGTCTAGGAGAAGTTCCTGTTGACCTAGCCAGCTGTCATTGTGTCAGTGTCGCTGTTGTTATACTGACAACATTGCTAATCGGGTCCATTTCCATTTGTTTGATCTCCCAATCCCCCTTCCTCTCAAGCCCCATCTTCATCTTTACTGCTCTGACTGGCTTCCCTCATTAACAACAGCTTAGACCCCCCCCTCCCCTGGCACACACACACACACACACACACCCCGCCACTTGACCTTCTCTGCTCTTCCAAGTCTTTTTCGATTTAAATTAAACTGTGTGTAAACATGGTGTAAATCTAACTTTTAAAAATTTCCTTTTCCAACACTGTAGACCAGCCATGTTTTCCACTCTGCTGCAAGTCCCTGTTTATTATCTGCTGTTGCAAATTGAGTGTAGTCAGTAGTGTGTGTACTTGTGTGTGTGGGTGCCTGTGTGTGTGTGTGTGTGTGTGTGTGTGTGTGTGTGTGTGTGTGTGTGTGTGTGCATGTCTGTGCTTAGAATAGTTCTCCCAGACAAGATTTTGCCCTATATAAATTCATGCTTAAATTATGATTATTATTATATTCCTTCCTTCTAAAGTGTGTGCTAACAGTTTATTGATCTATATTTTTGTTGGTCCTGTTGTGTCAATAATAGCTCTTCTGCTACTGGGTCAGTTTTGTCTTGGCCATACTCACACTGTTACAGATGGGTGGATGGGTGGAGTGGGGTGGGGGTAGTGTGCAGCAATATATATAATATATAATATATGTTACTCATGTTGAAGCTACTGAAGATGCTCCGTGGACTGTTTTTTTGTTTGTTTGTTTTTTTGCCAGCAAGAAATGGAGCAACAGACACATGATATATTATTTTTTGGCCACAAGTTTCTTAGCCCAATCGTGGAGACATTAAAATGTTACAAATACAATAGATTAAAGAAAATCAACTTTATAGTAATATGTAATACTAATAATACTTCCAAGTGATGCGTTTCGTTTGCTATTTTTGTGTGATGACTGTTTTTCTCCAATGACTGATTGACTTTTTTTTGGCAATTAAGAGAGCTGTTTGCTTACACTACAGTTCACAGTGCTATGTCTTTTTGTTTCTTTCCAGCCCGCAAAGAGACAGCAAGAGAAAAACTGCTAAAGGAAGAACAGAAAATTTTGGAAAGCGTTGCAGAAAGCAAAGGTATGATATATATATATGATTTGCTCCGTGAGTGCGTATGTTTAGTATGGTGTATGTAACTGATTGCAAATTGTTGATTTAATAAAGGCATAATTATATATCTATATATATAAACATGGCTTCCTGGCCTGATGAAGGGGATGTAGCGACGAGAAATTTGCAAAGACAAATTAACATTATTATGGCTATAGATATGATTTATCTTGTTATATATATATATATATATATATAATATATCAATCTGTGTTTATTAGCTAGTGAAAACGCAGATGAAGAAGCAAATTCTGTGTAGTTTTCAATGCACTGCAACTTGCATTGCACATGTACCACAGTAAACTATTTGTGTATAATTACAAGAAGTTGAGACAGTATTGTGGCTTCCTGATTTATTTTTGGCGGAGCTGTTGATGTATGTATGGTGACTAAATGACGGTGTCCCTGGTCTGCTACAATGTTCAATCTGACCAGTTACGCAGATTTTAGTGGTATTTAAAGGGAATTAATGCCCAGCTTGCGTCTGTGCTGGATTGTTGCTCATGGCTGAATCGTGTGATTGTGTTTTTTGTGTTTTTTTCCCTTTTCTAGCTCTGAAAGGTGTTGCTGAGTTAGCCAAAGGTATAGAATACACAGACCCCATCAAGACAGGGTAAGTTTCTCTGTGCTGATATCTGTGTTTGGTGCACACTATCAGCATGTATAATGCAGGCGTCCTTTTTGTTTCATATGTGCACTACATATTAACCCAGTTATAAAACTACAACATTACTCATGCATGCCAGGTGAGAGTTACTGTAGGCGACTCAGGTCTTTGTTGTTGTATTTGCGTTATGTATTTCGAGCGCTAATTAACTCCCTTGAGTGTTGATTCTACAATATTACTCAGTCAAACTGCTGACCCAAGTGACATTTAAATGTTACAAAAGTTAACTGTTTTAGAAGTGGAGTCTGTTGCAAACATGCAGACTTCTGACAGATGGTTCTGCGCTTCGGGATGCTGTGGGCGCAGCGGGTAAGGTTTACCTGGCTTGATCCTGAGGAGCAAATGAACGATGGTTATCATGGGTACACTACAAAACTGGGAGTGATGCAGAGAGGGTTTAGGTAATGAAGCCATATTGTATGCAAAATTACATTTCAGTGAGGCTCACTGGGGACACAGCTAAGGTAAGCTTTGCCCCATCAGATGAGCCAGTTAGCAATGATAGCCAAGCATAATTATAGGATTCACAGGGAATCTGGAATAATGCTGGAAGCAGAAGAGCAGAGAGCCTGAAGCTGAACTGCGTAACAGAACTGTGTTCCAGTGTTGCACGCTTGACATGAAAATGGAAGGGTGCCTTACATTGTGACTTAAAATGGTTTATGTAGTTAAAAAAACAATGATAGCACCATCCTGTATTCATGTCTTTTGTTTGATTTGTTTTTGTTAATTTTTTTTATTCCCCCAGGTATAACCGTCCTGATTGACGGCATAAAAACCAAGTTACTTTCTTACTTACTGTTATTTTTACTGTTAAATTTATGTGCAGGTGGCGTCCTCCTCGCTACGTCTTGGCGCGCCCCCTCGAGTACCACAACAAAGTGCGCAAGAAGTGGCACATTCTTGTGGAGGGCTCAGACCTTCCCCCGCCAATCAAGACATTCCGTGAAATGAAGTTTCCCAAACCTGTCCTGAATGCTCTGAAGAGAAAGGGCATTGAGAAACCCACTCCCATTCAGATACAGGGAATACCTACAGTGTGAGTGTCCCGATGCACACAGACATGCTGTGTGTGTTTGTGCATGTGTGTGGGTGTGTGTGTATGTGCATGTGTGTGTGTGTGTGTGTGTACATTTGTGCGTGTGTGTGTGTGTGTGTGTGTGCATTTGTGTATGTGTGTGTGTGTGTGTGTGTGTGATTGGGTACATTTGTACAGGTATGCGTGTTTGTGTGTGTGTGTGTGTGAACATGCATGCATGCATGCATGCTTATCTGCAAGCATATGTGTGTTTATTTTGTCTGAACATTATGTGTTTTACCTCATGTGCACTGTTGTATATTACAGTTATATGACATAATTGGCATTGTGTTCACTCTTGGATTATGTATTGTGGGTTTTTGTAATCAGGGCGTGACAGTAAGGACACTGCATTCACTGTTGGTTTTTGTCTTTGTGTATGTTAGTTGTTGAGGCATTATAACATGATTGGAATTGCATTCACTGTTGGATTTTGTCTTTGTGTGCACTGGTTGTCAGGGTAAAGTTTATTGCCATTCACTGTTGGATTTTGTGTTTGTGTGTACAGGTTGTTGGGGTGTTACATGATTGGCATTGCATTTATTGTTGGATTTTGTCTTTGTGTGTGCTGGCTGTCGGTGTGTGACATGATTAGCACTGCATTCATTGTTGGATTTTGTGTCTGTGTGTGCTGGTTGTCTGGGCGTGAGAGACTGGCATTACTGTTGGGCGTAACAGATTGGCAGTGTTGTTCACTGTTGGATTCTGTGTTCATGTGTGCATGTTGTCAGGGCATGACAGATTGTCAGTGCTGTTCACTGTTGGATTTTGTGTTCATGTCTGCTGGTGGGCGTGACAGATTGGCAGTACTGTTCTCTGTTGGATTTTGTGTCTGTGTGTGTTGGCAGTGCTGTTCACTGTTGGATTTTGTATTCATGTGTGCATGTTGTCAGGGCATGACAGATTGGCAGTGCTGTTCACTGTTGGATTTTGACAGACTGGCAGTGCTGTTCACTGTTGGATTTTGTGTTCATGTGTGCAGGTTGTCAGGCCGTGACATGATTGGCATTGCATTCACTGGGTCAGGCAAGACGCTGGTGTTCGCGTTGCCCATCATCATGTTCTGCATGGAGCAGGAGAAGCGGTTGCCATTCATGGCCCACGAGGGACCCTATGGACTCATTGTCTGCCCCTCTGTGAGTTGTCTGCCTTAGAGTGTGAGAGTTACCTGACTGGCAGCTGAGCTGTTGGCTTGAAGTACTGCTGTTGCCTACTTAGCATTTGACTTGAAGCTGCTTAAAGAGGACATGTGAAAACTGTGCACAGCAAAGCAAAGCTGCACCCAAAATGTATTTCGTGTTGGAAAAATGCAATATTTACACAGACATTTTAGTTAGATGTGATCTTTGACCTGTGCATTTTAATTCATTCACTTGTAACAGTTCTTCTTTTACTGATGACCAGTGGTCAGTGATTGGACCATTATTGTCATATGTTAAGTTTAGTACAATCTGGGTTATTTTAGTGCTTCCATAATTCACTGAACCCTAACAAGTAACATGGACTACAGGATTTTTTAACTAGCATACATATTTGTTATCTTTTTGCATGGGTATGGTATACACATGGAAATCTTGGTCTTATCTGAAGGATTTTTGTAGAGACTGCACAGAATTTTGACCCCAGAGAAACCTTCGGTTGGGTGCAAAGCCTGGCACGTAACGGTCACCCCTCCATGCGGTCACCATGCTCAGTTTGTGCTGAACCATTGGCCATTGCTCTTGCACTGATCAGCCAACTCTCCAGAAGCTTTGGTTTAAGCTGATTAAGTATTATAATACAATATAACTTTATTGCCAAATGTCAATACACTGATTGCATGAGGAATGTTTTGTGGTGCCCGGTACACTCATCACACATTCACTTCAATCATAAAACATTTAATTACAACACCAGCAAATAAACATCCTGGTAAAAAGTCATTGAACATAGGTAAAAATATGAACAATCCCACTGGCATCAAGCTGTGCATATCACATAATGTAAGCGCTTAGGGCCTGTGCAGGTTAGGCGCTCTAAGTATTCATCGTTATTATTTAAAAAAATTTTTTTTTTATAATAGCGGACGGATGAACGGGAAGGTCCTGAATCAGACAGGTAGTATCAGTTTCTCCAGGAACATTTGCTGTCAGGGCTTGCTTGACGTCTTCCACCCATGCTCGTTTGACTGGAGCGTGTTGTGTGTGTGTGTGTGTGTGTGTGTTGTTCAGAGGGAGCTGGCGCGACAGACCCATGAGATCATCAAGTACTACATCGAGCAGCTGGTAGCTGAGGGCTTCCCCTCCTTGAGACCCGTGCTCCTGATCGGGGGAGTGCAGATGAAGGAACAGATGGAAGTGATCAAGAGGTGAGGTGGTGGCGGGGGGGGGGGGGGGGGGGGGGGGCACCAGAGCTTGTGTTGTTGCCTTGGGTGGGGGTGCAGTTGGAAGTGATCAAGAGGTGAAATGGTGGGGGGGGGGGGGGGGGGGGCACAGAGCTTGTGTGGTTTGCCTTGGGTGTGTTTGTTGCTGTTTATGTCTAGAAGTCAGAATATATGTGAGGGATGAGGGAGCCATTGCTGTTTTGTTTTTGTTTACTCAGCATTATTTTCTGTTGTTTTGAGAATTGAGAATGAGTTGAATGCTTGCACAGTTTCTTTTTGCTGTATGTTTGTCAAGTGTGTTACCACCCCCCACCCCCCCCACCCCCCACCCCCACAGTTTTTGTTGTTGTAAACATGTCGTTGAGTTCTTTTCATGACATCACATTTTCACTCTTTCATGAACAGAGAAGTTTCTGCTGTTCCCTGTTGTGGGGGCGTGTTCACCATCATTGGTGTTCTTGCAGGGGTGTTCACATTGTCGTGGCCACGCCAGGCAGACTGATGCTGATGCTGGACAAGAAGATGGTGACGCTGGACGTGTGTCGCTACCTGACTCTGGATGAAGCTGACAGAATGATTGACATGGGCTTTGAGGAGGACGTCAGGACAATCTTCTCCTACTTCAAGGTCAGACTTGCTGCATTGTTGCTGCTGTTGCGGATTTAAGCCGATGGGATTGTGGGTGGCTACTTGCTTAGTGGGTAGAGTCACTGACGCTGACATAGTAGGTAGAGTTGCTGACATTGGCTTAGTGGGTAGAGTCACTGACACCGGCTTAGTGGGTAGAGTTGCTGACACTGGCTTAGTGGATTGAGTTGCTGACACTGGCTTAGTGGGTTGAGTGACACTGGCTTAGTAGATTGAGTTGCTGATGCTGGCTTAGTGGGTTGAGTGGCTGACACTGGCTTTAGAGTTACTGACACCAACTTAGTAGTCAGAGTTGCTGTCTCCAGCTTAGTAAGTAGAGTTGCCTACATCAGCTTTGTGGGTAGAGTTACTGACACCGGCTTAGTAGGCAGAGTCACTGACACCGGCTTAGTGGATAGAGTTACTGACACCGGCTTAGTGGGTAGAGTTACTGACACCAACTTAGTAGTCAGAGTTGCTGTCTCCAGCTTAGTAAGTAGAGTTGCCTACATCAGCTTAGTGGGTAGAGTCACTGACACCGGCTTAGTGGATAGAGTTACTGACACCGGCTTAGTGGGTAGAGTTACTGACACCAGCTTAATAGGCAGAGTTACTGACACCGGCTTAGTAGGCAGAGTCACTGACACCGGCTTAGTGGATAGAGTTACTGACACCGGCTTAGTAGGCAGTCACTTAGTAGGCAGAGTTACTGACACCTGCTTAGGCAGTAACTTAGTAGGCAGAATTACTGACATCGGCTTAGTAGGCAGAATCCTGACACTGGCTTAGCAGGTAGAGTCACTGACACCGGCTTAGTAGGTAGAGTCACTAACACTGCCGTAGCAGGTAGCATCACTGGCACTGCCTTAGCAGGTAACATCACTGACACTGCCGTAGCAGGTAGCATCACTGACACTGCCTTAGCAGGTAGCATCACTGACACTGCCGTAGCAGGTAGCATCACTGGCACTGCCTTAGAAGGTAGCATCACTGACACTGCCTTAGCAGGTAACATCACTGACACTGCTGTAGCAGGTAGCATCACTGACACTGCCTTAGCAGGTAACATCACTGACACTGCCGTAGCAGGTAGCATCACTGACACTGCCTTAGCAGGTAGCATCACTGACACTGCCGTAGCAGGTAGCATCACTGGCACTGCCTTAGAAGGTAGCATCACTGGCACTGCCTTAGCAGGTAACATCACTGACACTGCTGTAGCAGGTAGCATCACTGACACTGCCTTAGCAGGTAGCATCACTGACACTGCCGTAGCAGGTAGCATCACTGGCACTGCCTTAGCAGGTAGCATCACTGGCACTGCCTTAGCAGGTAACATCACTGACACTGCCGTAGCAGGTAGCATCACTGACACTGCCTTAGCAGGTAGCATCACTGACACTGCCGTAGCAGGTAGCATCACTGGCACTGCCTTAGCAGGTAGCACCACTGACACTGCCGTAGCAGGTAGCATCACTGACACTGCCGTAGCAGGTAGCATCACTGACACTGCCTTAGCAGGTAGCATCACTGACACAGAGCTGCCAACCACTACGTTTTGGCCGTAGTTTGCTACGCCCAAGGGCACTGGGCTACGCTGCTACGCTCATGATCATATCACTACGCTCTCCCGCAGAAAAACTATTTTTTTATATTTTCGATCCCAATGCTCTCGTGTGGGCACCAAATTCACCAGCAACCGGTTGTGCGTGTGCCTTTTTGTGTCTGAGATGTTGGTTGTGTCACAGCCAATCGGCGTTCGCGTTTTAACCAGCTGACCAATTGTAGCGTTCGGTTCAATTCCCGCTTTTATGTGTCACTTCCTGGCGGCGAGACGACTTCTGTTTTCAATCATTTCAAATCGCCATGCCGAAGCGAGGAGCTGAAAGCGAGCTCCCGGGTGATGAATCTCGCCAAAAAAACAACAAAATTTCCGGGAAGAGTATTATACAGAACAGTTTCTGTGCGTTGTACGATCAACGCAGAGCGCCAAGCATGTGAAGTGCAGCGCCTGCTTCTGCAGTTCTTGGGACTTTTCTGTCGCCCATGGTGGAATGTATGACGTTGAACAACGCCTCAACTTGAAGCGTCACATAAACAAAGGAAAGGTGATAGGAAGTACGCTGAAGATTTCCCATTAATTTTTATGGGTTGTGACGTAATTTGAGCGGAGATGCTTTTCACAAATTTCTTTGTAGTGCACAACATCACTCTCTCTGCTGCCGATCACGACATCTATTCTGGCACACATTTCTGCAAAAGTGAATTGCGAAGGAGGACCATATATGTACGCTACGCTCAAAATCTAATTACTATGCTTAAAATCTGATTTTGCTACGTTAAAATCTAGTGACGGGTTGGCAGCTCTGCTGGTACTGCCTTAGCAGGTAGCATCACTGACACTGCCTTAGCAGGTAGCATCACTGACACTGCCTTAGCAGGTAGCATCACTGACACTGCCTTAGCAGGTAGCATCACTGGCACTGCTTTAGCAGGTAGCATCACTGACACTGCCTTAGCAGGTAGCATCACTGGCACTGCCGTAGCAGGTAGCATCACTGACACTGCCATAGCAGGTAGCATCACTGACACTGCCGTAGCAGGTAGCATCACTAACACTGCCTTAGCAGGTAGCATCACTGACACTACCTTGCAGGTAGAGTCACTGACATTGGCTTAGCAGGTAGTGTCCGTGACACTACCGTAGCAGGTAGTGTCTCTGACTCTGGCTTAGCAGGTAGTGCCACCAGCATTGGCAAAACGTTGTAGACATTTCATGTGGATTTGGTAGCATTCTGTAGAAGGAAATATTAATAAACAGTCTGTTACTATTATTAAATTTCTACCGACATTGGCAAATTTTGCAGACATTTCACCAGCATACAGAAAATATTGTAGATATTGCACTGATGTTGGCAAATTCTATGGACATTTCACCAGCATTGACAAGATTCTGTTGACATTTTGCCATTGTTTGCAAATTCTGTAGACATTCACCAGCATTGGCAAAATTATGTACACATTCTGCCCATGTCAGCAAATTTTGAAAATGTATCACCAGCATTGGCAAGATTATGTAGAGTAGACATTCCACCATTGTTAACAAATTTTGCAGACATTTCAGTAACATTTTGCAGACATTCCACCAACATTCACAAATTTTGTGGACATGTCATCAGCATTGGCAAGATTATGTGGACGTTCTGCCATTGTTGGCAAATTCTGGAGACATTTCAGTAACATTTTGCGGATGTTCCACCAATGTTGGCAAATTTTGTAGACGTGTCATCCATACTGGCAAGATTCTGTAGACTCTTCACCAAATTTTGAGGTCTGTTGCAGTTGGTTTTCTTTGGGCAAAGGGATCAAAATTTACCTGGGGAGTTATTTATTTTTATGGGGGAATGGGGGGGGGGGGACCATGAAGAATACAAAATGCAAAAGCAGTGGTTAGGCATGTAGCCATCCCTGAGGCGCTGAAACAGATTGCTGGTCGGTTGGGTGGTTAGACAAATTCCTGTGCACATTTCACCGTCACTGGGGAATAAATATCCTTGCATCCTTGTAGATGGTTGGCGTGTAACTGATGCGCTGATGGTTGCCGGGTTGCAGGGCCAGCGTCAGACACTGCTGTTCTCGGCCACCATGCCCAAGAAGATTCAGAACTTTGCGCGCAGTGCGCTGGTGGAGCCAGTCACCATCAATGTGGGACGTGCCGGAGCGGCGAGCTTGGACGTCATTCAGGAACTGGAGTACGTCAAACAGGAAGCCAAAATGGTCTACATCCTGGAGTGTCTGCAGAAAACGCAGCCACCGGTAAGGGTCATGCTTGCTTGCTTGCTTGCCTTGCTGTTTGCTGTCTACTTGGTAAGACTAAGAGCAACATTGGTGCTGTTCTGACTGAAATCCAGGATTTTACCCATTGCCAAAATGTGAGAGGCGGCTTTTTTGAGGTGGATACCCGGAGGGGTGACGGTAACTTTGTATTGGGGGAAGGAGAGGGAGGGATGTGAACTAGATGTCTTGTGATTTGTTCGAGTCATGGAAGTTTGGTATTTTTTATTTTATTTTTTATCTGTATTTATTCTTGCAAAAACAAAGGGTGAAAAGTTTTGTGTATGCAAATTTTTGTGTGTGTGTGCTGGACAGGTGTTGATCTTTGCGGAGAAGAAGCAAGATGTGGATGCTATTCATGAATACCTGCTGCTGAAGGGAGTGGAGGCTGTAGCCATCCATGGTGGCAAAGGTAGGGCAGTACATGCACACTTCAGTGTTGGCAAGCTGTGGCCATCCATGGTGGCAAAGGTAGGGCAGTATATGCACACTTGGTAAGGTGTGGCCATCCATGGCATGGTCACAAAGGTAGGGCATTATATGCACACTTCAGTGTTGGCAAGGTGTGGCCATCCATGGTGGCAAAGGTAGGGCAGTACATGCACACTTCAGTGTTGGCAAGGTGTGGCCATCCATGGTGGCAAAGGTAGGGCGTTATATGCACACTTCAGTGTTGGCAAGGTGTGGCCATCCATGGTGGCAAAGGTAGGGCGTTATATGCACACTTGGCAAGGTGTGGCCATCCATGGTGGCAAAGGTAGGGCAGTATATGCACACTTGGTAAAGTGTGGCCATCCATGGCATGGTCACAAAGGTAGGGCATTATATGCACACTTCAGTGTTGGCAAGGTGTGGCCATCCATGGTGGCAAAGGTAGGGCGTTATATGCACACATCAGTGTTGGCAAGGTGTGGCCATCCATGGTGGCAAAGGTAGGGCGTTATATGCACACTTCAGTGTTGGCAAGGTGTGGCCATCCATGGTGGCAAAGGTAGGGCATTATATGCACACTTCAGTGTTGGCAAGCTGTGGCCATCCATGGTGGCAAAGGTAGGGCTGTAGGAGTGTGCAGTGCAGTGTTTGTCAGATGTATTATTTAAGATGTGGCTGCGAATAGTGACTAGGATGGTCAGGAACATATGCTCCAGTATAATCAGCATTACTGTTAGAGTTAGATGTGGAGTGCATTCTTTACAAACATTTTTGTACTTAAAGAATGGTGTGTGTGTGTATGTGCGTGAGTCTGAGTGTGTGTGTGCGTGACTGTGTGTGCATGCGTGCATGCATGCATGTGTATGCATGCATACATGTTTGTGTGTGTGATCAGACATGCTGTTTGCTGATGTCACAGATTGGCTTGAAATAAACATATGAAGTTATAATGTCAATTGAAGTGATTCAGATTTTGAAACTTGGATCACAAGCCATGCTCCTCTGCCCTGAATCACCTGCGTGTCACTATGGCCTTGTCTTTCCACACCACTCTTGTCGACAGACCAAGACGAGCGAGTCAGGTCGGTGGAGCAGTTCAAGAATGCAGAGAAGGATGTGTTGGTGGCCACAGATGTGGCATCCAAAGGTCTGGACTTTCCCGACATTCAGCATGTCATTAACTATGACATGCCTGAAGACATTGAGAACTACGGTAAGTGAAGGGGGCTTTGTGATCAGACTTTCACCATTTCCAAACCGAGTCACAGTTCATCAAGAAAGGTTTGAAGAAATTCAAAACTTTTGGACACTGAGAAAGGTTTCAAGAAAACCGAAAATTTTGAATGCAGGGTGGTGTTCCTGTTGTTTTTATTTACTTGCGACATCTTCAAACTTAAGGATATCTAGAACTCTCTTTGCTGGTGGAAAGGATTCAGTGAAATTGCTTTCATAGTCTATATAGTTCAGGATATCTGGTTTTAATTTTCTACTGGGATGAATAAAATATATTGTCATTGTTGTTTTGTTAGTGTGGATTCTGTGAAAATGACTTGCAACATTTTGCAATGTTAGGATATGTAATTATTTAGAACTGTTGTTAGTGAGATTTGTTCTTCTCACAATCTGACTTTGTCTTCAAATTGAAGGGTCTAATTTGTGACGTGAGAATAAATTACATGTAATTTTGACCTCTTGGGCCTTGGTTTGGCTTTTACTATCTTGGAACTTACAGGAAATCTGGAACTCTTGTTACTGAAAATACCCAATGATATGGCACCTGGTCTTCAAGTTGTCATTGACATTGGCTCTGTCACTCGACTTTGGCTTCCAGCTTTAGGACATGGACTTGTCAGTCAACAGGGTTTTTGTCTTCTGTCTTGGGCTTCATGCAGTTGAACATGGAGGAGATGGGGAACATTTTTGTTTGGGCTCTGCTCTGAAAAGATCTTATGGGCACTCTACTTCTTCGTCGTCCTGTAATCTGGCACTGTACTTTTTCGTCTTCCTGTAATCTGGCACTGTACTTCTTCATCTTCCTGTAATCTGGCACTGTACTTCTTCATCTTCCTGTAATCTGGCACTGTACTTCTTCATCTTCCTGTAATCTGGCACTGTACTTCTTCGTCTTCCTGTGATCTGGCACTGTACTTCTTCGTCTTCCTGTAATCTGGCACTGTACTTCTTCGTCTTCCTGTAATCTGGCACTGTACTTCTTCGTCTTCCAGATGAAGTACCTTGTTTTGCAACATCCAGCTTATGTTCTTTCAGATTTTGAATCATTTGTCAACATTTTTCTAATGTGGTGGGATAGCTCAGCTAGCAGAGCATCGACCAAAAGGCCAGGTGCAGTACTGATGTGGGTTTGATTCCCTGGTGCAACAAGGGATTTAGTTTTTCCATATGTAGCTTTCAGTGCAGACTCTGTTACAGTGTTCATACAGCCCCTCTGTGCAATCACATGCATCAACATCTATGTGCACATACAAAATTTGGCAGCCATACCATTGTTTGGACACACGAAAATACTGCACACACTGATAGGGATGGGTGAACTGCTCTTGCAGCTGCTGTACCTTAACCAGGTAAGGTGACCCAGATTTGTGACAAGGGACGATGAAGCACCAAACAAAAACAAGGGTACGGTGACCCAAATTTCTGACAAGGGACAATGAAGTACCAAACAAAAACAAGGGTAAGGTGACCCAGATTTGTGACAAGGGACGATGAAGCATCAAACAAAAACAAGGGTACGGTGACCCAAATTTCTGACAAGGGACAATGAAGTACCAAACAAAAACAAGGGTAAGGCATCCCAAATTTCTGACAAGGGACAATGAAGTACCAAACAAAAACAAGGGTAATGCGACCCAAATTTCTGACAAGGGACAATGAAGTACCAAATGAAAACAAGGGTAAGGTGACCCAAATTTTCGACAAGGGACAATGAAGTACCAAACAAAAACAAGGGTAAGGTGACCCAAATTTTCGACAAGGGACAATGAATTACCAAACAAAACAAGGGTAAGGCGACCCAAATTTGTGACAAGGGACAGTGCAGCACCAAACAAAAACAAGGAAAAAAGAAAGTGTGGTGGTGTGCCTGGCCTGACTGTTGCGCCTTGTTGGTGTGGGTTTTCACCTTTACCTCTGGTCACTTTCACAGTGCACAGGATTGGTCGTACTGGTCGCTGCGGCAAGACGGGTGTGGCCACCACCTTTGTCAACAAAACTGTCGGTGAGTTGGCATTTTGTTTTCCTCTCTTTATTCTTGTTTGGATGGGGGAGGGCCAAGGAAACGGAGAGAGAGACAGAGAGAGAGAATTCAAAAACTTCATTTTACAAGGCTTGCGACAGAGAGAACTTGAATGCTGCATGCTGGTTAGTTACACTGGTGAGATACACTGGCGATCATCACACTTGAATGACAGCAATCAGTTGCTATGCCTTTGTATGATACGTTGCTGCTTCCAGCATCTGCAGACGGATGCCTGACAGAACTGTAAATATACTGATCACTGTATTTGTTGATAGATAAGTCAGTGCTGCTGGACCTGAATCATCTGCTGATGGATGTCTGGCAGAACTGTAAATAAGCTGATCAGTGTGTTGACAGAACTGTAATATACTGATCACTGTGTTGACAGAACTGTAAATATACTGATCACTGTGTGTTGACAGAACTGTAAATATAGGGATCAGTGTGTTGACAGAACTGTAAATATACTGATCACTGTGTGTTGACAGAACTGTAAATATACTGATCACTGTGTGTTGACAGACGATTCCTAGTGCAGCTGGACCTGAAACATCTGCTGATGGAAGTCTGACAGAACTGGAAATAAACTGATCAGTGTGTTGACAGAACTGTAAAAATACTGATCACTGTGTGTTGACAGAACTGTAAATATACTGACCACTGTGTGTTGACAGAACTGTAAATAAACTGATCACTGTGAGTTGACAGAACTGTAAATATACTGATCACTGTGTGTTGACAGAACTGTAAATATACTGATCACTGTGTGTTGACAGAACTGTAAATAAACTGATCACTGTGTTGACAGAACTGTAAATATACTGAACACTGTGTTGACAGAACTGTAAAAATACTGATCACCGTGTGTTGACAGAGCTGTAAATATACTGATCACTGTGTCGACAGAACTTTAAATATACTGATCACTGTGTCGACAGAACTGTAAATAAACTGATCACTGTGTTGACAGAACTGTAAATATACTGTTCACTGTGTGTTGACAGAACTTTAAATATACTGATCACTGTGTCAACAGAACTGTAAATAAACTGATCACTGTGTCAACAGAACTGTAAATAAACTGATCACTGTGTTGACAGAACTGTAAATATACTGATCACTGTGTGTCGACAGAACTGTGAATAAACTGATCACTGTGTGTTGACAGAACTGTAAATATACTGATCACTGTGTGTTGACAGAACTGTAAATATACTGATCACTGTGTTGACAGAACTGTAAATATACTGATCACTGTGTGTCGACAGATGAATCTGTGCTGCTGGACCTGAAACACCTGCTGATGGAAGCCAAACAGAAAGTGCCACAGTTCCTGGCCTCCATGCAGGCGGACAGTGAAATTTACCTGGATGTTGGAGGTCAGTGTGTTTGTGTGTGTGTGTGTGTATATGTGCGTGTGTGTGTTTGTGTGTTCAAGTGTATGTGTGTGTGTCTGTGTTCAAGTGTGTGTGTGATTTGTATATGTGCATGTGGTTTATGTGTGTCTGTGCATGCATGTGTGTGTCACAGCATTGTGAAGCGGTGGGAGGAGCTATAGTGACTGGTGTGTACCTGTGTTTTCAGGAGAAGTGGGGTGCTCTTACTGTGGTGGTCTGGGTCACCGCATCGCCAACTGTCCCAAGCTGGAAGCCATCCAGACAAAGCAGGCAGCCAACATCGGCCGACGAGATTACCTGGCACACAATGCAGCGGACTGGTAGACACACAGTTCCTTACAGAGAGGACCCACAGAGATGTGTCAGCAGTGAGGATACAGACTGGCAGAAGTAATGATGATGATGTGGGGCTTCATGTCCTCGGATGTCAGGTTGACTACAGACTGGCAGAAGTGCAGACAGTTCATTTTATCCCGCTGTATGGATCTGCAGTGTTGGTCAGCAGCAAGGATACAGACTGGCGGAAGTGCAGAGACAGTTCATTTGATCCTACTGTAGGGGATGTGTCAGCAGCGAGGATACAGACAGTTCATTTGATCCTACTGTAGGGGATGTGTCAGCAGCGAGGATACAGACAGTTCATTTGATCCTACTGTAGGGGATGTGTCAGCAGCGAGGATACAGACAGTTCATTTGATCCTACTGTAGGGGATGTGTCAGCAGCCAGGATACAGACAGTTCATTTGATCCTACTGTAGGGGATGTGTCAGCAGCCAGGATACAGACAGTTCATTTGATCCTACTGTAGGGGATGTGTCAGCAGCCAGGATACAGACTGGCAGAAGTGCAGACAGTTCATGTTATCCTGCTGTAGGGATCTGCAGTGATACGTTGTCAGCAAAGGACTTCAATGACACGGGTGCATGGTGACGGAGAGAGAGACAGGTCATGGCTCCTTTGCAGTGTTTGTGTTGTCAGCTGAAGGACTTGCCCACAAGAACATGTCCGACTGGTGGAAACATTGGAAGTGGCCTCCTTCCTTGTCAGCCTCTGATAACATGTTGTGTTTAAATAAAATGCAGTTACTTTTGTACATAAAATTATTGTGTAAATAATCAAAAACTGCCTTGCTATGGTTGTCATATTTGCCGTGTGTGTACAAGTGAGTGAGTGTGTGTGTGTGTGTGTGTGTGTGTGTGTGTGTGTGTGTGTGTGTGTGTGTGTGTGATCTACACCCACACCAGCCATACATCAAAAACAAGCACATCATGGTTCATATATATGTTTATTTTACTTGTGGACTGATAAGAAGGAACAAAGTTAGTCAAGTCTCACACATCAAAACTGCTCGTATACATTCGCATGTATCTGTTTTTAAAGATACCGAGTCTGCTTAGACATCATCGACTGCACGCTGTGTGAAAGTAAAGTTACCCATCTGATTTGCTTGGTTAGATGATAATTTACATTAGTGTGTAGCAGCACTTTAATACTTCCAAAAAAAATCCTAACAAATCTTAACTGTTACTTTTTTTAACAGATCAAAAAGAAAGAAAGCAATAAGCATAATAAGTGATCCATTCTAACTATAATAATTACTAACTAATAAATAACAACTATTCAACTCAAATTTTGTCATAGACCAATGTTAGCAAGTCTAAATTGTGACTAAAGATGGCAAAAAAATCCATCTGGAGTTTAGTTCATCAACTAAACTTGTCTATGCTGTCTTTTCATAATTAAAGCTTTAATGATTTAGAATTTTTGACATGTATACAAATTTTAATGACAGACAAAAGACATGTTCTGATCATTTCGGAGTCTCCTTCACAAAAAACACCCTTCATCCCCTTCCAGATGTTGCAACCCGCTAACATTTAACCAATTTTGACCAATAAACGTGTTCAATCAACAAACTCTTTGAAACAAACCTGTTCAAGCCTTACTGACTATTGCACATACATTTATTTTTTATAAAGCTCGGGAGCACTTTCAGCTTGTGAACTTTAAGATTGCTAAGACCTGCTGCCCCCCCCCCCCCCCCCCCCCCCAGACCATGCTAGACTGTGCAAGAAGTCGGTGCTGTATCTTGTTCTCATTTCTACCACCCCCACCCCACCCCTCCCAACCCCCTTTTGTGGGGCAAAATTTTACACTTGAAAACCCCAAACGTTTTTAATAGATTTTTTTTAAAGGGCACCTACACTTACAAAATGCAAACAGCAAAATGTTCCAGCAAATTAGCAAAAGCAAAACAAGCTAATGCAAATGTGGCCAAAAAGAACAAGACGTTTCACAATATAAATACTTCTATCTACCCATATATATATATATCGTGAATAGTTATGGCCAAAAGGAACATTATGTCTTGCTATATACTGATCTATATTTCATGATTAAGCACGAAGAGATAATGATTCGGTGTATGATCTAGAGAACTTATGACCAGCTGTCCTTCATTTCCACCTTTACATCTTTTAGAGCGTCCATCAAAAGAAGTCTGGAAATTTGTTACCTCGTCTGACCTGATACATGAAATTGGAGCTGTGAAAACATCTGGTAGTTTCTGACAGCAGTGCAAACCTTTCAATCTAAGCAATGCACTGGCACATGGCTTCTTGAACATGTACATCCAACTTTGCAAGACCCAAAGAAGATAGTGAGGTTGTTGTTATCAAACAGCATGCGCACACACAAAGAAAACAGACATGACATTTCCACAACAGGTCAGGTGTGGAAAAAGGCAAAAAAAGCCTCTGTACCTGCCTCTAAAAGAAGGGGGACCCTATTTCTGTCCACAAGTGCATCATGGTGTTTTCAAAATGGAAAGACTTTTCTATTACACGCAGAGCACATAATCAAAATACCTATATTACCAGGTGGAAAAAAAGGAGAAAAAAGTTAGACCTCTCTATGCCCATATACGTTGCATTCTTGATTATGATTATGGAAAAGAGAGAGATGGAGAAAATAGGGTAAGCAAAATTTACAGCATCCAAAGGAAGAAGAACCTTGAGAATGTACACAAAACAAATATACTAAACACTGTCAGATGCCACAGAACTCAGACAAGGCACACACGCTGACTCCTGCACTCACACATACATGCGCGCATACACACATAGCTCGTTTAGAAGTCGGGAGAATATGCGTACACTAAAAGGTGGGCAAAAACGTACACGCACACACTGCTCACCAGACTGGTAATACAGAACCTGACAGGATACACACACACACACACACACACACCGCACAGAGCTTCAGTGGGAGGAGTGACAGCCTTCCATGCTGAGGAAATGGGTGCAGATTTGTATTCTTATCTATGTCCATCACACTGTCGTTTCCTCATGCACCAACCTTCCCTGCTGTTCTGCGAATATAACCTCAACATCACTGATGGAGGCTGACACACGTCTTGCAAAGTTATGTAAAAAAAGAGAAAAGAAAAGAAAACAAAACAAAAACAAAAACACAACAACCAACAAACATTTAATTCACTCGAGATAAAATGTAAACTGGGTAGTGGAAAATGTAACTGGACACATTTCAGTGCCAGACCAGAAGCTACAATGAGGATGGGGTGATGGCAAAGGTGCCACAAGCGCCACACGGACACCTAGGAAAGGAAATCTAAACTGACATGACACAGGGGGGAGAGAAGAAGAACTCCTCATGACACAAGTGAGACAACAGCAACTCCAGACAACACGAGGGAGGGGAGAACGACCCCATGCATGGAACACTACAAAGAAGAGTACGAGTCTGTCAGACATGAAGCAGAAGAATGCAGCTCCACATGACAAGGGAGTCCAAGTGCACATGACAAGGGAGACCAATTCCGTATGACAAGGGAGTCCAACTCCATATGACAATTAAGGGAGTCCATGTCCACATGTCAAGGGAGTCCAACTTCACATGACAAGGGAGTCCATGTCCACACGAAAAGGGAGTCCAAGTCCACATGACAAGGGAGTCCGACAAGGTGACAATTGAGGGAGTCAAAGTCCACATGACGTGAGTGAATAAAAAGAAAAGCCAGTCCACAAAATGTGAAGCCGAGAAACACAACTTCAGACAACTTGGTCACTGGAGATGAGACCATCTCCACAACACCACAACAGTGAGATGAGAGTCCTCGTGGCATGGGTGGCATTTCACAAAACAGGAGACAGAGGCACGCAGCTCCACACAACAGGGAGTCAAAATCCACATGACCTAAAGGAGGAGACTACAGAAAAGAAAAGAAAAACCCATCCCCCACCCCGAAAAAACACAGCGAGAATGTGATGACAAGACATCAGGGTGTGATTCCACCTGACATGAAAAGGCTGCGGCTCCACATACATTCAGAATGTGACCACTTGTATGACACGAGAGAGGAGACTGCAACTTGGCACAACACAATAATTACGTCACTCAGCACGATACGGAAGCTAAGAAAGTGCCACCACACGACATGAAAGTGAAGGTGATTCCACATGACGCAACGGAGAAGAGTGCAAATCCACACACACATGAATGAATTCTGCATGACGCACAATATACATTTACTCCAAAAGGCAAGGTAAAATAAAATGTCATTTGACATGACACACAGGTGAAAGCAACTCCACATAACACCTACAAGTCATGAAAAAGTTACCTTAAGCAACTAGAATGTGACTCCATAGGGGAAGGGGACTCAACATGAGAGAAAATGACTCTTGACTCTTATAGCTCATGTAGAGGAGAAGAAAGCAGCTGAGCATGATGAGAATACGGCTCCATGTTCCTTGAAGAAGAGTGCAACTCGACAAGACAGAAAGTGACTCCAATGGGCAAAGAGCACTGAAGGTTGTAACTCCACATGACATGAAGAAGGTGGCAACTCCACATGGCATGAAGAAGGTGGCAACTCCACATGACCTGAAGAAGACTGCAACTCCACATGACCTGAAGAAGGCTGCAACTCCACACGACCTGAAGAAGACTGCAACTCCACATGACCTGAAGAAGGCTGCAACTCCACACGACCTGAAGAAGACTGCAACTCCACATGACCTGAAGAAGACTGCAACTCTACTGACCGAAGAAGACTGCAACTCCACTGACCTGAAGAAGCCAAATCCACACGACCTGAAGAAGACGCAACTCCACATGACCTGAAGAAGACTGCAACTCCACACAACCTGAAGAAGACTGCAACTCTACATGACCTGAAGAAGACTGCAGCTCCACACGACCTGAAGAAGACTGCAACTCCACATGACCTGAAGAAGACTGCAACTCCACATGACCTGAAGAAGACTGCAACTCCACATAACATGAGGAAGGCGGTAACCCCACATGTCACGAGGAAGGCAGCAACTCCAATGACATGAGGAAGGTGGCAACTCCACATGACATGAGGAAGGCGGCAACTCCACATGAGGAAGGCAGCAACTCCACATGACATGGGGAAGGCTGCAACTCCATGACAGGAAGAAGGTGGCAGCTCCCGTGTGACACAAGGAAGGCGGCAACTCCACATGACATGAAGAAGGTGGCAACTCCACAGTACATGATGAAGAAGGCAACTTCCCATGAAGAAGGCAACCTCACATGACATGAAGGACATACAACTCCACATGACACCTGAGCATGAAACCACATGGCACAAAGGAGACTGCAGCCCTGCAAGGCAAGAGATGTGATTCTGCCGCCAGAATGTGACTCCACATAAATAGGACACCGACTCCACATGATGTAGGGGAGCAGAACATAAATCCACACACACACACACACACAGAGAAGACAAAATCCACACAAACACACACACACAAAGAAGACAAAATCCGCAACAGCAGGAACAAAACAAGAACATGACAACTTCTCCTTAGGAAACAGAATGCAAGTCTTTGCAGCAGCTCTTCTGTACTGTTTCAGCATCTTTATATATATGTACTCATACTGGTGGTTATGTAACCTGGGGTTGGGTAAGGGAATATATGGAAGCAGGAGACAGGGGTGAAAAGTTGGAGTTGTTGGAGGTAAGACCCCATTATAATACATAATACAGGACAGTAGGACCAGGACTGTTAGTAAGACCTGTATCTGCACACACACACACACACACACACACTCTCTCACACACGCAGGCACACGCTCATGCGCACAAGCTAACCACAAGCTTACACCACCAACCATCCAGTTCGTAACACAGCTATGTACACACAGACCATACGCATTATCCTAACCTTCTTGAAGTACATAAATGCACCTATGCCTACACAGACATAGTCAAAACAATGTCAGAAACAGTGGGAACTGCCAATTACTTTGCAGAAGAGACAAAAAGTACTTTATAAATGTACGGAAAGACCAGTCATGTATACCTGATGCCTCTCTTTCATCCACACAGAACTTGGAGAAAAGAGGGTTGACTGCACTTCTCTCACTGCTCGCACGCACACAAAGCCGCAACAAATAAGTCAGGCAAAAAACAGCATTTACATCTGGCGGGCGGGTGGGGTGAAGTGATACACAAGTAATCAGGTAAATTCACACATGGAAACTCACCGACATCCAAGTGTGAAAATAAAAAATAAATAAAAAAAGTTACCTCCTTTGAACAACAAAACCAAAACAGCTGAGATACATCTACTCCAAACTGTCACTATCTCAAGTTTGTATTTCAATAATTTCTTATGCACACCATCAACAGGATCAATCTAACACTGCTGTAACTGTTCCTCTATTTTCAATTTGTCAATTGTACAAACGGAACAAAAATAACGATGAAAAACTGCCCACAAGCTACCCATTACTGTCTTAATTCTGTTCAAGCTTGAATAAAAACAACAGCAAAAGAATGGGGGGGGGGGGGGGGGGGGGGAGAAGAAAACAAAAGCTGTGGTTAGGAAAAAATGTGACGTTTTAAAATTTCAAAAACTATGCAACTGTACAAAACAAAACAAAACAAAAGCCGGAAAAAAAGAAAAGAAAAAAAAGGGCCCCCTCTCCCTGCCTCCCTTCCATCTCAAGCCCCCCAAAAGCCCCAAAACAAAAACAACCCAAAGAAGCCAAAATGCACATCATCTACTGCTGCCAGAGAAAGTGAAATAAAACATGGCGAAGCAAAACCAAAAGAAAAAAAGAAACCAACAAAAAACAAACTGGGCATTGAAGTCATTGTATCACTGTTATTCTACACATTTTAGTCTTATACCAACCCCCACCCCCCCCCCCCCCCCCCCTCATCTCACCATCAAGAGAAACAACTAATACTAGAGACACAAAATTATGAGCCCCCCCCCCCCCCCCCCCCCCCACCATCCCCTCGAAACAAAATCTCCGCTCCTCATTCTCATATCAAAGAAGAAGAAGGAAAAAACGCGTGTTCCATCAAAGTACTTGATGCACAGATACAAGCAGTGTAGCCATCTCTTGGAAGTGCCTAGCTGCGATCTGCACCAGCGTTGTTTTATACTATAGTAAACTGTAACTGGTTTAATGCAACATATTCCCTTTAGACAACAAAACTGTCCAAGTTACTGACATGGGCAACTCCTCAATACCCCCCCACCCATCATGAAAAAGATATAAAAAATTGAACGCTCCCCCCACAACAACAAAACTCCATCAACTCAAACACATACAAATATATATATATATATATATAATATACAAACCAAAATGTATGTGAATGGAAAACCTGGTAAGCTATCAAGCACTTCCAATACAAATAGAATCTGTTCGGCAAAATATATCCAGTGCAAATTTTCAGTCAGATACTGACTTAATTTATTTGCAACAAATACACATCAATGAAGACTGTGACAATAACAATGACAAAACCCAGATCACAAGCACAAAATGAGATACAAGCACAAAATCACAACAAAGTGGCAAGAAATCAAGTAAATGTCAATTGATACATTGCACTAGGGCGAGGGAATTTACATATGCAAATTCATGAATCAGCGAGGTCACACACACACGCACTATTCATAAATTTGACGGGATGCTACAGAATTGTTGGGCATTGTAGAAAAAGAAAAAAAGAAAAAACAACAACAAAACACACACACACAAAACAACACTCTGAATACACTGGAAATGTTTTAGAACAAGACCCATTGTTGCTTGTTCCACTAATTCTACACTCTGACGATACACACACAAACCGATTTGAAGAAAACTGGGGAAGAAGACAAGTACCGGGGTAGCTCACTTCCTGAGCCAGTGTCGCCCAAGTCAAGCATGCACACCTCAACCTAAATCAGCTGCAATTTGCCCCGCACTCCTCTGCTTCACCTCAAGTGGATAATGCAATAAGACAGCCATACATCTCTGCGGATTTATACACGGAGATAGCCGATAATAAGATAGCCATACATCTCTGCAGATTTACACACGGAGATAGCCGATAATAAGATAGCCATACATCTCTGCAGATTTACACACGGAGATAGCCGATAATAAGATAGCCATACATCTCTGCAGATTTACACAAGGAGATAGCCGATAATAAGATAGCCATACATCTCTGCAGATTTACACAAGCAGATAGCCGATAATAAGATAGCCATACATCTCTGCAGATTTATACACGTAGATAGCCGATAATAAGATAGCCATACATCTCTGCAGATTTGCACAAGTAGACAGCCGACCTGTTTGATCTGTACAAATTCACACTCCTGATTTTAGCTGAATCTCAGTCACAACTACACGCCATGTTTCTTTATTCTTTTTGTCAAGATCCCTGACTGATGAGAGGGACAGATAGGTCTCTCCCTCTTTTTTTCTTCGACCACATTTGGTGGTAATCTCCCATGCATGACAAGTTGTTTAAAACACTGGCCAAGAAAAAAACATAAGCCAAGCCGTCGGATACCCCCAGCATCATTTCAAACACACAGCTGACTGGTGGCATCCACATTTCAGCACCCAGTGCACGCGAGTAGCTGTTCCTTGCACACTTAATGAAACAGGGCTCTTTATCCATCAGTCTCGTCACCAAGGATTAACCTCCCATCCACTTCCGCCACAGGACCTCCAAAAACAGACACAAAGGTGAGGGAAACAATAATAATAATAAAAAACACACACATAAAAACAAACCAACCCCACAACAGCCAGGAAATGCTCTGGAAGTGAGCGCTGTAGTTCTGCAATAGTGCAGCTGGAAGCTAACAAGATGCAGAGCCTACTATATTTCCTGTATGCCGAGAAACCACGTCCGCAAGGAGGCAAACCAAGGAAGTGGTTTCAACACCAGCACCACAATTCTGTCAGCTGTTGTCCCCACTGCCACACGGCATGGAGATCAAGCGTTAACCGCACTAGTGACGATGAGAGCGTCGGTCTCCTTCTTTTTCCTGCTCACTTGTCAGAGGAAGACGCCAGCAGCTCTCATAAATGCTGCCATGCACACCGAGGCCGTAACGCCACTGTACAACTTGTCCCTCAGAGATGCACGTACCTCGTCAGACACATGTACCTTGTCAGATACACGTACCTCACCAGACAAATGCACCTCTGATCTGGCCAAGCTGCAAGCCTCAGTGGTGGACACTGGCCATCAGGGCAGTGCCGCAGGGGGACAGGGGCTGATTGTTGCAATGTTCATTTTGGTGACAAGGTGGGTGGGCATTCATTCTGTGGTACCCTGTTTGAGGTCTGAACAAACATCAGTGAGGGAACTAGTAGCAGTGCAAGTGTTGACAATACAGCTCTCTGGACAAAAATGTTAATAACATTTCAATGTTAGTAGCAATGACAGGTGCTTCTGCCCCCCCCCCCCCCCCCCCCCCAGTCTGATAACAAAAATGACAACACAAAAGGTTTGTCTAGCACCTGTGCTATTTACATTCAAGGGTTGTTATCAAGTTCACCTTTCTGTGTGTGCTTGAACAGACGGTCACAGTCTAAAGCAGATTTTTTTCCCTAAAAGCAAAGTTCCAGTCACATCAAAATCAGAGAAACCCCCCCCCCCCCCCGCCCCGGCACACAAATATGCCTGCTAATTGAACATGGGTCACTTCATTAAATCAAGAACAAAACAAGTCTTCTGACAATGACATTTCCTTGCCAATGTCCACTGACTTTCATCTTGGATACAGTTACCACATCATACCGACAGCCAAATGCACGCGGATGTTACTCATGGTACTGTTTGGACTTCCCATGACTTCAGTAACCAGAACAAAAGACAGTCACTTAAGGAATGACCAGCAGGACAGCTAGCTGATCACACTTTCTGTGCACAGGCCTTTTCATAATCACACTTTCTGTGCACAGGCCTTTTCATAATCACACTTTCTGTGCACAGGCCTTTTCATAACACTTTCTGTGCACCGGCCTTTTCATAACACTTTCTGTGCACCGGCCTTTTCATAATCACACTTTCTGTGCACAGGCCTTTTCATAACACTTTCTGTGCACAGGCCTTTTCATAAGCACACTTTCTGTGCACAGGCCTTTTCATAAGCACACTTTCTGTGCACAAACCTTCTCATAATCACACTTTCTGTGCACAAGCCTTCTCATACCTAGATAACTAACTCTTGAGTGCTGTGGCGGGATACAAACAGTCAAAATGGCAAAAGGCAGTCTCTTCCAGAATGATATGCAGGGCTGTTAGGTGATCCAAACTCCTGGTGAACAAGCCTTTTTACATCTAGTGACTAACCAGAGTGCTGTGATAAAAATATAAACCTGGCTGAAGGCATTCTCTTGATGCAGTGACAAGCAGGTGATCACACCATCACACTTTCTGGGTGATACAAGCCTTTTTTACAACAAAGTAACCAGAGTGCTGTGATGAGAGATACAAGCATGGCAGAAGGCAATTTCTTGAAGAATGCCCAGCAAGATATTTGGCTGGGTGCATTCTTTGCGTACAAGGCAGGAAAGCGGTAGCAGGCGAAGAGGCTGCGCCTAATTGCAGACAGCTGGGAGGAGAAAGCAATCGCTTCAACACTGACCAGCATCACTTCATCACCGATAGCATCACTTCAATGCTGACCAGCATCACACTCTCAGTGTACAAAGCATATAACGCAGTTGGTAACTGGCAAACAAATCCAGACCTGCACTGACGTAGGTACAAAACTCCTCCTCACATCTGGATGACTAACTACAACAGTGTGGTGACCAAGACAACCGGCTAAATTGTCTGACCTCTGCTGGGTCCAGGCAACTTACGACGCTCAAGATGCAAAAGGGAACGCCGCTCAAGTTCCCCATGGTCAGCAAAAAACTAGGAATGCCGTATCTTTTCCCACTGGAAAGAATTGGTACAGGAGCCTGGCAGTTATCTTTACGGACAACACTGAGAACACTGACAGGTGGAGCACGGAAAGCTTTCAAAAAGCAAGCCTGAACATATCACAAGTGGTGCTAAATCTCTGAGCGACTGTGTGTGTGCTGCGCTCCGGTGCAAGGCTGATGGAAAATGGCGGTCCGTTCTGCTCAGCCATTGCAATTTCACCTCCGCTGCCTCCAGAAACTCAAAGTCTCAAGGGGCCGCTGGTCTCACGTTGACAACAATGTCCTGACAACCGCGGAGCATTGTGATAAAGTGGCAACTTGTATGACACTGTCCACCAACCCAAAAAAGTGTAAAGTTGCACAGTTGTTCAGACAAAGTGCAGTTGCATCGAGGATGTTGGTGCAGCAAGCCGACTCGTGTGCAAAGCCTCACCTCAATAGTCAGACCACCAGCTCTGCACGCCTACACACACTGGTCCTGATGGCCGCTGGACCAGGTGAATCCGATGACAGGTGTTGACACACCTAGGTGACTGCACGGGACCCAGCAGCACAGCGCCATCTTCAGCAGCAGCTGCAGCGCATTCACGTACACGTGAATTGCTGAGTAGCACAATTCCACCTCCACTGCTTGTACTTTGGGAGCAACAAGCTAACCGCAGACAGTGCTGAGAAACAATTGTACAATAAACATTTTTTATGTGCGTGCGTGCATGTGCACCTGCGTGTGAGCATGCGTACCTATCTATATTTATATATATATCCACGTCAAGACAACAAAATCTACACCATACACATCTAGACAATTTCTGAGTGCTGTGCTGCACAGTCTTATAATAATAATAATCTCCAGGCCTGGGCCAACTCTACATGATCCACATGACGGCGGAAAAAGCTTGTGTGACCATCTGATGGACCTGCGCCACGTCAGGATGAAGTCTCCGTCTGTGGTGACCTAAATGACTGTGGAGTGGCGCGAGGACACGGATCCGGCGCTGTCCTTGCTGCGTAGACTGGCGGAGCTGGCGCTGTAGAGGTGGGACATGTTGGGCGCCTCCCCATCCCCCTGCTGGCTGGCCCCGTAAAACTTCTCCTGCTCCTCCTTCTGGCGGAAAAACTCCTCCTCCAGTTTCTGAAAACCCAGCAGTGCTTTAGTATGCTGCTTCAAAGTTCAGCAACACCATTTGATACACAACTGTGCAGAGGCACACACACATTCATGCACACAAAAACATGCACCCACCCACCCACCCACACCCAAACAGAGGAGGGTCTTCCATTTTCACTGTGAATTTGGCAGTAAAATTTCTCTAACATTTATTTTTTATTTTTTTAAAGAGAATAGGCAAGTAACCAGCATTATTTTCTGCCTCCAATTTCATTCATACTTGCCCTTTTCTGAACTCGAATATAAATAAAAACTATTACATCTTAGCGTGGGGCAGCTGTTACAACATAACGTAGGCTACAACACGGTCTTTAAACAATGATAAGCACCAGCACGGCTTTCCAGGCCCACAGTCCCACATGCATGTACTGACCTGTTTATAGGTACCAGCATGACTTTCCAGGCCCACAGTCACTCATGCATGTACTGACCTGTTTCCTAGGCAACAGCATGGCTTACCAGGCCCACAGTCACTCATGCATTACTGACCTGTTTCCTAGGCAACAGCATGGCTTACCAGGCCCACAGTCACTCATGCGTGTACTGACCTGTTTCCTAGGCAACAGCATGGCTTAACCAGGCCCACAGTCACTCATGCATGTACTGACCTGTTTCCTAGGCACCAGCATGGCTTACCAGGCCCACAGTCACTCATGCATGTACTGACCTGTTTCCTAGGCACCAGCATGGCTTACCAGGCCCACAGTCACTCATGCATGTACTGACCTGTTTCCTAGGCAACAGCATGGCTTACCAGGCCCACAGTCACTCATGCATGTACTGACCTGTTTCCTAGGCAACAGCATGGCTTACCAGGCCCACAGTCACTCATGCATGTACTGACCTGTTTCCTAGGCACAGCATGGCTTTCCAGGCCCTCAGCAGTTGGCTACTGCCTGCCATTCACTGATCTTCTGTTCTCCTAGCCCAGCACGCAGCTTGGCTTTCCAGCCTGCCAACACAAGCATGGTCTGTATTTCTACCAGTTCACAGCACTTGTTTCTATTCCATCCATGACCATCACAAGCATGGTTCTTCCCATCCACTGCACCACACAGCATGGTCTTATTCTCATCCACTGACCACACAGCAGCTGGTCATTCCATCCATTGACCACCACAAGCATGGTCTTTCCCATCCCTGACCACCACACAGCATGGGTCTATTCCATCCACTGACCACCACACAGCATGGGTACAATTCCCATCCATGACCACCACACAGCATGGGTCATTCCCATCCACTGACCACCACACAGCATGGGTACAATTCCCATCCACTGACCACCACACAGCATGGGTACAATTCCCATCCACTGACCACCACACAGCATGGGTACAATTCCCATCCACTGACCACCACACAGCATGGGTACAATTCCCATCCACTGACCACCACACAGCATGGGTACAATTCCCATCCACTGACCACCACACAGCATGGGTACAATTCCCATCCACTGACCACCACACAGCATGGGTACAATTCCCATCCACTGACCACCACACAGCATGGGTACAATTCCCATCCACTGACCACCACACAGCATGGGTACAATTCCCATCCACTGACCACCACACAGCATGGGTACAATTCCCATCCACTGACCACCACACAGCATGGGTACAATTCCCATCCACTGACCATCACACAGCATGGGTACAATTCCCATCCACTGACCACCACACAGCATGGGTACAATTCCCATCCACTGACCATCACACAGCATGGGTACAATTCCCATCCACTGACCATCAACAGCATGGGTACATTTCCCATCCACTGACCACCACACAGCATGGGTACAATTCCCATCCACTGACCATCACACAGCATGGGTACAATTCCCATCCACTGACCACCATACAGCATGGGTCTTATTCCCATCCACTGACCACCATACAGCATGGGTCTTATTCCCATCCACTGACCATGAAACAGCATGGGTACCTTTCCCATCCGCTAACCACCACACAGCATGGGTCTTATCTCAGAGAGTGGTAGCAACAGTGACTTTGGCAGCCCTCTCAGAGAGTGATAACAACAGTGACTGTCTAAGTCCACACCACAGCCCTTTCAGAGAGCGATAACAACAGTGACTTTGACTTGCTAAATGCACAGCTGTCAAAGTCCACACCACAGCCCTCTCAGACAGTGATAACAGCAGTGACTTGCTAAATGCACAGCTAAGTCCACACCACAGCCCTCTCAGAGAGGATAACAACAGTGACTTTGACTTGCTAAAGGCACAGCTGTCTAAGTCCACACCACAGCCTGCCAAGAGGAAGACAAAGGCAGAGCTATCCCACATGACCTCACCTGTAACTGCTCCAGCTCTCGGAGTGCCGTCTCATTCTTGAAGATGAGCTCCTCCCACTGCTTCTTGTGCTTGGCCTCCTGGCGCTGCTGCTCCGCCTTCATCCGCTTCTTCTCGTTCTCCTCAAACTGAAACCCATCACGTCACCATCGTCAGGGGTTGGCGGTGGCGACTGCCCCTGTTCAAACTCATTGGTTGGTCACGTCACCTCGCACAAGCCAGCTGGCTTACTTCCAGCTGCTGGACTGTGTGCGGTCAGACCCTCGAGCACCAGCAGGCTGGCCCAGTCCACAGTGCAGCCTTCCACCCTTGAGGTCTTGGTGCTACACAAACATTGCCCACTGTCTAGTTCCCACCTGCTTACTGGTACTCACAGCCGGCCAGGAAGTGGAGGGGGGGGGGGGGGGGGGGGGGGCTGGTCAATGTCAGCCACTCCCCCTCAACATCAACATGGGTCTGGGGAGGGTGCCCGGCGCCAGCCAAGACTCTCCTTTTAGCAGGGGAGGGAGGGAGGGAGGGTAGCAGGAGGAGGGGGGGGGGGGGGATTCTCAGATGCTGGTAGAAGAAGGGGTGGGGTGGTGCCCTGAACTCATCTATGCTTTAATTCTGTAAGTGCTGGGTGCTGAAGAGGGGGTAGGGGGGTTGGAGGCTGGGGAAGGGCCAGGTGGGGATGGGGGGGGGGGGGGGGGGGGGGGGTGGAGGGGCTGGAGGGGGGGGGGGGGGGGTTAGCAGGTTGGAGGAGCAGGCATTGAATCGTGGGTACCTTTACTCAAGTTTCAGACAGCATATTTAAATTTCTGTGGTACTTTCCCCAGCCTGCTCATTACTGTGAGTTTGTGAACTACTTTCCCCAGCCTGCTCATTACTGTGAGTTTGTGAACTAACTGTTCATCATATGTACGGACATCACTGAAGTTCAGCTGCCCAATACTTGCATGTCAAACAGCAGAACCAGTAACGGGCAGACTCCTGCCCAAGAACTTGTGACCATCATCTGTGTTTCAAGTACCTATAATTTTAAAACCACCAGTGAAGAAATACCCTCAGTTTTAGACACCCCAGACCACTTTGTGTGGTCCCTCATGAGTACCGAACTCACCTGCTGATGGTTCTGTAGTGTAGTAAACTGTATGAAAAAAGCTAACACAAATAAACCATACCCATTCTGACCCACCTGCTTGATCTTGACTTTGTCGTCATCGGGCGTGCCGATGGTGGACAGGCGCAGGCTCTGCTTGAACATCTGCGCCCTGGTCTTGGCCTCCGCCTTCAGGATCTTGGGCAGTCGTCGCTTCTCCAGCACATGCCTCGTCTGCATCTCTTCTTCCTTCTTGGTGTTGTAGTGCTTCATCTGGTCCAGCTCCTGTAGGGCAACAAAAAACAGTTGACATTTGGATTTCAGGCAGACGAATGACTGCCCTTCTACAGCATGAGACAATCAAGCGTAAGTGCTATGGGCCTGCACAGGTTAAGTGCTCTAAGGACCTGTCATTACTATCATTATTAATCGGGGTGGGGGGAGGGGGGGGGGGGGGGGCAGACAGAGGAAACAGTGCCAGCTAAAACCATCTGTGATCTGCCAAGGAATGAAAATGCAGAAAACACTGCTCAGACAACCGCAAGTTAAAATGTCTTACAAATACGATGATGATACGCTGAAGACTAAAGCAGAACTCGCAAAGCCGCCAAATGCTCTGTGCACCCCCCACAACCCCCAATAAAAACAACAACAAAACAAGAACAACACAAACACACACACGCACACACATAGCAACAACCAACCCAACAACAACAACAACAAAAACAACAGAGCCAACTCTTCAGAAACATCAAAAACAGAAGCGAAAACACACACACACAACAACAACAACAAAAACACCCAATAAACAAACCAACTAAACAAAGCACCCGAGCAAAGGCTCTGACCTTCTGATGCCTGGTCAGCATCTGATGTCGCTTGAGGAAGAACATGTCCTTGAGCTGGCATTTAGCCAGCTGGTTTTTCTCATGGAGCTGCTCTTTCTCCAGCTCCCACACGGCCGCCTCTCGCGCTGCACACACCAGTCAACACAACAGCATGGTCCGTGTTAGTTCCACAACAGAACAAGGCACACAGAGACCATGACAATGTCCACTTTTAGCCCCGTCGGTTCACTGGCCTCAAATGGTTTGAGGATGCGTGTGTGCGTGTGCTTGTGTATAGCAATGGCATAGTACGGAATGAACTGATACGTGGATATATGCCAACGTACTGCAAACTTCAGGTTTATTCCGTCCACACACACATACATGCATCCTCAAACCATCTGAGGACAGCAAACCGACGGGGCTAAAAGTGGACACTGCCAAGACTGCTCACTTCTGTCTCTGATGCATGACCACACCTCCTGCCTGGCTGCCTCTTGCATTGCATGCACCAGCTGATGGTCAGTGTCAGTTCCATGACAGAGCTGGGTACAGTTACTGCCTGGGTACACTTACCCATACAGAACTAGGTACAGAGAGACCAGTCACTTCTTTCTCTGCCACATGACCACATGGTCAGTGTCAGTTCCATGACAGAGCTGGGTACAGTTACTGCCTGGGTACACTTACCCATACAGAACTAGGTACAGAGAGACCAGTCACTTCTTTCTCTGCCACATGACCACATGGTCAGTGTCAGTTCCATGACAGAGCTGGGTACAGTTACTGCCTGGGTACACTTACCCATACAGAACTAGGTACAGAGAGACCAGTCACTTCTTTCTCTGCCACATGACCACATGGTCAGTGTCAGTTCCATGACAGAGCTGGGTACAGTTACTGCCTGGGTACATTTACACATACAGAACTAGGTACAGAGACCAGTCACTTCTGCGTGACACCTCCTGCCTGGCTGCCTCCGGCACTGCATGCACCAGTCAATGCAGCAGACTCACCCCTTTCAGCTTAGGTCAGGCCACTGACATTTTCTCTCTGCACAGTAACAAGCTCATTTTCTAAGTGACCCTTCCCTCCCCCCACCCCCAGCCTTCATGGGACAAGAACCGTCTTGATCTGATGCGACCAGTATGCACTAGGTCCATGCGTGTCATGCAAGCGGTGAGGCGTTGAGTTTTCTCACCTCTCAAAAGCTGTTGTTTCTGCTGCAGGAACTGACTCTCCAGGAGTGCAATCTTCTGTCGGTGCTGGTCAGCCAGCTGGCGCATAGTCTTCTCCAGGCGCTCCGCCTGCGTCTCCAGGAACAACCGCTCCTGCCACATGAAACAACAATTTAACATCAGCCACTGCTCCCATGTCCCACAGTTTGATTACACTAACCACGGCAGCAACATCACACTATGGTGGCAACATCCACTCCCATGTCACACAATTCCATTACACTAACCACGGCATCAAGATCCACTCCCATGTAACAGTTTAACAACACTAACAATGGCAGCAACATCCACTCCCATGCCACACAGTTCGATAACACTAACAGCAGCAGCAACATCCACTATCATGTCACACAGTTTGATTACACTAACCATAGCAGCAACATCCACTCCCATGTCACAGTTCAATTACACTAACTATGACAGCAACATCCATGTCCATGTAACAGTTCAATTACACTAACCACAGCAACAACATCCACATCCATTCCATGTCACACAGTTTGATTACACTAACCGCAGCAGCAACATCCACTCCTGTCACACGGACACAAATTAACATCAACCACAGCAGCTACATCCACTCCTGTCACACGGACACAAATTAACATCAACCACAGCAGCTACATCCACTCCTGTCACACGGACACAAATTAACATCAACCACAGCAGCTACATCCACTCCTGTCACACGGACACAAATTAACATCAACCACAGCAGCTACATCCACTCCTGTCACAGGACAAAATTAACATCAACCGCAGCAGCTACATCCACTCCTGTCACACGGACACAAATTAACATCAACCACAGCAGCTACATCCACTCCTGTCACACGGACACAAATTAACATCAACCACAGCAGCTACATCCACTCCTGTCACATGGACACAAATTAACATCAACCACAGCAGCTACATCCACTCCTGTCACATGGACACAAATTAACATCATCCACAGCAGCTACACCCACTCCTGTCACGCTCAAGACAAACTGAAAGGCTGAGCCATGACAAGGACGTAAACATGTAAAGCTTCCAGCACTGCACTGACCTTTTCCTGCAGTTCGATCTCCTTGGCTTCACGCAGCTTGCGCACATTCTCCTTCTTGTTGTCGCCTCTCGGCATCATGTCAAGCTCCTGCTTCAGCAGCTTCAGCTCCTGCTTCTGCTTCTCTCGGAACATCCTCAGCTCTTTTTCCTGAGAACATCGTTTACACAATCATGTCACATTATGATATTTCCCCTGGCTGAAATAAAGTTTGAAACAGGTCTTCAATTGTGGAGACTACAAGACACAGTTCTATCAAATCCTCAACCAGAAGTCTTGTGAGTTTGCCTGTGGACTTCACAGACACCAGCTTGTTCCACATGGCCTGTGTCTCTCTAGGATGCACTCATTTTGCCTGTGGTCTTAGAGATGTATTTGTCTGTGGTCTCTCTCAACAAATACCAACATCCTCCATCTTGATTGTGTTTGTCCGTGGTCTTACACTGCCTGTAGTCTTCAAGATGCCTTTGTCTGTACTCTTACAGCTGTGTTACATGCTTGCCTGTATCTGACTTACTGATGTTTATGTATGTTTTCACCTGTAGTCTTAAAGATGCCTTTTCCTGTGGTCTTATAGATCTGTTTGCCTGTGGTCTTATAGACGTGTTTACCTATGGTCTTCAGATAAATTTGCTTGTGGTATTCATAGCTGTGTTTGCCTGTGGTCCTAAATATATGTTTGCCTCTGGTCTTGTATCTGTGTTTGCCTGTGGTCTTAAAGATGTGTTTGCTTGTGGTATTTGAGCTGTTTGCTTATGGTCTTAAATATATATATGTTTGCCTGTGGTCTCAAATACATGTTTGCCTGTGGTCTTGTATAGCTGCTTGCTTATGGTCTTAAATATATATATAGGTTTGCCTGTGGTCTTAAATACATGTGTGCCTGTGGTCTTGTATAGCTGCTTGCCTGTGGTCTTGTATTGCTGTATCTGTCTGTGGTCTTAAAGATGCATACATGCCTGTGGTCTTAAAGGCATGTTTGCCTGTGGCTGTAACAATATGTCTGCCTGCATGGTCTTAAGTTAAAGACTCGTTTGCCTGTGGATTGAAAAATGTGTTTGCCTGCACATGGTCTTAGAACAGACATCAACCTGTTCCAACATGGTCTTAAGTTAAAGACGCGTTTGCCTGTGGATTGAAAGATGTGTTTGCCTGCACATGGTCTTAGAACAGACACCAACCTGTTCCGCCTTGATGCGTCTGCCTGTGGTTTTCATGTCTTGCTGCTGCATCAACTCCGCCCTCTCCACGGCCTGCTTCTGCTGCTTGGTGAGCGTCTCCATGTCCTGCTCATAGTTCTTGAGCAGGTTCTGCACACACACCATCACAGCACATCACACAACAGCCGTACAAGCAACAGGAAGCACATCAGTGCCTGTTCAAAAACACTCTCTGGATCAAATAAAAAGACTTTTGTTTAAAAATCTACACCATCCCTTTAAAAAAAATTTTTTACTGATTCACCTGGATACTTTCGGCATGGTTGACTGGGTACTATAAATCAATTGTCTATCTTCTTTATTCTTCTTCTTCTTCCATTTTTCATATTTATTTAAAAGTAAACAATGGCTTAACACCCACGCCAGTAAACAGGAAAGATGTTGTACTCACTAGCAACACATCATTCTGGACATCCATATTGTAATATAGTGTGCATGTCTTCCCCTCCTTATTAGTAGTGAGACCCAAGATTTTTTTCGTTTCTGTGTGTGTGTGTGTGTGTGTGTGTGTGTGTGTGTGTGTGTGTGTGTGTGTGTGTGTGTGTGTGTGTGTGTGTTGTGTGTGTGTGTGTGTGTGTGTGTTGTGTGTGTGTGTGTGTGTTGTGTGTGTGTGTGTGTGTGTGTGTGTGTGTGTGTGTGTGTGTGTGTGTGTGTGTGTGTGTGTGTGTGTGTGTGTGTGTGTGTGTGTGGTGTGTGGTGTGTGTGTGTGTGTGTGTGTTGGTGTATGTGTGTGTGTGTGTGTGTGTGTAGTGTGTGTGTGTGTGTGTGTGGTGTGTGTGTGTGTGTGTGTGTATGTGTGTGTGTGTGTGTGTGTGTGTGTGTGTGTGTGTGTGTGTGTGTGTGTGCACTGTACAGTTCCTGTAAGCTGCAGCCTTAATTACCATACAAAGTGTGCTGTTTTTGTACTTTGTGCATATTAAGTTGGATGATTATAGAAGCTGTGTGGCACTGTTCTATTTCTGGGATGAGGATGGCATCTGTTTTGAGTTGTGCAAGGAGCATAATTGTACAGAAAAAATGCCGCTCTTACTTGTCTGGTATCACAGCTGCCAGCAAATGATTCCCATTTCCGCGCTTTGATGGTGTGGGCAGCTGGTTGCTTATGATAAACACTGACAGAATGGACCCCCCCCCCCCCCCCCCCCCCACCCCATCCTGCCATGCCTCTCTTCCCTTAACCCCCTCTCCTATTTTTGCTTATCTGCATGCCCATCTCTAACTTTTCTTTCTCATTCTTGTACAACAGGTCCTGGTACTAATTCCACTAATTCATATTCTCCTTCCATCTACCTGTATGTCCATTTCAAAGTTTCATTTCTGAGCATCTGTGGACACCTCATTCTTTTACAACACAGGTCTTAGTGCTTATTTCACTAATTTCCCTTCTCCTTCCTACCTACCTACCAACCTGCATGTCCATCTCCAACTTTCACTTCTCAGCATCTGTGGACACCTGGTTCTTGTACAACAGGTCCTGGTACTAATTTCGCTAACTTCCTTTCTCCTTCTATCTACCTGCAAGTCCATCTGTAACTGTTGTTCCTCATTCTTGTACAAATTTCACTACTTCCCCTTTTCCTATGTACATACCTGCATGTCCATCATCAACTTTCATTTCTCAGCATATGTGGACATCCCCTTCTTAAACAAACAGGTCCTGGTACTAATTTCACTAACTTCCCTTCTCCTTCTCCTGCATATGTCAATCTCTAACTTTTGTTCCTCCTTCTTGTACAAATTTCACTACTTCCCCTCCTCCTACCTGCCTGCATGTCTATCATCAACTTTCATTTCTCAGCATCGTGTACAAACAGGTCCTGGTACTAATTTCACTAACTCCCCTCCTCTTTCAGTTTCTGCCTACCTGCATGTCCGCCTCAAACTTGCGCATCTGGGCATCTGTGGACATATCATTCTTGTACACAAGGTCTTGGTACTGCTTGTTCTCTTGCTTCTGCAGCAGCTTCAGCTCTCTCAGATCTTGTTTCCTGCACACACACACACGCCAAGGACACACATGACAGAGGGTTCCTGGCTTCCAATCACCCGCCCACCAAAGCCACTCGGATTGCAAAAACCTGTCAGCCATGCTTTCCCCACAAGCTAGTTAAAGCATAGGAATGGGAGTGAGAGACCAGGTTGACTCCAATGAAAGCCTTCAAAACATGTAATGGCATACGTTCACTGAGGACGAGAGACTCTGACAGTGGATGCAGCAGAATGTCCCACGCTGATGCCAGGGAAACCCACTCTGACAGTGGATGCAGCAGAATGTCCCACGCTGATGCCAGGGAAACCCACTCTGACAGTGGATGCAGTAGAATGTCCCACACTGATGCCAGGGAAACCCACTCTGACAGTGGATGCAGTAGAATGTCCCACACTGATGCCAGGGAAACCCACTCTGACAGTGGATGCAGTAGAATGTCCCACACTGATGCCAGGGAAATCCACTCTGATTCATGACTGACACCAGGACAGACAACCCTAAGGGGTGGGCATCACTGCATGCCTTTGTGCTGATCTTGCTCCACATCTATGTCCTTGTGGCAGATTGCGTCATTAGTGAATAGACAAGCTCTGGACGTTAGTCCTTTTGGCAGGTGATTGATGTAGAGGAGGAGAGAGATGGGCCCCGGGATGGAACCTTGGGGAACACCAGTCCTCTCTCTCTCTGAGGATGTAGCAGAATGTCACACTGACGCCAGAGAAACTCACTCTGATTCATGACATCGGGACACGCAACTCTTGAGGGGAGAATGGGGGTGTCAGTGCATGCCTGTATCTGCCTGTCTGCAAGGCAGGCGTGTCCAAGTGGTGTGCCCTGTGACAGCCTCTTGAGCCATCCCAAACTACTCTCTGGCACCTGTGGGTCAAGGCTCTACCCCTTTACTTGGAGGACCAAAGCCTAATGACAAATCAGACAAGTTGGCAATCAAACTTAAAAGACATCTGGAAGAAAGTAGTACTTCTGCTTTTGCGAAGCAAGCAGAAAATCAGCAAAACTAAAAACGATAAAGACTAAAATCCTAATCTTAAAACTATATCTGATACAACGAATGGAAATGCTAGGGGAAACAGGAAGATTCTAAAATGTTTTGATTATCACACTGATTATTACCCTGTTCAAAAACCCCTCCATTCTTTCGTTCAATGGAACATTTGTTTTCTTTAAAGTTAAACAATGGCTATCCAAGACAGAGAGGAAAACTTGACCCTGTCCCAAGATCATGAGGAAATGTGCTTTAAAGTTGAAACCAGCTGGGCCCCATCTCTGAAGCTAATAAAGAGATTTGCAATAACCACTGCACAGTCACAAAGTGCAATGTGAGCGAGTTCAACACAGTGCCAGGTGAAGGCTTTCCTCCCCTTTCCTTCTCTATCACTGGTGCGCCAGCGGTCATGTGGGCATTCTGGATTCCTCCCTGAATGCAGCAGGCTGGTGTGAAGAGAGGAAGCTGGCCAGAGGACAGGAAGGCTAGCCTTTTTCTGCCATGCTGAGCTGTGTTGAGATTTTATGCAAAGGCTGTCCTGTCTTGGATCAAGCCGGATTTGCCTTCATTTTGCGGGCAAGTGATGGTGATGTGTTGGGGGAAAAGTGGAAGACATGCTGCAGTTGATCCTGGGTGTGCTCAATGACCCGCCCCTGGTCAGGATCAGCCAGATGCTAGAGGTGAGACCCGGCACAGTCTGAACCAACTCCCTGGTGAAAGAGTGCAAGTGAACACAATCCAAATTGACTGCCAAGTGCTGTGGAGTTCAAGCCAGTGTGTTCTGAAGTGATCACCATGTGCTGAAAGTGTGCACAATCTGAACTGGCAGCCAGGGCTTTGTACAAGTCAGCACAATCAAAATCAACTGCCAGCTGCGGTAGGAATACGGCACAGCCTGAATCAACTGCCATGTGCTGGAGGAATATGTCGGCTCAGCCTGAATCAACTGCCTGCTGGAGGAATATGTCGGCACAGCCTGAATCAATGCCATGTGCTGGAGGAATATGTTGGCTCAGCCTGAATCAACTGCCATGTGCTGGAGGAATATGTCGGCCAGCCTGAATCAACTGCAGCTGCGAGGAATACGGCACAGCCTGAATCAACTGCCATGTGCTGGAGGAATATGTCGGCACAGCCTGAATCAACTGCCATGTGCTGGAGGAATATGTCGGCACAGCCTGAATCAACTGCCATGTGCTGGAGGAATATGTCGGCACAGCCTGAATCAACTGCCATGTGCTGGAGGAATATGTCGGCACAGCCGAATCAACTGCCATGTGCTGGAGGAATATGTCAGCACAGCCTGAATCAATTGCCATGTGCTGGAGGAATATGTCGGTACAGCCCAAATCAACTGCCATGTGCTGGAGGAATATGTCGGCACAGCCTGGATCAAGGATAAAGGTTTAGGCATGAATGCCTGTCAGGCAACTTGTCCTTGAAACAGTTACAAACATTTAAACATATATATACATGTATAGACATATGATCATGGGAGAAACATCAATGTCAATCGATAATTATGATTAATACAAAATAGTAATAAATCAATTCATAACACTGGGAGATTATACATGCAAGTATATATATATATTATATACACATTAGAAACCAAGAAACTGATTTTTGTGAGAGAGAGAGAGAGAGGGGTGGGGTGGGGGGGGGGGGGGGAGGAGGGAGGAGATTTTATTATGCAAGAAGTGTAAATCCACATATATTCACAAATCAGCAGTGGCGCCAACACATGTACACTAAACATACAACATAAATAATCATGGCAACGAATACAAAGTAATGAATTTCAAAAACCTTTCAGGACACAGAGAGACAGAGAGAGAGAGAGAGGGGGGGGGGGAGAGAGAGAGAGAGGGGGGGGGGGACTGGTATTCCCCAAGATTCTGTCCTGGGATCAATGATCTGCCAGAAGGACTGACGTCCACAGCTTATCTATTTGCCAGTAGTGACACAATCTGCCAAAAGGACGTACAAGTCATGCAAGATCAGCATAGCTACAGCAAGAGCTGGACGCACTTGCATCATGGGAGAACAATGGAAGATGACCTTTCACACCCAGAAGTGTTCTACCCTGCATATGACCGGTGGTTCAAAAACTCATGGCCACCAGCTGCAGAGGGAGTTAAAAGCAAAGCATTCTGGTATGATCACCACTAGCGATTTTCTGTGGGATGCCCATATCAGCAAAACCATCAGCAAGGCAAAAAGGATTCCTGGATTCATCAGGAGGAATCTTGAAAAACAGCTTCAAGAGTAAGGAAGAAGCTGTATACAAGGCTGGCAATAGTGGACCCCTGGGTCATGAGTATGCAAGCCCAGTGTGGGATCCATTCACAGCCGCCAGCATAAATTCCACTGGCACTGAAAAGACCCAGAGATGACTCGTCATGATTCATCATGAATGACTACAGGCGGACTTCATGCCTGGACAGGTGCTCCAGAAACTGCAATGGCCACTCCTCCAAGCAGGGAGAAAGAAAGCAAGAGTGACAACGTTCTACAATTTGCACAATGGACTGACACACATAGATTCCAAGCACCTGCCAAATACAGACCGCCAGGCAAAATGTCGCCATCGCACCCTCTCCACCTCTTACGATCTGCACTCTCACAAGACACAATACTAACAGAACCCATCCCCCACCCCAAGACAAATCCCAGAGTGCAACAATCCTCCGGAGGAGGCTGCTGCTGCGCCTTCCTTTGATCTTCCAATCCCATCTCACAGGGGTTTTATTGGTTTGTGTTATATTTTGTTTTCTCCCCCCTGTGCATGTGGTAAAACCTAGCTTTGTTAAGTTGGCTGCAATACAGAAGAAGACAGGATGGGGGGCGTTGGGGGGGGGGGGGTCAACTTCACCCTCCCCTTCACCACCATCATGTACAAAACGCTCTTCTTCCCATCCACTGGCGCGCTGCTGACAGGAGAACTTGGCAGGCCCCACGTCCGCAGGACAGGAGGGGCAGCCAGAGGCAGGCAGGCAGGCAGCACGTGCTCACCAGAACGTCCCCCCCCCCCCCCCCCCCCCCAGGGATGACCCACAGCTGATGCGCCCACGTGCTCGCCCAGTGCAGCGGCCCGCGGGCACCCCCACCCCCAGCAGGCCGCCACTGCCACGGAGATTGTAGGCCGAGGCTTTGACGAGCAAACATGACTGCAGGTTGACGTCAGCTGGCTACACCAAACATCATGGGGCGCATCGTGTTCTTCATCATCTCTATCGAATCCGTTGCATCCAACCAAGGGGTGGGGAAGGGTGGGGGGGGGGGGGGGGGCTGAGTATCAGCGTCTCCCTTTCATTCTCGCAGCAAGCAGCAAGTCAAGGAGTCAGGGCAAGCAAGCTATGATCCCCTCGCACCTGAACGACGCTTGCTCTGGTATTCGTCGACCGAATTTCAGCCTGGTGGTTGAATGAACGTCCCTCCGACTGTCTGTTGTTAAATCGGCGGCTCGGCAAGCCGGCACGGACAGGGGCAGGCCATCCAGCTTGTGGGGCAGTCTGCCGACCGGCCGCGCGGCCACGGGTCTCAGGTCAGACATGTCCGGCAACACTGTTGCAGAATGAACCCTGCCGCACATCCCTGACGCCCTCTCCACCATTGACAACGGTCATGTACTAGGCTGGCGGAACAAAAGGTGGCTCGGTCGTCACGTGCTGTTCGCAACCCAGCGAGTGTCAGTGGGCTTAATAAGCCGCGAAAAACAACAACAACAAAACACGCACGAAAACAACAACAAAAAACACGAAGCTGACACAACTGACGTAAGTAAGCGGCCTGTGGTGCACTGCTCAAAGCTACATGCGGCCAAACAGTCACTGACAGAAGAGCAAAGAGTATTCTACTGGGGACATCCTATGCGAGAAATGGAAATGCACAGTACTCGCTTGTAGAGAAACGTTACCTATCCTTTGCGAGAAAAGGAAATGAACAGTACTCGCTTGTAGAAAAACGTTACCAATCCTTTACGAGAAAAGGAAATGAACAGTACTCGCTTGTAGGAAAACGTTACCTATCCTTTGCGAGAAAGGGAACTGAACAGTACTCGCTTGCAGGAAAACGTTACCTTTTCTTCTTCTTCTTTTGTTGCTGTTGAGGAAGTGGGAGGCGCATGGGGACATTGCAGGGCAACACACGGCGTACTTGCAAAACTCAACTGGGCATTACCGAGACCATCGGCAGGTAATCAGAGGATGGAGCTCATCGCAACTCAGACCAAATAAACCGAAAACAACTAGAGCGACGCTGTCCCTCACCTTTATAAAGTCGATACAGTCCAGTTTGTCACAGAGCTCAGGAGCTGTGTGAAAGTGTAGGTGGACGTCCTGGGCTCCCGTCCTTAATAAGCCTACGGTTTCTGTGGACGTAAAGCAACACTCAACCAAGTTTGTCGCAATGGTGTCAAAGGCTGGGGGACACCTGTTGCTGACAGAGGACGGAGCCAGGGCACAGCCCAGCTCACGCCGTGGAGAAGGAGGAGGAGGAGGAGGAGGTGATGTTTGTTGTCCTCTGGCTGTGAGACGATCGGCTGACCTTTGTGGAACGGACTCCGATATATGATGATGACGCAAACGGCCACCACACGGCCAAACCAAGCGTGGCAAAAATCCTATTGGCATCTTCCATCTTCCGCACAGGATCCTGTCCTTCCTACCTGCCCGGCCTTGACTTTCCGCTGCCAACACAGACCCCTCGCCTCAACACGGGGATACGCTGCTGGCGGAGGTCAAAGGGAATATTTCACGCGCAGGCGTGAACACGTGCGAGGCGGCCTGCTCATAATCGTTACCCTCAGCTACCCTCCGACCCTCTGCCGGTCAGCGTCCAAAGCAAACGACCTTGAGAGCACGTGCAACATCCTGTGACGCATTATGACTTGGGCAAACGGCATCCGAAGAGTAATCCAGTTTCAATATGACCTGCTCGCCGCGTACCCGACGTTTAACGGAAACAAAGAAAAAGAAGAAGAAGAAAAAGAAGAAGAAGAAGAAGAAGCGGGGAGATTTTACAGTAAAAAATCCGCCACTTTTCTTGGGTTTGTTTTTAAAGAAAATATTGACTTTAATTACTGTTCTATTATCTCCCCCCCCCCCCCCCCCCCCGACACACACACACACACACCAAACTGTACGCAATCACCAGTGTACTGTTTGCTGTGTGATGTACCTGTCAATACCACAAAAGAAGAAGAAGAAGAAGAAGAAGAAAATAAATAAAAATAATGTACACACAAACAACAAAACCCCTACCAATTATAATTGCATTAGCAAGCATATTTATGACACATTTCTGCAAGAAAAGCTCGTTTTTTTTCAACCCATCGTATGAACTGGTGGACCCCCCCCCAAACCCAAATGCTCCACCTCCACCCCCACCCCCCGACTGCAAAAACAGCCGTGACAAGCCATGTAAAATCCCGTATCTCCATACCAAGTGCCTGTCATTCCCACGAATAAATACGAAATTTTGCATGCATCCCTCGCTGTTAACTGATCTCGACGGTCTCATTCCCCAGCGCTATCGTTTCGATTCCCCTCTCCTGTCCCATGTACTTAAAAAAAAACAAAAAACAAAAAAACTCTGTATCCAGGCAATGGAAATCTGCAAGAGAATAAATACCCCGTTCTTTATTCCGCGAGCGCGTTCCGCAATCAGGCCACTCGGAGCAGAACCGGCTTTTCGCAAGGGACTGCCGGGGTTGTCAGGGGGGAATTGCCTGAATGGATTTCGAAAGTGAAGAAGCAGACTGGGGCCCATGGCGGGCCCTGAAAAAGACAATCTTCTTTTCTCTCGACCTCCACCGCCTTCTTCTTCTCCACATTTCCCTCCTCTTCTTTACGTAATCCCCCCCCCCCCCCCCCCCCCCACCTAGTCCCTCCCTTCGCAGCTTCTCCGCTCAATCATTATAATGAACAACGACAGCATCCAAACCCCCCACCCCAATTTTTTTTTGTTAACATCAGCTACCATAATGAGACTGATTTTTTTATATTTTTATATACATATAATGGGCCAAGAGAAGCTCTAAAGTAAGGGAAAACAAAACCACGGAGTCAAAAAGAAATACAAATGAAAATCGAAAGAAAAGAGACACGTGCGGCCAAAAACAAGGCACGCGAGGCCAAAAACAAAACTACTGATCAGCAAAATGAACGACAGAATGAAGCTGAGAGAGACAGAGAGAGGGAGGGAGAGAGAGAGAGAGAGAGAGAGAGAGAGAGAGAGGAGAGAGAGAGGGAGAGAGAGAGTGAAGAGAGAGAGAAGAGAGGAGAGAGAGAGAGAGAGAGAGGAGAGGGAGAGAGAGATGAACGACATAATGAAGCTGAGAGAGAGAGAGAGAGAGAGAGAGAGAGAGAGAGAGAGAGAGAGAGAGAGAGAGAGAAGAAGAGAGAGAGAGAGGAGAGGGAGGGAGAGAGAGAGAGAGAGAAGAGGAAGAGAGAGAGAGAGAGAGAGAGAGAGAGAGAGAGAGAGAGAGAGAAGAGAGAGAGAGAGAGATGAGAAGAAAGAGAAGAGAAGACTGAGAGAGAGAGAGAGAGAGAGAGAGAGAGAGAGAGAGAGAGAGGAGAGAAGAGAGAGAAGATGGGAGGAGTAGGTGAGAGAGAGAGAGAGAGAGAGAGGAGAGAGAGAGAGAGAGGAGAGAGAGGAGAGAGAGGAGGTGGGTGAGAGAGAATGTGTGTGGAGGAGAGAAGAGAGAGAGAGAGAGAGAGAGAGAGAGAGGAGAGAGATTGTTGTGAGAGTGAGAGAGAGAGAGAGAGAGAGAGAGAGAGAGAGAGAGAGAGAGAGAGAGAGAGAGAGAGAGCAGCGGGAAGACGAAGACGTGGAGAGACGGGGGGAAATGAAGGACGGATGGAAATATTTTGAGGAGTAATTGAGCTCGAACTGAACAGTCGGAGTTCACGTGCTGACATCATTATCTAAGATCAGGCATCGTGCACTCAACAGCGTCGCCAGAGTACCGTCCTTGTCGTATAGCCATTCAAGAAAACTTCACGGAAAACGTCACTTAGACGTCTCACGCAGGCCGCGAGCGTGTCAAACCCAGCCTACCACACACCTTGTCCGCGTAATCAGGAAGATGGCACTTTGATGTTCAGTGCCGGAAGAGTGGATTCCTCTGCTTGCTGTCTCTCACCCTCCCTCCCTCCTGTCAAGTGACGGGACGAGCACGGCTCAAGACTTGCATCCCTGATGAATTGCATTTTGCTCCATAATGAAAGAGAGACGGCTCCCGTAACGAAGAAGAAACAGCCCGAGTTAGGCGCGCATCCTGCAGGCAGGAGGAGGCAGAAGCAGGAGCAATTGCAGAGGAATCCATCTGCCTGCAACGCAATTACTGCAGGGGGGATGATCATTGTAGCAGCTAATGGGATCTTACGACCTCCTGCCTGAGCTGAATACTGTGCGCCCATGAAAACGAGCACGGAGGCTGTCATTGACATTGCAACAGTTATGAGAGAAAAGCACAACTCTATCTGGCCGGCAACAAGTACTGGTGGTAAAAATCAGCTCAGTATCGAACACATTGCAAAATGAGGGGGGAAGGGGGCGGGGGGCATCGTTTTCCCTTCCCGGCGGGGCAGGGGGCACCCTTCCTCGTTCCCCTGTCATTTACATTTAATCTGATTTCGTTGTGATTTAAATTAGCAGTGTTTGATACTTCTTAAAATGGTCTGGGCGAATGGCTGGGCGTTAGCTCCTCCCCCCCCAACGTTTACCATCAATAAAACGGCGTAATTTGTACTTGCGTGTGTTCACTCTGTGCTCTCTGCTACTCGAGCTAAAATTCACGTTCCGGAATCATCCACAGCAACCAGCTGCAAAATGAAGGACGCACGATGCCGACTGCCCGGCATTAACGTTTCTGGATCTCCATCGTGAGCCCGGACCGCGAAGACACCATCACTGTGTTTAGAGCTCTGCGGGCTTCAACGTCCCTGGTGGGGGGTCTTTTACCTGCGGAAGATGGGAAAGCCTTCCCCCGAAAAAATGTCAGCTACGACAGTTTCACAATCTAGTCACAAAGTACCCTACGCTCCGATGACGTTGGAGTCTGAACAAAATATTACACACGCACCCCTCCCCCTCCCCAACACACACACACACACACACTCTTCCAACAGCTGATGCGAAATGGGAAGGAACGAGTGGCCGCAGAACGCTTTATGCGAGTCGGTATTACGCGAGCACAGCATTACGCGAGCTGACGTACATTATGCGAGCAGAGGCGCACCGGATACATAGCTCAACCTGTGTTCACACACAACCTGTTCTCTTCTGGGTACTTTACTTTAAAGCCTACACGAAAACCGGACATTATGTTTTCATTTGAAAAGAGTTTTTATGTATTTTTTTAAAATATATATTAAAGTCACTATCACAGACTACATTTAATTTATGGGCGGAATTTGCAGTTGTTTAGCACAGGGAAGCGGGGGACATTGGTACCTGTTGTCACAATTTTATCCCATTCTGATGACGTCTTGAAATTCAGTGCGTGCGTGCGTGCACTTAGAATAGTCTCTACGGTACGATTAAAATACGTCTGTGACGGTACTACTGTAACAGTCGTGGCTACACTGCGCAGCTGGCACTGACTGCATGCCACGCCACTGACACACACCGTGACACAGCATACAACTTTGTCATGCATGTCATGCCGTTTCTTTCTGTCCATCTCAGATTTATAATCAAACTACTGATGGCCCTTCGTCTCCCTTAAATATACACTAAGGTTACTTGCTGACGACCATGCCTACACATGTCGTAACCTTACAGAGTTTGAACAAGAAACGTTGCGAAAACAACGCCAGTTTCAATTCACTGACGTCACTGTCACCTTAAAAATCGACCAAGGTCATCGAATTTATATGAATGTGTAAAGCTCAATAAAAGTTCTGAAACCAGTCGGGTATGGCGTTAACGGAAATACGACATCAACGTCACCTTTCAAGGCGACCTTTGGTCAAGGTTACCAAAACTGGTATGAACATGTGAAGCTAAATGGAGGATACCATCATGTAATGTTTGAACAAATCTCGCTTACGTAGTCCCCAGGAAAAAACACACAACGTCAACGGTTTCGCAATGGACCACAGGACGGCCCCACAAACGCTCACCATTACAGAAAAGGCATGTAACTGGGATGTAAGTACAACCTAAATAATCAAAGTTTATGTTGCGCACTCACGTCATGACTATGCTTCACAAAATCATCGACACATGGATGGAAACACATTTGTGGTGCGCAAGCAGCTACTTAAGACAAAAACGTCCGTCACTCTAAATATGCACGTGACATTCCCGCATAGCGTACCTTTTGTGTCTAATAGGTACCACGCAACGGAGTTAGTGACTGGCTTTTAACGTCCTGTCAACCGCACAGGGTCTCCTCAGGACAATCACGCAGCGGAAGTGTTGATTTTTGTGTGCAAAAAAACAAAACAAAAAACAACAACTAAAAACCGGAATCTATGCTCTCTAGCCCTGTGCAATTTGTGCCGTGAATCACTGCTTCGCAACTTCCAACATACTTATTTACTAGCCGCCCCTCTACCCCCGACAGTGCATCCTGTGGAACTGTACGGCAAACTCGCAGACTTAACCACCAACACGGCCAAGGTCGTGCCCAGGCAGGCTGGCAAGCGACGACACTTACCGCATCCAGAAAATGTTGCAGTAGCTGTCCAGGATGAACTTGATGCGGAACGGCAACTCCGCACCGGCGCCTTCGGGGGGCGGAGCGACCCCCTCCCCATCCTCCACGCCGCTCTCGTCCACCTCCGGCAGGGCGGAAGGCAGACGGGCGCCCAGCTGGGTCTCCAGGTGGGCGATGGCGCAGGTGAGTTCTTGCTCCGACACCGAGAACGTGTTGAAGAGGTCGCGCTCCGGGTTGTCCTTCCACAGCTGGCTGGCCGTGTCCCACACCAGCGTGAACGCCGGGTTGTTCGCGCGACTGCACCTCGAACCACATGACGACCTGCCCGACGACGACGACGACGAGGAGGAGGTGGTGGAGGTGGAAGTGGAGGAGGAGGTGGAGGAAGACGAAGACCACGTGGTGGAAGGAACTGACGACGACAGCGTTCCGGAGCGACCCATGGAGCTGGACAACGTACTGGAAGACGACGATGACGACCTCGCAAAGGAGAAGGAGGAGGCCAGAACAAAAGATCGGCTGTCGTCACTGCTGTCGGCACTCGCGTTCAAGTCCATATGGGTCACAAAGGAGGTGTCGTTGGCGTTGAGCATGGCGGCGTTCGTGTTCAAGTCTACGCTGGCCACGGTGGTGGTGGTGCTGATGGTGTTGGAGTTGGCTGTGTCGTCGTCCATATCAAGGTAGATCCAGGAGGACCTGGCGCTTGTCCACATGCAGCTGATGTCTGGCAGTGAAGAATATGCTGCGTTGTACAGCACAGAGCCGGGCGTCACTGGCGCCATAGTCTTCGTCTAATCCCTTACGCTCTTTCAACCCACTCTCTCTCCGATGATACTGATAGCTTTTCAGCTTCTGTAAAACCAGCTCGACCACACTTTCTGATAATGCAACCAGGCTCTCGTGTTACTGTCCGAATATGCAACCAGTCGGATTTCTGAAGCTACACTCTCTGCACACGCCAGCAAGGCGTTCAATATGCTGAACTTTCCGATCCCTGGCTGATCAAGTTGTCGATATTCAAAGTGGACAGATCCTTCGAAAAACTGCTGTCACAGAAACTGCAGCGAATCGGCTGACAAGAGCTGTGTTCACGCAGATGTCTTCCGTGAGCTCACAGCGCTCACACCTGGTAACACTCGTCGAGAACACCGATATACACTTCTGCGGGTATATTCACCTCTCCGGGTGGCCGCAATCGGTGTCTTCGAGAAAAGAAAGACAGGTGTGTATCACGTCCAAGTTCGCGTACCGTCCATCACAATTCACGTCAACGCACAGAGGCCGCCCCGTAAGCAGGATAAAGCTTCTACGAGGCCAACGAAAGAAAATCTAGAGCTGGTGACACTCTGTAGTAAACGCGCGGCGCCGATTCGGGCATCACACTGGGAACGCGAAGGAGGACACCGGATAACCGAGACAGTCAGAGCGTCGAGAAAAACCCAGACGATGCATCCAGAGCTGAGCAGAGTTCACCCCCGAGCCCCCTGTCACTTTGCGTTTCCGTGGGAGAGATCCACGGACCCTGAGTCTGGCCACACACCACAGCCACAGCCAAGGCGGCACTTGTAATGAAAGACGTCCACAGGATGCGGCCTGACGCTGAGGATGCGGGGCAAGCAGCGGGTGGCAGGCAGGCAGGCACCTTCCAGGGAAGATAGCCGGGTGGCAGGCTGAAGAGGGGTTCCGTTCAAAGATCGTGCAGGGCATTCGTCAAAGGCGAGGAGATAAAAGGGAAGGGGCCATTCACGCGTTGCTCTGAGAAGGAAGCCAGCGCAGGTGTTGGCAGCACAGACGGGCTGGGGCCGGCCGAGGTCCACGCTGCAAGTGTCAAGTGAGCGGTTTGTCCGAGAGAGCGAGGGAAAAAGGACACAACGCCGCTTGCATGGCCAGCCTCCTTCACTCCACCTCTGCCTGCCGTGTTGACAACCAGCAACGGCTGCTCGCCCCCCGTCCAGGCCTCCCCCCCACCCCCTCTCTGCCCCCAGCTCTCTCCTTTTGTCCCGCAGTAGGCAAGCTGTCCACCTTACGGCGATATTCCCCACTGGCCACAAACTTGCACGAATCAATGTAAACCAAAGCTGTCACCACAGCATGACTCTTGGTGAACGCAAAAGACACTAAGCACTGCAGCCGTTAGTAACGGGCCACCCGAGACGACCAGTAGCAGAAAACAGCTGTCTCTGATACCATCCACAGTCTGTTCACAGCGGCCACGGTTCCATGCACGGCTCGCATTCACACAACGATCTCCGTGAACAGGGCGAAACCCTTTTCTTTGCACGCAGAGATCTGAAGATGCCGTGTCTTGCTCAAGATGTCGCCCCAATCAGAGTCGACGACGATACTCGGATTGTAACATCACACCGATGTATCACACCGTACACTCGAGAGTCTCGGTCTGCAGCGATTTTGAAACCAACAAAGCCAACAGGCCCCAGTTTAAAGGAAAGAAGAGCAAACGCACTGCTTCCGACAGACTAAAATCGGTTGACAGTCACACGCAGGCTGAACGAAGCTGACCAGGTTACGCACACGCACAGTTGGTCACTGCCGCAGTCTGGTCATACGGCACCAGCGTAGCCTGTACAGCGATACCACCGTAGACACCAGTGATGCACAGTCAGCGCGATCGGGCGATTTTCTGTAAGTGTGTAATGTATGCCCAGACAGTTTGATCAGTTATGCTGATGGCTCGATCCGGTCAGACAGTCCCGCGGAGTGTCCCACTGGAGGCAGACAGCACCCCGGCTGGCACAGTCACCCTACTACAAACGTCGGCTTATAGTATGATGTGCGCCTCACCAGATAAGGTTACTTCTACACAATGTCGCGCTGCTGCAGTCGTTATTTCCAGCACCAACTCTGTCCGTGGTGGCGGTTTGCTTCACAACTGCAGTTCTTGTAACCTCACAGCATTCGCCACCAGTGTCGGGGTGGCAAGCAAAGCGCTAGTGCAGCCATACGGCAGAAAATACCCAGAAAGCCGGCCAGCACCTCAAACCGTATTTCACACACACACACCCACCAACACGAAACCAAACCAAACCAAACCAAACCAAAGGAAAAACGAATGCAGGTCCCTGCCGTCTCTGATTAGCAACGGATGATGGCAACTGCTTCGTTCTCTCCAGAAAGTCACGATCCGCCGTGCCGACTGCGAGTGGTCACTACAGGTGGTCGCTCGTTAACAGGTGGACACTGGGCACGTGCAACACGGTAACTATTGATCGCGGCTGTCAAGCAGCTAGTCGGCGGCGACACTGAGAGACGGGGTATCTGTGAGACACCGGGGTGCCTGCTCCAAAGCCAGCCACATTCACAATGGCTGCGCCATGCTCATTGGTGAAAAGCTTGACTGCAACACAGGGAGTAGTTGGCTAATAAAGTCTCTCTCTCTCTCTCTCTAGAGCAAACAGTCCTGTAACGGCCATTTCCCCTCCATCAGTATAGTTCAATAACGGTCATTTCTTTCCCCCTTCCCTGCCGTCGTTATTTCCTCTTCCTCCTGCTTTGTCTTTTCCCACATCGCCGAGCTGAATATTGTCGCACACCAGAATCGTAAGGAAAAGCAAACTGGAGGCAGGCAGCAAATCGTAAGGAAAAGCAAACTGGAGGCAGGCAGCAAGGCGCCTGTGGACGCAAGGCGTTGCTATCCTTTACCAACCGAGTATGATAGGCCGTGACATCGTGCTACCGCACACTGCAGACCCAAAGGACGCCCTCAGCGCCAGAAGCAAGCGGCGAGGCAAGGAGGAGGAAGGGAGCGAGGGGGGCTGCATGCATGCCCACACATCGTTCCGTGTAATGTTCCGCTCAGCTCGATACTGACTGCTCCGCTACATGATCCCGGTGCTGACGATGGTTCCGCACGGATCAGATCAGCGATGCCAGACGATGATGAAGCGCAGCCTGCATGCGGAAAGGGTGACGGAATTCCCATCAGCTGGCTGCTGGTGCTGGTGGTGGGACCCGGTTCAGTATTGACCGCTGGCGGCTCCCGCGCCAGACTAGCCGCGAGGGCGATGACCAGACGCAGCATGACGCAAACCCCAAGCATCAGTTCAGGACATACCCTTCCTCCAACCACTGGCGTAACTGCATGATTACGCCTTTGGTCTCCGCTGGTGCTCATATACGGCAGAAAGTTTGTAACCACGCAGACAACTCAAATTATGTTGGACCCCGTTTGTCTCTAACTATGCCGCTGCACCGCCGAATACAGGTACCGCAGTCTGCCGTGGCTGACCTTTCTGCGGTCCTTTGGGAACTTTTCACTCCCAAAATGACCGACTAGGATTATGAACTGCACATTTTCGTAAGTGTTTCTTCAACATTTTGGAAGGCAACGGGCAATCAAACTAGTGCGTCTTGCGCCCCCCCCCCCCCCCCCCACGTGACCACTTTGGTGATTTGATGATTGTTAATATGAATAAATATGGATAAATACACTGATTACGAATACACACATCTGTCTGATTGCTAACAGAATAAATTATGGATGATATACTGATTACACACACACAGTCTGTTTAAATTATTGATAGATATATTGATCTCTGTTTAAATTATTGATAGATATATTCATCTCACGCCACCCCCCTCTCACACACACACACCCCATCTGTACTACCTTCTATTCTATCTCAATAAACCGTTCGCACGTTCCCTCTCCGCCTCCGCATCGCCCCCACCCCCCCCCCTCCTCCCCGACTTCTTTCTCTCTCTTCCTTCTTTTGCCGGCTACGCGGCGCATCCATGACCTATTGTGCGCAGGCCCAAAACGGCGTGGTCGTTTTCCGGCGATGCCTATAGTTGCCGAGCACAAACTATTAGCCAGCGAGTGGCTTTTCTTGTCCGCTGTTGGGTGGTCCACCCTAGCCAATATTGACCTCTCTCGGCCATTACATGTTTGCCACGTGCACATTCACACCCTGTCTGGGGGGGGGGGGGGGGGGGGGGGGGGTGTCGGTAAACAGTCAAATGACGGTCACCTGATGCGCTAGCAGCAAACGGGCCAGGTTGAACACTGACGGACTTCATGCCTTGCTCCTTAAACACGTACTCAGCGCCATTGATACGGCAACGATTGATCAGGTCAGGTTCAACACTGACGGACTTCATGCCGGCTCCTTAGACACGTACACGGCGCCACTGATACGGTAGCGATTGATCACACGCTGTACATCCCGATGCACGGACATTTAATGCGGCCGTTTACCTTCTGTATTGATCTGGCTGGCTGTACTGCCAATGGCACTGAATATACGTAGCCTAGACTTTCACCAGTATATTTACTTGCGTATACACGGCATGGGATTATCCGCTTTCTTAAACCTACACATTATGAAAACAGGAGATATCTCTCCAACCCCCCACCCCCCCGGCCTCAAAAACAAAACCAGTCATTTACTGCAAGTTGCCCCCCCTCCCCCCCTCCCAACTCAAAAACAAAACCAGTCATTTACTGCAAGTTGACCTTGAAAAAGGATAACATGGCAAAACGTAGAAGAAACAAGAAGAAGAAGAAGGAGAGAGAGAGAGAGAGGGAGGGGGGGGGGGGGAATCCACCAGTACGTGGCACGAAGCCGAGATAATATCCAGAAGGTTTCAGCGTCTATGCATGAAGATCAACCAAAACTGTGTTCGGAGGAGGTGTGAAAAAGAACAGAAGTCAATGAGCCCTCCCCATTAGCCCCCCCCCCCCCCCCCCCACAACACCAACACCAGCACCAGAGCGCGGGCTGTGCACCTTGGTCAACAGCAGAGGGTGGAATATTTTCTCAACACAAACTCTTCCCTCGTCTTAAATGTCGATTTCCTCATTGGTCGGCATGAACACCTGCTGTCCTTGGGGGTGGGTCACTCCTTGGCCTTGTCTGCTAGCCTCTCGTGTGTGTGTGTGTGTGTGAGAGAGAGAGAAAGAGGGGGGGGGGGGGGGGGGGGGGGGGGGGTGTCAGAATATGGTGTAACAGAAAAATCAGTCATCCGAATGCCCAGCTTAGCAATTTTCTCTCTCTTTCGCGCGCGGGTATATGTGTGTGTGTGTGTGTGTGTGTGTGTGTGTGTGTGTGTGTGTGTGTGTGTGTGTGCTTGCGTGCGTGCGTGCGTGTGCACGAGCCCGCGCGAGTGTGTATTGTAATGAAGTGTGTACACGCGCCCGTCTGGTGTAATGCAGTCTTTGTGGAGTGAAGCGCGCGCGTGTGTGTATTGTGTGAGTGTGTGGTATGGCGTGATGGTGTGTGTGTGTGTGCGAGTGTGTGTGTGTGTGTGTGTGTGTGTGTGTGTGTGTGGGTGTGTGTGTGTGTGTGTGTGTGCGCGCGCGTGTAGTGCGCGCAGCGTGTGTGTGTGTGTGTGTGTGTGTGTGTGTGTGTGTGTGTGTGTGTGTGTGTGTGTGTGAGCGTGCGTGCGTGCGTGCGTGCGTGCGTGCGTGCGTGCGTGTGTGTGTCCTTGTCTGCGAGCCCTGTACCAACAGGAGGATGTACACAGAGGTCAGCACAAAGCCAACATGGGATAACTGCAGTGGTGTCGGGGCGAGCGTGGACACAAGCCTAAAACCCACAGCAAGCAAAGATCTTCCTGTTTAAATCTTCCACACACACCTACTCGGCTTGAAAACAAAACTTCCCCACAAGTGTAAGACTCCCCCCCCCCCCCCCCCCCCCCCCCCAACTTTTGTTCCCCCTTTCTTTTTCTTTTACCCCCGGCCCACAACTTCCCTCCCCTCCCCGCTAGACAAAACATGTCAGTTTAATAAATCTCAGAATCGATGTCAATGTACCAGCTGGCAATATAAAAGTCACATCGACTTGTTTCCGTCATTTTTTCCCGTCCTGATTTCACACTCCCAAAGTCTTCCCAAGGTTTATTTACTACTAAGAACTGTTTATCAATGACTCAGTTATGCGGCTGTTAATTTTGTCTTTTATATTCACATATATGTATATATGTATATAATTATTGTTTTCTGAAGGACAGTAAAACTGAAACATGTGGACAGCAGATTGGCGGCGAAATGAAGGAAGGAAGGAATGTGTTGCCGTTTTTACGCCCTGCCAACCATGGCGGTGTGTAGCGGCGGAAGGGATGGAATGACGAGAAACATTACCATCGCCACCAAATAACATTATATATATATATATATATTTTTTATTTATTTATTTTTTTAAAGAAAAAAGACAGTACATAATATATAACCCATAGGCTACAGCCTGCCCTTCTCTCAAATTCTTGGAAATTCCACATGCAGTCGCTGTTCCGCTGGCTACATGGGATTCCCAATACCTATTAGCTTTCATGAACTATTAGCTTAATTACGACACCCTGCCGTTACCTTACCTTCATTCTCTGTCTACAACTTTTACCTCCATCGGGCCCTACACGAGGAACAAGTTCAGCCGGCGACTACAGCCCTGATGTCCGACAATAACTACTCCAAGTAGTCCTGGCAAAACCGGCAGCGACCGAACAGCACACCGTGCCGCGGCTGGCAACTTCCACCCCTGAGCGGAAAAAGGTCTGGGTACAATACTGGAGGTTTTTTGTTTTTGTTTTTTTGTCCCCCCCCGCCCCCCTCCAACCAGGAAGCCCCAACCTCCCCATTCATTGTGTTAAATTTGGAGGCCTAATAAATAAAACACGGACTACGCGAGCAAGGTGAGATTTTCCTCGTTTTAACCAAGTCCTCCTTATAATTACGCCTTTGCGTACGCAGCCATATTCCCACAACGGTCCATTTCCCGACCCAAATCGGGCTCGTCCATTCCCAGCTGGGTGAATAATACCTTTCAGTCCGCAGAGCAGACACAAGTATTGATTTTATCTCAGCCCTGCTACCCCCCACTCCCCCCTCCCCCACCACCCCCCAGCCAATTCTTTTGACTTTATTCTACAGTATTTCAGACAAACAAGATTTGTCGCCTAGCAAGTCAAAATACCTCCGTTGTGTGCCTAGATAATGTAAGCCATTGTTATTATCAGTATACTGTATACATGACCACTCTGTCTGCTCTAGGTATGGACATTAGTAACAGCACATCAACATACATAATTTGGTGGCAAAACTATCAGTGGCACAGAAAATACAGAATTGAAAAACGTTCAGACTCTTTGAACCATCACTGTGAACCTGAACAAAGCAATCCAATCTTCACACAAGACCAAAATTAATTTGCTTGTGACCTTGACCTTGAAGACAGCAAAACAATCTTTCGCGTAATACTCTGGCTCATGATGATGCACCCTCATACTCAGTTTGGCTACAAAAGGTAAAATCGTTCAGAAGATCTTATCCGGAAAAACATTCAATGACGTTCTGAACTTCACTGCGACCTTGACTTTGAACACAGCAAAGCTATCTTTTCATAAGACACTCCCGCTTATGATGATGTACCATCACACAGCGTTTGGTCGCAAAAGAATCAGCAGTTCAGAAAATATAACAGAAACAGTCATGTTCGGATCATATGAGCCCTGTGACCTTGACCTTGAAGACAGTAACCCTCATTTTCGCGCGGCACTCCGGCTCGTGACGATGCACCGCCACACCAAATTTGGCTTCAAAAGGTTGAGCGGTTCAATAGATATCTTCCAGACAGACAGACAGACGGACGGACACAGTGTTTCCAGTATACCCCCCCTCCCCCCCCCCCCCCCAACTTGTCGATGAGGGGATGGGGGGATAAAAAAGAAAAAAAGGTCAGGTTCAAATGACCGGTTGCAAAATTTGATTTTGCGCTAATCCCCTTTCTGCAGCTTATTTCTGGAAACAGCAAGCGTGCATGAAGACAACTATTGATCTCCTCTCCCCCCCCCTCTATCTCCCTCTCGCACAAGCGGAAAGGCAGCTTAGAAACGACAAAAAGGAAAGTCTGGCAGGATCAAGTAGGCAACAGGATGACGGGATAAAGGTGGATAAGAAGCGGCGGGGAAAGTGAAAGACGCAGGAGGTCTGAAGGAAGTCTGACCTGCGCTCCAGATGAGATGTCAGAAGCACACGGCAATTTCCCTTTGACAGCAAGGGGCTATCAAATGACAAGACATTTTCGAAAAGGACCAAGATTTAAAAAAAAGAAAAAGAGGACAGGGCACACACGGCCAGAGTATTGATCGCCCTTATAATTACCCCGGAGGAAAAAGGAAAACTTCCGACGAGGACGGCAACGCCCGTTCAACGGCAGGTTTGCTTTTCACAGATTTTACAAAGAGGTCAGTGACCAGCCTGAATGCAGTTTTCAATACAAAGAGGGAGGGATGGGGCGAGGGTGGGGGTAGGAAGGGGCTTAGAGTGGACGCTAGTTTGGGGCAAATGGCTGGAGCCTCCTTACCCCTGGGTCCCTTCTAAGTCGTGTTCCGACATTCCGGTGACGTGGAGTGGAACGTTCGGGGCAGGGCGCAAAGACAGCGCGATTCATCTGATTGTGCCACCCAAGACACCGTGCAGTAGTCACCCGTCAATACCGAGCCTCGTCCATCGAAAGGAAGGGGCTGGCAACGCCGGGGCGGACTCTTGTCTGGTGAGGGGGTAAGTGGGAAAGACGGAGGGAGTCGTGGAATTTCAGGGCTAATTTTTATTGGCGAAATCCCGGCATGTCTGTGACGAAGTGTCAATGACTCGCGCAGCGAACGGAACTTGGACGACATGCAGCAAAGGAGCGTGCATGCAGGCTCATTAAGAGCTGGACACCGCTGGTACTGGCTGTTGCTGAGTGACTCATCTACACACTGCCTGCAATCTCTCTCTCTCTCTCTCTCTCTCTTTCTGTCAGAGAGAGAGAGAGAGAGAGAGAGAGAGAGAGAGAGAGAGAGAGAGAGAGAGAGAGAATGGATTGATGCTCAATACTTATTAACCCCCCCACCCCAATGAAAAAAAAAAAAAACTAACTTGAAACACACTGAAATACCCAGATTTTCAAGCACTGCACATTCACAATTGTCTGATTTTAGATTCCTCCTCCCCACACACCTTCCCTGAAGAGGCTGAGGAAACTTGGTGTAACAACAAAACAGCCGAACTGACGCATCACCTACCCCGAGATAAGCACCAGCTTGAAATACACCAAGCTACTATACTGACGCATCAACTACCCCGAGATAAGCACCAGCTTAAAATACACCAAGGTACTCGCTCGTCTCTGTATTCCTTCGTGGATGCAGTAGACTGTACGCTTCTTTAAGCTAAAAAACAACAACAACAAAAACAACAAAAAATTGGCCCAAAAGGTCGATATGGCTTTTGCTGTTACATGGCAATTACATGTGTGAGACGACCCAAAACAAAAGCGACCAGGGTCGCTAAATGGCACGGAGACCGATGGCACGGAGGACGTTCCCGTACCCCATGCTACACCCGTCCCACCGCTCCATTTCACCAACAGCGTTACGTGCCACGTACGGCAGACGCTCCCACCCTCCCCCCAGCCTCCCCAACGATCATGCAGAATCACAGGTCCAACTAAGTGCAAGGGAATCGATTCCCCAAAGATCAGATCCTCGATGTTCAAGACAGGCTGCGTTGAGACGAGCCATCCGTCAGTCAGAATGGGCGACGGATTTTGCGAGCTGTTGCGCCAGCTAATCACTCTGGACACTGAACTGACGAGACGACATGCTGTTTTGCACAACTTGGACGGATGACAGGGCAGTGGCCCCCTAAATCTGTCTGCAGCACCAAGAAAAACGATAAACCTCCCCCCAAAACAACAACAACAAAAAAACAAAACCCAGTAGCCCAAAAGTAATGCTGCGTAGATCTGATTCCCTTTTCTTCTTTTATTTTTTTAAATTTTAAACCTTTTCAAAGTGCGGACTGGAGTGGAGTAGGCGTTGAAGCCATTGATTAGAAAACGTTGTTTTCGCCGCCTGCCCACACGCAATGGCTGATTACGCCATCGGACCGTCAGCAACATCGGCACTGACATGGAACACGCGCCCTCCGCAGGGAGACCGAACATCACAAAGGTGAAATGTGACTTGCTGGCAGGGGAGTCGACGAGAAAGGGCCAGATAAAAAATAAAAAATAAAAAAAATAAAAAAAATAAAAAAAACATAATGGAAACTACAGCAATTCGAGTTAGACGCTGCAGAACCCTGATGAATCGTCTTTTACCCCCCTACTCCCCTCCCCACCACCCACCCTCTCTCTCCTTGGTCTCCCACCACCCAGACCAAACCCAACTTTGTAACCAAAGCCGGCAACCCTCAGTAGAAAGGGCTGAGCAGTAAGTCAATTTGAACTCCTGGACAGTGGCTGGTTGTGGGGGGATAGGGGTCGGCCAGTGATGATGAAGTCGACTGCCGCCGCCTTCGCCAATCCCTGAAAGTCAATTTCAAATCAGCGACAGTGCCCATCACTCATAACCCCGGCTCATCGTGGGCCACTCTCTCTCCCAGCTCACGTTCTGCCAGCCGCGCGCGCAGCTCCGTCAGGGGGCGAGAAACGGGGGCCTGTTTCTCAATTTGTCCCCGCACTTATAACGGAGTGGGCGATAACAAACTGCCAGCTCGAGCCATCTTCTTTTCTTCGGAGGCAAAAAGTACTTTCTAGAAATTTGACAAAGCTGCTGTTGGGGCAGCTTTCGTCTGGCGAATTGAAGTACTGGTGTAGAAAAACTGGGGGCGTTTGAAATAAGTTGCTAACTTTTTGTTTGTTAAACTGTTTTGTTGATTTGCTTTCTCTTTGATAGACATCCTATAAAAAAGATGAGAAAAAAGAAGAAGAAAAAAAAGAAGAAGTTTAAACTCTCCAAGATATGTAGAAAGGGAGAAGCGCGCTACTAACAAACAGTGAACGTCACCAGAGAGACGTACTGCATCCTCTACGTCATTACATAGCAACAGGAGTACCGAGTGAGTCCACATACGACGCGCTAACGAGTGAGTCCACATACGACGCGCTGACGAGTGAGTCCACATACGACGCGCTGACGAGTGAGTCCACATACGACGCGCTGACGAGTGAGTCCACATACGACGCGCTAACGAGTGAGTCCACATACGACGCACTAATGCTAATCCAACTTCGATCACAGTTTCAGACTCCTCCGCGGCCACGAAAGCTGCATAATGGACAAGGACCGGAGAACTGCACCGCGTCCTGAAAGTCGGGGATTTCCTCCGCCCATCGCGGCTCGTAACTGGTCAGCCTGCGCACGCCATTACTGACTCCTGGAGCACCGGCGGATTGTCTCCAGACGCCGTTAAAATCTCAACAGACCGTAGTGGTCCAGGCCTGACGTGTCCACAGACCCCATCTCCGATTCCCTGAGGGTCAGACTGGCCCGTCCAGCATCGCATCGTGGCACGGCATCAGCGATTCATGAAGGCAGCAGCCGTCGTCCTGGCCTCAACAGTGGACGCTGGGTAGTTAGCCATGCACCAAGGAATGGGCCACGCAAATAAGACACTTCTATAGACATTGTACAGCGAGCGAAAGATGTTTGCGGTGGTCGTACAGGGGTTGATGGTGCTGGTGCTGGTGGGGGAGGCGGGCGGGGGGGGGGGGGGGGGGGGTTCGAGGGGAAGGTAGTTGGTCGTGGATTTTAACGACCGTAGCCGCTTCAGTGATGATCACACATTCAAAAACCTCTACACCAATTCAAGTCACCAAATCACACGTTTGTCTAATTCATTGTTACAGTTTTCAACACTTTTATTATTAGCCCCCCCCCCTCCCCCAAAACCCTAGACACACACACACAAAAAACGAGAGTTAAAAACCAAACCTCATCTATCATGGGCAATAACATGTGTTGGTACCTATTTCTAGTCCGTAGGCACTCACCACGGGAACCTGCTTAAATACAATAATAATAGATGGCTTGCGACAATGAATAGGGCGAGCTATTTATTCCGCGGGGCCACACGGGACAGCGTTGGCGAAAACTAACGCAGTCAAAAAGTAGGGAGAGGACTTGGGAAACAAATGAAGGTAAACGGAATTAGGGCAAGGGAGAACTTCCTGGCAGTGGCCGAAGCATGCGTGGCTATATTCCGACCTACTCAAGGCTTTAAACGGAGCTCTTGATTCTTGATAACAGAGGGGGTCTTAATTTCTGCGTCCGCAGTGCACCACTGTGTTGTGGTGTGTGTGTGGTTGTGTGTGTGTGTGTGTTGTGTGTGTGTGTGTGTGGTGTGTGTGGGTGGGTGTGTGGTGCTTGAGTTGTGCGTGCGATGTGTTGTTTGTTGTAGTTTCTTTTTATGTGTGGGGTGGGGGGTGGGGGTGGGGGGGGGTGTACGTTTGGGGCGCACTGGGCTACTGTAGAGGCTGTGCCCAGTGTGAATAGCGAACCCGAAAAACTCTCTAGCTGCACATCACGAAGACCTGGTACAGATAGTCACTGACTGTTATGGTTGTGTCGGTAGAGCACCGGGCCGTGAAAGGCCTAACGAAACATTTCACCCCGAGCAGATCAACTACGTGCGTTAGCCCCCCCCCCCCCCCCCACCCCCACGTTCGCGCCGCACCCCACGTCTTGGAGAAAACACGAAATAAGCACACCGGCCCCCAACTCGGCCAGCTCATCTATAGATGAAAGGGGCATCGATGTCCATCAAACTATGCATAGATTCCCTGACAGGATACATACAGCCAGCCTGACCCCCTTGGCCAACACCGACTTCGCCTCACAATGTACTTTGACCAGCATTTACACAATGATTCCAGCCGCTCGCTCCTCCCGGTGTGTCTATCGCATTATGCAGATTGCTTCCCAGACGGTCTGGACGTGAGGGGATGGGTGCCGGGCTGCCGTCAGGGAATTCCAATGATGGAAATTGTATGCCTGAACCCTGCGTGCAAGCAAAATGTCCACAGTGCTAATATGTGGCAAAAGGCGGATAGATAATTCGGTTTTACGCCCACTCAACCGTACGGGTTATACCGGGGCATAATTACAGCTGAAGAAAAAAAGACAAGAAACAACCAAAAAAAGAGCAAGAGGAGGAGAAGGGTGGAAGGGAGGAGGAGAAGGGGGTAGAGAAGGGTGGAGGGAAGAAGAAAAGGAGGAGAAAAGGGAAGAGGGAAGGGTGGAAGGAGGAGAAAAAAAAGGAGGGGAAGGGGGTGGAGGAGGAAAAGGAAGGAAAGGTGGTGGGGGGAAAGGAAGAGGAGCGGGTAGAGGCAGAAAAGGAAGAGAAATAAAGGGAGGGGGTCGGGGGGGGGGGGGGGGGGGGGGAGGGAAGAGGGATAAGGCAAGGGGGGAGGCAGGGAGGGGGTCGGGGGAAGAAGGATAAAAGAGCCATAATCTCATCACGCAGACGCTTTTGTCTCGATTTTTTTCCCTTCCAAAACTTTTACATGAATTTTTTTTTTTTTTAAAGCTCCATGCTAACCAAAATGCGTATTTGTATTTATCGATTTACTTATGTATCTTTTTCTATTTTTTTTTTTTTAGAAATCCGGCCTGTCTCTCCGGGGGAAACATGCATTTAAATACACAACAGAAGTTTGTGACCAATCAATGCAAGGTACAAACAGTATCTGACCAGTCGTCAATTCACGGAACCAAAAAACTCGAAAAGCATACCTTAGACAGTTAAACGAAATGGGTCTATAAAGAAGACCGAAAGAACAAAATATCAACAACAACAAAATTAAGGACCGAACGACGACTAAGGAAAAAAAAAGGCAGAGAAAGACACACACACACAGAGCCAAAGACAGAAACTAAGCGGGGAACCAAAGAAAAGAAAAGAAAATGAAGGAAAGAGAAGTACGTTGAACAGCAGTGAGCAACAGAACGTAAAGCCGAAGTGAGGGATGCTGCACGTGCAGTCAAACCATTCCAGGCAGCTAAACGGCGAGCTGTTTACACGCACCACGCTAACCTACAACATTCAGGCTTCTGTCTCGCACTCTCCAGTACAAAAACATCTGCCTGTATCACTACCCGCTCACTTTCCCTTTAATGTCTTAATTGGCAGATCTCGTGTCCCGTGCGAAGAAGACATTTGAGCTGAGGGTACAACAAAGGTGGACCCACTATAAAGACTCCCGTCCCTAATAAGCCTCCTCGCTTCCGCGAACGTAACGCAACATAGAAGAAGAAGAAAATTAGGACTGGGCCTAGATCAAGCTACTCCCGCGTCACGCCACGCTCTAAGTGGGTTAACGAGCAGGGAAGAAAGTTGACCATTACTCTCCATCAACATCAAGACGGGAGGGGCGTTGACCAGAGGGATTTTCCACCTCGCTCACCAAGACGGCCAGCTGAGTGATGGGGTTGCCCGCACTGCAGACATGTTAAACACAGCGGTTGGGAAGGTGGTCAGCTGGGCGGGGGATGTTTGAAGTCCTAGCTGCCACTCAGTCGTTTCAGGTCGATCTGATGCCATCACTGCTAAGACTCTGATCAGCTGATCTCTCTCTCTCCGTCTCTCATTAAAGTAAAAGTCCAAGGTTTTTAAGTATGCAAAATGACCATCGAAATGACTGACAAATGAGTCACTAGTTTCAGATTTAATGAAATAAAAAATGTAAAAAAATGATTAATTGGGTTTTTAATCGATTTTATTTTCTGTAGGCTGGCCGAGACTACAGTCTCGGGTTCTCCATCAGTCACGTGACTTTCCCGGCAGTGACGTCAGTCTGGGGAGTCAGTGCGGTTGCCATCTTAGATTCTTCAGTAAACTGTGTATGCGTGTGGTCGACAAAAAAGTTAACTATGCCGGCCTACTGTGTTGCCGCGAACTGTAACAATTCGCAGACGACCCCAGGTATAACAATGCACGAGCTCCCGCGCAATCGACCCGCAGTGAGGCGAAAGTGGATTAAATTTATACAATTCAAACGAGCTGACTTTCTTGCTGCGCCGCATCACGCCCATTTGTGTAGCGAGCACTTCAGTGAGTGCGATTTCGCAACCCCATGGAATACCGCATGGGGTTTGCTTCGAAGCTGACACGATGTTCCGGTACTCTTTCAAAATCCTGCCTGACAGGCTCAGACTGATACGTGGGTCTCTCGCGCAAAGTATCAGTTTCGTCTTCGGAGCTCGAGTTGGCCATTTTGCAGCGACTTCCCAGAGTGACGTAGTAGGCATATGGTCACGTGATTTGGGCGTCATGGCGACGCTTCGGTACGACAGAAAATGCCTTTTTTTCGTGCATTTATAACCCTCATCACAGTTTCACTTACATCATCGTTCTCGGCGAGCTTTAACGGAAATCGTGTCCAAAATCACCCCTAACCTTGGACTTGTCCTTTAACTGTGCCCCCTTTTAGTTTTCCATTCTACGGGTACTTTTACCTGTTACTTTGAATTGTCTTCTCTCTCCCTCTGTTGTTTTTTGTTGTTGTTTGGTGGAATTCGTGTGACCCAAAAGGCACATTTTCATTTTATGCACTGATTATGAATAATAAAGTTCTTTTGTTTTTGTTTGTTGGTAAATTTCTTTCAAATCCATAAAATGGAGACACACACACGGCCGCGATAATTATGTCTCACAGTGTATTTACCACCTTCCTGGCATCTGCTGCTCCTCACCCTCCCCCCCCAAAATAATAATAATAATAATAATAATAATAATAATCCCCCTCCCCTGCAAAATGGAACAGCGGCGTACAGCCGTGGTGTTGACAGTCAGCCAGCCAGCCAGCCCGGCACGGCAATCCTGAGGACGCTGGCAGGCATGCGGGCTGGACACGCAGGACACCGACATGCAGGTGGAGCAGCGAGGGGCGACAGCGTGTGGACACAGGGCAACGCTAGGTAAAGCGTCCAGCCAGGAAGGAAGTGCACACGGCGCGTCAATCCAAACACCGCAGCAAAGAGACAAACGGTGAGCTTCGCTAAGTCCTGCAAAGCCCCCCCCCCCTTTTAAAAGTGACACAAACGGTTGGCCTTGGGATCAAGGGATAGAGCAGAGAAGGTAGCAACACCAACAAACAACGGACACCAGAAATGGAAACGGCGACAATGAACGAAACAAAAATGGAACCGAGGAAGGAGAGACAAAGGGGAGGAGTTGGGGGGGGGGGGGGGGGGGGAAGAAAGGACTTAGTAAGCACGGAGTAATAGGAAGAAGAAGAAGAAACAGGTAAAAAGAAAAAGAAAGGAAGGAAGAAATTAGAAAGAAATAACAACAACAAAACAACCGAAGACATGGTCTTTTCAGCACCGTGAATCCATGAACAATTTGCCTTAATTCACACACACACTATACATTAAAACCATCCAATCTGCCGCCAGCAAGTCTACTTTAGCTGCAACTACAGGGCAACAGTAAAAGTTCGTTGTGCTCACTTCCGCACCTCAGAGTGGCTTTCAGCAATGACGTGTCAAAACCAGACCCCTGCAGTGGGTGCAGGAAAACAGTTACACAAAATCTCACCCGATTACGGGAATACCTCCTAACTGAAGCGGGGGAACGACCCCTTCCCGCCCCAACAGAACAACAACAACAACAACACCATCACCACCCCACAAAAACCCCAATTTCCCCGCCCCCAAGAAAAACCAACCTCCAACACTAACGGATTTCTCTGAGAACGGGAAGACTGCAGTGGCAGACGAGAGTGAAGCCAGAGAGTAAAGTGGAGGGGCGGGGGAGCGAGGGAGGAGGGGGGTGGGGGGTGGGAGATAGTGGGGAGGGAAGGCCGGGACCAACTTGACTGAAACACGACGTGCACGGCACGGCACGTCACGCCACAGCCCGCAGGACCACTTTCCGCACACCAAATTCCCCTCGCGACCCAGAGGGCCAAGACGTCACACAAATACCCCTCCACCCCCCCACCCCCCTCCCTCCACCCTTCCAATTGCTGATTGGAAAAACTCTCCGAGATGTCACGTAAATTATCGCCCATTCAAACAGCAATCTCCTTCGTCACGTCGGCGAGGAGCGACGGCTGACTAACCGGGGTAACAAGTCTGAGAGAGGCCAGCCGTCCTCGTCCATTATTTCTCCAGCCTTTTGATAGGCAAAAAGAAGGCAGCAGCGACCACCACCGATGCATCAAACATAATTACAACACGGGATAACAACCAGAGGGATAAGTCTGAGTGAGGCCAGCCACCCCTGCCCGTTGCAAGCATCTCTGACGATGGCTGGACAGACAAAATGGCCGTGGAGACCACTGCGAATGTATCAAACTTCTAACAGCACGGTAATAAGTCCGAGTGAGGTCGGCCACCTCGGTCAGTATTTCACGTCTCTCTGCGGTGATGCTGAACGGACGCAGGAAAAGCAGCACGGACACCATCCACCAAAATAATACGACGCGATGCTGACCGATGAGGAGCTAGTTAGTCCTTGGATCTCAACGTCCCGACAACAGCGCAGGGTCACCTCAGGACGATTCCGTCATAATAAATCAGTTAGTCCTTGGATCTTAACGTACCATCAGCAGCGCTGGGTCACCTCAGGACGATTACACTCCGTCATAATAAATTAGTTAGTCCTTGGATCTTAACGTACCATCAGCAGCGCTGGGTCACCTCAGGACGATTACACTCCGTCATAATAAATCAGTTAGTCCTTGGATCTTAACGTACCGTCAACAGCGCAGGGTCACCTCAGGACGATCACACTTCGTCATAATAAATTAGTTAGTTAGTCCTTGGATCTTAACGTACCGTCAACCGCGTAGGATCACCCCAGGACGATTAAACTCCGTCATAATAAATTAGTTAGTCCTTGGATCTTAACGTACCGTTAACCGCGTAGGATCACCCCAGGACGATCAAACTCCGTCATAATAAATTAGTTAGTCCTTGGATCTTAACGTACCGTCAACCGCGTAGGATCACCTCCGGACGATTAAAACCTGTCGTAAGAAAATACAGATTCAAAACTCTTCCCATGTATTGCATTTAACCCTTTCTCAAGTCAGCTCTACAAAATTGATTCAAAGACGTAAGTAACTGAGGGTTTTTTAAAATTTTGTATTGTTTTTTATTTTTACGCCTGGTCAAGCATGACGGTGATATCAGAGCGACAATCCATACACAAATATAAAGCTACACACACACGCACACACATCAAAACACAAGTTTTCCTAAGAGTATGTTAATCCCTCCAACGTTGCCCTTGTCAACACAGCATGCAAGGCCAGGACATGCGGGGAAAGGAGGACATCCTCGTCGATACCCACGGCGCTTTGATCTCTAATAACCACAAAGAGAGAGAGAGAGAGAGAGAGAGAGAGAGAGAGAGAGAGAGAGAGAGAGAGAGAGAGAGAGAGAGAGAGAGAGAGAGTGTGATATTCGTTTTGATGGTGGGCAAGAGGAGAGGGAGAGAGAGAGAGAGAGAGAGAGAGAGAGAGAGAGAGAGAGAGAGAGAGAGAGAGAGAAGAGTTCGTTGATACTTCCTGCTTTTGATGGTGCGGCGGAAGAGGAGAGAGAGAGAGAGAGAGAGAGAGAGAGAGAGAGAGAGAGAGAGAGAGAGAGAGAGCGTTAGTGGCACTGTATGACGTATCAAATGTGATACAAAACCATGTTCCCGAGAGCAAATGAGAGAGGTGTGTGGGGTTTTTTAATATATTTTTTTAACAGCATACGGAAATTCAACAGGGAACAACAAGCCACTCAGGCCCTGATGAGGGTTCTGGTTTCCACCCAAGAGACAAGCTAACGGCATATGTGGTATCGACAAGCTAATGGCATATGGAATCAATATTATTTTTTGCACACACGCGCGCGCTTTCACACACACACACACACACGCGCGCGCGCGCTCACACGCACACTGCATACTACCAAATACAAATGTTTTAAAACTGGGGAAGGGGGAGGGCGAGGTGGGGGATCCTGCAAATTTCGCAGACTAATGGCCGTGGGGGCGGGAGAGCATGCAAATGGCATAATATATCTTGTATAAAATTTCAATGCACTCTCATTTCCGGAACGGTCAGGGAACCGTTGGAAAAAGCCAAAAACGATGCCGTCGGACAAAGGGAACCGGGGGGAGATTTTCAGGGGAGAACGCGCGGGGGGAATATCGACGAGAAAAGGAGAGAAATGCGTGAGATTTGTGGACACAATGAGGCCCCAAACCCGCGCAGTGCCGAGGAGTTGTGTGGTCACCCGGCTGGTCAAACAGAAAATCACCGGCACCACAAGCAGCAAAAAGCAGCCAGAAAAACCAGGCCATCCTCAATCCCGTCTTTTCAAACGACGATCACGCTCTGTGAGCTTGAGAAGAGACATTTTCTCCATTTTTCTCTCTCTCTTTTTTTGGTGTTTTTTTGTCGAGGCTATTTCTTAGCAACGATCACCCGGTCGCTCTTTGGTATTCAAGAAAGATGCACTCAGGTCGGCATCACTCCGTCTACCCCTATCATATGTCTAGGACCCCCTTCCCCTATTTCGCCCACATTCCTCCATCTATCTTCAACTAGCTATTTCAACATCTCCACGCCCACTTTTTCCTCTTTTTTAGGTAGCACCAACTAAGCTCTTTTTTCTCTTTAGCAGAAAGCACCAAGTAACAGGATACTGGTCAACCGCACAGAGTAATAGTTAATAAGAGAGAGAGAGAGAGAGAGAGAGAGAGAGAGAGAGAGAGAGAGAGAGAGAGCCCGTGACCTACGTCAAGGAGCACAGCTACATAATATCCAGCAACATTGGTCATAGATATATCCAGTAACACAGAGCACATACATAATATCCACAGGCCACTGGCCACAGATATATAATATCCAATGGAAATTTCTGCAACGCCCTACCCATCAACAAATCTGACAGCCCATGACGCATACAAAGCAGTACAAAACGATGACAATTAACACGCTATAACATAAAGCCGGGGAGAGGGGGAAGCAACAAAAAAGAAAAGAATATATATGAATATATTCATTCAGAGGGGGGTTTAGAGGTCACAGTGTGTGTGTGTGTGTGTGTGTGTGTGTGTGTGTGTGTGTGTGTGTGCGTGCGTGCGTGCGTGCGTGCG
>JABMCL010003640.1:582500-610000 GCA_018857735.1 Alviniconcha marisindica | reverse complement strand
ATTCAAACCTACACTTACAAAGTTACATGCAAAGGAAAACTGCACAGAGTTGGTACAAAATAAAACTAAAAACACCCCCAAAACTAAATATGATGCCAAGGAGAATAGGAAGGCACTGATACCGGTGTCTCTTGGCTGCTCGCAAGGTATTCTCTCCTTTCATATACACCTTTCACTCTAACACCAGAAATCTCAAAAACAAAAGTGTTGTTGTTGCATTCACCAGTTGTAGCACACAAAACCTGAAAATAAAATACCATTCCAACACCATTGGACGCAGACTTTGAATGACAACATCCCAGACTTCCTCCAGATTTTTTCCAGACCCAATTAGAGAAATGCACATACCAAAATTAAACATATGCCTCCCCCCCCACCCCCCCCCACACACACACACAAACACAGAGTTGTAAACAGAGATGAAGACAAACAGTGATATACAAGGTGGACTGGCAGAGACAGGCAGACGTGGATGATATGTATACAAATGAACACAGAGGAAGACATACGGATACAGATCAGGTGGAGCAGGACAAAAAGAGGCAGAGGGCAGAACTGGACATATTATGGCAGTTAAAGGGGTGGACAAAGAAAGAAGCAACCTTTCCTGGACAAACTGGGGAGGGGGGGGGGGGATGTTGGGCACAAAGAGAGAGCAAAGAAATGGAGGACGGGGAGGCGGCAGAAAGAGAGAGCGAAGAAATGGAGGAACAGAGACAGATCGTAGAAAGAAGCCGACGGGTGGTCAAAACGGGATGGACGAAACCAAGCGCAGCGACCTCACCTTATGTTATGCTCCTCCTTGACCTTATTCTCCTGCCCGCTGACCACCAGCTTGGTGGTTGTGGACGTCACCACCTTCCCGTCCTTCATGTAGGTCCTGGTCTTGGTCATCGTGCGGTAGTGGGACTTGCTCTCCTGCGCCAGTGACAGGGAGCCATTAGTCTCATGTGCTGCACTGTACCAAGGCAGCGATCAGGACCCATGCTGACAAACTGCACTGAGATTTTACAAATGGGCACAAAGGGCCTGGTGCAAACAAGCACCCTCATCAATACCATCAAGCTAGATGTCTGTGGACAGTCCTGGAATGCTGAAGAACAAGGAAATGAGCAAGCACATCAAATAAAAAGGTTTGTCACCTTGTGCAGCAAAATCCCCCCCAACCACTCCCATGTGCCTAGATATTAAGTCACAATGGTATTGTCAGTAGATTATAATTATGCTAACCAACCAGATTTGGTTACAAAAAGTTCAGTGGTTCAGAAGATATCATTCAGACAGACACTGATTGGAATTCTGAGCCTTCACTTTGACAATCACCTTGAACATTGCAATCCAATATTTTCACAAGACACCTATGACGACCTACCATCAAACCAAGTTTGGTTGCAAAAGAATCACTAGTTCAGAAGACACAGTTGAAAAAGTTGATTATACATGCCTTTGCTGTGACCTTAACCTTGAAGACAGCAACCCAATTGTTCTAAATGCACGACACTCCAGCTAATGACGATGCATTATCATACCAAGTTTGGTAACAAAAGGTTGAGCGGTTAAAATAATATCATCCAGACAAAATCCAGACAGACAGACGGACACAGTGATTCCAACATATACCTCCCCTAGCTTAGTTCACAGGGATGTGACGACAGTTTTATTCAGGTTCCTCATTTACAAATCGATAGACGAGAGCACTGCAAATGATAACTTAATGACTCTGTGGTTGCCAGGTCTCATTATAACTCATCATCTGCCTGGTCTCTCATTAAATTACTGACCATTTGGGACAATACTTATTCAAATTACTGTTATATGATTTATGTTGAGCTTCCATTCTTTCACAAGCTGATCTGATTTTAATCCCTTCATAGTGTATCAGTTTACACAGGAGTAAAAATAAAAAATAAAAATAATAATAATGGAAAAACAAAGAAATACCCGATAAAATCACTAAAAACTATTCATGAGAACACACCACTCACTCTTTTGTATTACCCCATGACACATAAAAAAGATGGAGATAAAAATCACACCTCAGAGTCTACACATTTTTCATGCTCCCAAATGCATCACTTATTCATCTGAAATAAACACTGTAACTAAGGAAACATGCTAATTGACTTGCTAACTACAAGTCTTATTTTGCCTATAAGTTTACATGTCTTTGATAACCTAGCAAAGTTTCATCACTGAATGAATAAAGTTAGGATTCAAAACATAAACAGCCACATGTGCAGCCAGCACAAGATGCAGTAAAAAAAAATAATCCCTGGATCATATGGTTAAATAAATAATGAATACATGTGTATGTGGTGGTGTCTTCATTTGCATTTACAACACCATCATGTTCTGATATCTCAACCCTGGTCATCTTATGGAGGTAAATATATGCGCATGTAAAATTACATTCAGGTTGCCATGGGCATAAATGTTGTTTCATCTACAGCCACATGTATACAGTCCAAGCTGATTTTGCTGCATCTACATCCATATGTATACAATCCCAGCTGGGGGGGGAAAAGAAAGAAAGAAAAAGAAAAGAAAAAAATGAAGAAAGAAAAGGGGGAGAAAGTATAAATATACACCTTTAAACTGTTTAAATAAAGTGGATTAATCTTGGATTACAAGTTGAAACTGGGTCAAAAATACTGAAATTAGTATAATAGAAAGAGGCGCAGCACAATTACAATAAAGGCTATCATAATTATGATACATCAATACACGTTTCAATATTATTACTTTTCCAGTGCTCGCAAACATGAGTTTTACACCACATATATGAATATGATGCATTAACATGTTGCCGAGATTTGAGTGATAGACAATAATTAGCCATTCAGCACACGTAGATGTGACACACCACTCTATTATTAAAAATAATAATTGACTCTTTTATGGGCTATTTCTCCAAGCTGGGCCACATAGCCCATTACAAGGAAAAGAATCAAACCACAGCCAAAACAAACTTGCGCATGCGCGCGCGCACACACACACACGCACCACACACACACAATAGGACAGCTTGAAGAATTAAGATTTTAAGCTGTGAGTGTGCTTGATGACCTAACTTTGCAAAGGAGACTGTTCTGGACGGATGGTGCAGCATATGGAAAAGACCTCTGACCAAGCGAGTGTGTGCCAGCTTTATCTGACAGTTCACAATCATCTCTCCTTTCAGTGTACTCTCACTCATCAAAGGGTGGCCACAAGAAAATGATTCTCAGCTGTTGGATAAAGCTGACATTTTAAAGAGCAGCACGTCTTCTTGTCTACGCATGCTGACACACAATCTGATGGTTGGTTGTACACGAATGAGGGATAAAAACACTGGTAAATCCTTCAAATACATGGGCACTGTCACACCTTTGTCAGGCCTTACTTCAGTGGGCAGAGCAGTTTCTCTCCTGACAGCACATCAATTACACCTGATTCTAGCACAAAATATTAGTAATGGAATGTCTACGAGGTATGTCGAGGTTCAGACTCTGCTGCACTGCAAACATAAGTGTATATTAGTAGAAAATATATATGGCATCAGCACCGTTTCAAACACTAAGACTAGTAAGAGTAGGAGCAGGATTAAGTTTGTTTCTGTTCGGAGCATTAAAAGTGAGTGATGCCCAACAAGTGAGAGAGAGAGAGAGAGAGAGAGAGAGAGAGAGAGAGAGAGAGAGAGAGAGAGAGAGAGAGAGAGAGGGAACCCAACCACATGCCCACATAAAAAGCGCTAGGATACCATTATGTGATGGACATAACTTATACTTGATCACATGTGAGGACTGGCTGAAAGCAAAATTGTAGCGTTAGCTTTGTATGGATAATAATCATTTGTGTTTTGTCCTAATAGTGTTCTCTTTAACCTTTTGTGCATTTGGATCTTGTGTCAGATTATTTTTTTTGGGGGGGGGGGGGGGGAATATTTATCAACTGCAAAACTTTAGTGGTAGCTTTACAGTACTTCATGTGTAAGCTTGCCAACTACAAAACTCGAGCAGCAGTCTTGAATGACTGATTATAGCACACAATGTGAAAGCTTACACCACAGAAGTCTGAATGCCTGACATAAAGCAGGGTTATATTTCTAACCAAGAATGTGGCTGCAATTTACACCATGAACAGCACCACTTAACACACACTTGAACAGGACAACAGGCCACTAGTGAAATCATTCACACCCATTTTAAAGTATTTGGCTCTGGCAAAAATTGTTGATGCTGAAACTTTCTAACTTAAAACACAAAACATAATACCTCACAGTCCTCTCCAATTAGTTTTTATATCAGACTGTCAATGCTCATTATTTTCATTACATTTATATATCTGGCACAAGGCTAATTAATGTTAATATTTTTATAATCCCCCCCCCCCCCCCCCCCCCCCTCAGCTCCATCTGACATGCACCAAATAAGTGAAAGCAGAACACTGACATTCATCTTTTAGCAAAGACATAATGACACACACACATACACAAGAATATCATGAACAAACACCAGCAAAGCCATCAACTGATTAGACCTTTCTTCTCTAGATGTTGCCAAAATAACTCCTGGTAACTAACTTACCCAATAAAAGTAGTTCCAACAGAGGGGATTACTCCAGCAAAGCTGTGTTTTAGAAGGGGGCCAAAAAAAGAAAAGAACAAAAAAACGGCAGACAGCAAATTGAAAGAGGAAAGAAAGAACATAAAAAGAAATGAATGCACCCATGCACACACGCATACGCACACACAGAGAGAAAATCACACACTGAGAAACATCTTACATTTCTGGGCCGAATGTTTCCTTTCTTACGCCGAGATACAACAGCTGTGCTGGCCTCCCCTTCTGGTTCCTTCTCTACGCTGTCAATGGTATTTATACTGCCTGTGTCCGACTTCTTGTCGGATGTGTCGTCATCCGGGTTGGACACATCCAGGTCTTGCGATGACACGGTGTCAAGATCAGTCTGTGGAATGGCACTTTGTTGCTTGGCAAAGCTAAAGTCTGTTGAAAGGGTAGGCACAACAGGTTCCAGGCCCGCGGCCTCTGTCTTCTCTTTGGAGGAAGGCTCCTGCACAGACGTGGCATAGCCGTTGATAATGACCACGCCTGTCTCTGGCACAGGTTTGCCACCAAACGTGATGACCTTGGGCTCCTCCTTATTCTCAGCCTTCTCCTCCGTGACCTGAACCTTGACCTCTTGAACTTCCAGGTTGTCGGTCTTCTTCTCCTCTGTATCTGCTTCCTTCTTGGCTTCCTCATCTTTCGTTACCTCTGAGTCGATGATGTCCGAAATGTCATTCTCACTGTACTCGATGCTGCCTCCTTCCGCCTCAGCCTTTTCTGCAGGCCTGCTGTCATCACCCGAAGCTATCTCCGTGACCACCTCAAAGACAACAGCCGGCACCGAGGGGTTGATAGTGGCTGATGTCATGACATCATCAATAATCTCCTCCAGCACTTGCTGTGCTATGGCAACATTATACACCTCCTCCTCCTTCTTCTCAGTCTTGGCTGGGCTTTCATTCTGCAGGGGGAAAGAGACAGAGAGGGAGAGACACGTGACGTTACGTTAGTCACCAAGCAGCTCCCGCCACAAGGACCACTAGAAGCAAAGAGTGGCAACTACAGAGACAGTGAAACCTGTCACAAAACACCCACTGTCTTGACCTGAGCACTGCTGTGGGATTCCCCAACATTAAACGGTTTAGCGCAGCAACACAGCTGATGTGAAACTGCAGCAGCACGATACAGTTTGATGAAATCCCATAAAATCATTTCCTAATACAACAAATCTGCACCAGTTACAGTTTTCATACTATCAGTATTATTTCAGATATTTCCTGACGAACCCCTTGCAAGCGTACACACTTGAGTAGGTTCTGTTCTTTATTCAACTGACTATTGTTGTTTAACTGATTTAACTGACACCACCACCACCCCAAGATTCAGTCATTCAGTCACATACTGAATAATGCCATGAATCAACTACTACTGAGTTCAGAAAAGACTAGCACTGTGCACAGATTAACAGTTTATCTTAAAGTAATTTATTTAGCTATTTTGCTAGCTAGGATTTCATTTTACACTCTTCATGAGAGAGAGAGAAAAAGAGGGGGAAAAAAAGTGAGAATTTAAAAACTGCATGCTTTGCAATTACAGGAGCTCTCACAGTCATAGTTACTAGTGGCACAAAATATTCCAGATAGTTGAGTGCTTTGTGACAGGTCACACTGTATAAAAGACAAATTCACAAAACAATACAAAAGAGATACAGATGTTAAGCTACACAACTAGAAACCATTTGAAGACACAGGTAGAAGAAGTGTGAGATAGAAAAGTGCAACCAGCTGTTTTGGTACATGTTTGTGAACTGGCGAAGTAGTAGTCCCATACTGAATGATCTATGATTATGCAGTAGTACAAAAGGAGCAATTTACCAGCCGTGGGGTGATTTTCTTTGATGGATTTGAGGGCCTCCTGCTAGGTTCATACAACTAGGAGACAAACAAGGTGTAATCTGAAGTATTTCAATCAACCCCTTAAAATTAAATGTTCACATCTTTCACTAAAAACAAGAATATCGCTTTTCAAGCATTATTGGATTTGTAATAATTTAACTATTCAGTTTTACTGATGTTCACGCCTTACTGTCTGCATTTCTCCTCACTTAGTATCTCACAGACCAAATGGTTTGCCAGATTTTTTTAAAAATTAAGCTACAGAAAGGCAGTTTATTCTTCTTAGTAAATGAGACCTAAATGAGTCAAGGTAATCAAATGAAGTCAAACAAAAGGAAAATGTACATGATACACTCTCTAATTTTTTTTGTTTTTGGTGTTTTTTTTAAAGCAATGAAGGTAAAGAAACAAAACAAAGCCCTTGTAAATCTTACCTGACTACCATCAGAGATTTCATCGCTACTGGCCCCGAGACCCTCATCCGATAACTTATCCTCCTCTTTCTCTTCAACCTTCACCTCCAACTTCTTTTCCGCCTCTGTGGCGGCTGCTGGCGGTGGCGTGGCTTCTTTCTCCAGTGCAGGTGCAGGTGGCAATGCTGGCTCCGGAGCAGCGATGGTGACCAGAGCAGAAGGTGGCGCTGGCGCGGGGGCCTTCTTGGGAGAGGGTGACTCTACTTTGTCCTTCTTCACAGGCTCTTTGTCCGCCTCTGTTTTCTCTTTGCCCACCTCCTTTTCTGCACTCTTTTGGGACAGCATCATTAAAGTTATTCATTAACATATTTTATCTCTATATGAACTGTATGGTGTTAGGACCTGGTCCACTGTGAGTACAGTGCCAAAAGATGTTGGCTGTTTTGTTGTTGCATTTTTGCTTGTCTTTTTGTTTGTTGTTGTTTATTTTATTTATTTGTTTTTGCTTTTAAACTTTGTCCAGTCAAATGTTTTTAAAATTCCTGCTGATGCACCATATTCATATATAGCAATAGCCATTTTTGCTACTAATATTAGATGATTATTAAAACTGGATTACTATATCAAAGGGTCAACTGTGTCCTTTATAACAACAAATTACATATTTAGTATGTTATATGGAGCACTCCATTTTCACACATGAGAGTTACAAATATGCAAAAAATAGAACACTTTCAGCATGACAGTCTATAGGCCCAATAAGAAGTTATACTTAGTTGATCAGCCATATAAATATACACAATAGGAAAGTATAACAAACAAAAAACCATTTTCCCATAAGCCTGAAACAGTTATGGTCATCGAGCTAGTATGAACGTGTGCTGCTTCAAAGAGGCTATTATTATGCAGACAGTTTCAAAGAGCTCCTATACAGAACATTTGAGATAAAGCGAACCAGGCCTTAGCAGAAAAAACAATGTCATGTTGAATCATGCTTTTACTTATGATGTGGTGAATGCTGCTTTGTTCTCTGAAATGACCTTCACAACTAACTGGCTGCTAAATGTCCAGTGGCCAACCTTCTCTGATTTCCACATGACTTTGAAATTATGCTAAGGTCACCGACTGGTATGAAAGAGTAAAACTCAAAATAAAATACCTTTTCTCTGTTCTTGGCATCCTGGTCTGTGCTGTAACCCGACACATTGTCCATGTCCACTGACCGTGCATCATCTCTCATTCGACGCTGTAGATCATTAAAACAGTCATGTATTGTTAACAAGTGATCATTATGATTATGTATCAGCAAAACTCACTTTATGGGTTACTGCTGTAGTGTCACACATGACAAGATCATCTGATGCTCTATATAATTCAAATGATAAACACACCGCATGCACATTACCATAATTGATTGACACAATATATATCATAGGCAGGGCTAAAGCCAAATCAGACATATGTAAACGGTCGGTGGAAGCAGCAGGTTGGAAGTAAGGAACAACAAATGAGCCACAGCCAGAGGTTCCTGACTTTATTTCTTCTTTTCTGTTTGATGGTACATGTGAAAGCCCTTGTTATTCCCTCCTGCTTTCTCTCACTCAGTCTTATCATAACACATAACATTATACGTAAAAGATTGAATGACATACACACACGAAAGAACACTGACAGAGTGACACACAGAGTACAACAACACAAACACAATGTGCAGATGCACTCGGTTACACATAGGAATTGGCTCTTTCTTGGAGAAGAAGAAGAGGAAGAAGAAGAAGAAGAGGAAGAAGAAGAAAAAGAAGAAGAAGAAAAAAGAGAAGCTGTTTCCTCTTTAATCAATGTTCATGGAACACTATGAGCATTACACATTACTGATTTTATATTCCTGTATGTGACAAATGTACAGGCACAAACAAAAACAAAACAAAAAAAGGAACAAAGAAAGAAAAAAAGAAGAAGCTCTTTCTCTTCAATCAAGGTTTATAAAACACTATTAGTATTGCACTTTACTGATTTTATTCCTGTATCTAATGACCAAGCACAACCTCAAATCAGAGAACAAAAAACAACAGCAAAAATTAGCCCTGAATCTGAACAAAAGAATGAGGAACATCAGGTCTAGATGATAAATTATTATCATACAAATTAGTTCTGGGCATGCAGGGCTTTACCATATCAGGGGAAACAACTCAGATCCAACAGATGAAGACAGTGCTGACCTGCTTTGTGTTTTTTGTCAGCAGTGTTCCTTCCTTCATTCTTCATAATCTCACAACAACAGTTTTTGCCAAGTGGAAAGCTTGACTACATCATTTTAAAGTCTGAATGCAGCAGATGTATTGAACCTAGCAAACCCCATCTACCCAAAATACAGAACAGTGCCCCTTGCAACAACATACTTTCTATTCAAATGCAGTCACAACCAAAAAAAAGAAAAAAAAGAAAAAAGAGTTACATAACAAAAACAGCTTCCCTTTTAAACAAACTCAACACACACATATAAAGGAGACAATGTGTGCCATCTATGTGTGTCAGAACTCACCTCAATCTCTTTGATGTCCTCCTCCTCTGTCAGATCTTCCACCACCTCTACCACTTCTGCCTTGGACTCCATGATCAAGTCACATATAGCTGTCCTGTCTGTTGCATTCTTGTGCTTCATGAACGGGTGCTGTAAAACCACCATGGCCACATCAAAGCAAAGGGACTGTAACTACCTCTCTAACCACCACCCACACATCACACAGGCCACAGTGTTGGTCCCTACCCAGAAACCTACAACATAACCTGTTCTTTAACTTAAAAAGGTATATTACAAGGACACACTGTCCTCGTTTCAGGGTGAACTGCGCTAGGGCCCAAGAAATCCAGACAGTAATAAACACAGCCCATCCAAATTGTGGTTTACGGACAGTCTTGTAATGATCCACAATCAGCGAATGAGTTAACATGGGATGATGTTGCTGCGTAACTTTAATGCAGAATCACTCTGGTGGTGAAAGCAGCATCACACTTCATTCTGCAAGCAGTCTCTCTGGAGACACACTGGCATCACACAAGTCTAGCCACAACAAGTACACCACTAGCAAAGCTGTACTAACTTTCTCTACTGGGAACAACTCTGGAGCAGCTATGCAGTCAAAAACTGAAAAAGTATAACCCAGTAAACAAAGGCTAAAAGTAAAACACCAGAATAATCTTGAGAGACCCAACTGTAAGGACAGAGAATGTACTCTATTACTATTTGAAGCATTGAAAGAACCTCAAGATGTGGACTGCTGAACCCAAAACAGTACTGTGACTGTTTAGGCAGCAAAACAGTCAATCCACATCTGTTTATGGATGACAACATCCATGTCCTGAACTGGTGGCATGGACAGTGAGGGGTCAAGAAAGTCATCTACATCAACATGGCTTCTAACACCATTCCTTGCTAAACCAGACTTGTGGGTGTTCAGGCATGAACTTGTGAAGGCATAAAATAGTCTGAATCCCTAAAACATTATAACAGGATTTACAGAACATTCACGGTCGCAAAAACAGTTGTCATTTTAGACAATCCTCTGAAAAACTTCATGCCTGTCGACATGTCTGCAGTGTCATCTACTCATCCCTGGTTCTTTTACACATGCTAAAACAATTGCAAAGGTATGTGAACCGAGAGTCAGTTCAGTGCAGTTTGTGCCATAGCACTGAAGCAGAAGTCAAGTGACTGTCAAATGTTAGGCTATGGGGATGGCAAAGTTCTGCTGAGTTAAATCTGCGGTGGTAATGTCTAGCACGTGAAGCTTTGTTCGCCATACCTCCAGAAGTTCTGCTGCCGTTGGTCGCTGCTTGGGGTCTTTCACAAGGCACTTGGCCACAAAGTCCTTGAAACTCTTGGACCTGAAAATGTAGTAACCACAGCTTTGCAGTTGTTGTACAGGAAAATTATAGCCAGCTGACATCAGAGTCTGCAAGCATTACTACTATCTGCCACTGTATCAGGTTTACTGATGCAATCAAATGTAGACAATGAACAGGTGTTGCAATCACTATCAAAAGGAATCCAGAAACAGATGTTAAAATAAATCCAGTTAGAACTACAATGAAAACAAGTTAACATACACAGCGAGTGCCATGCGCTTAGACAGTTTACTGATGCAATCAAATGTAGATAATGAACAGGTGTTGCAATCACTATCAAAAGGAATCCAGAAACAGATGTTAAAATAAATCCAGTTAGAACTACAATGAAAACAAGTTAACATACACAGCGAGTGCCATGCGCTGACTTTGCTATGCTGAACACACAGTGGTGATAACAGCGCTGCAGTCAACGAGAGCGGGCGAAACGACAAAGCTGCAAAACTGGATGGTTGATTGCAAAGTATTTTACTCATTAAGACTTGCAGCCAAAGGTTGTGTATCAAATCAGCTCTGTAGAGAAAAGAACAAGGTTTCTGTCAACACGAAACATGCCATATAAAATAGAAAATGCATGCCGTACAAGACACACACAAAAATAACAGAAATCACAGAGATTTGAGCACTGTTGCCAGCCTAATTTTTCCCACAAAGCTGAGTCACACAAATGGATTTTTGCAAGAGTAATAATGTCATGCTCACAAACCTACATGCATCTACTTTAGTGACATCAAGCCCAAAGTCATGATTCACCTACCTTACGCTTGAAGGTAACTTATGCTTGAAGGTATTCATTAATCACTCGATGAACAGTAATCCATTCACAAGAATATGCACTCCAAGCACCTGAGACGCTACTCACAGTGCTTCTTTTTCTTAGTGAATGTGTACGGACAGTACTTAATTTGCTACAAGTCATATCAAACATGATGGTGATTTACAATATATGGGGTACCTATTTTGTTTGTTCCTACATGTGTCACTAGTTTGTTTTTACTGCCACAGTAAAAGGTTCCCATACATTTAAAATAAACAGGAAAATAAAACCTGTTATACAGACATTCAAGTTTTGAAGCACATGCAACACTTTGTCATAATCGTGTGTGCTCCTAATTTGCAGCATGCAAAGCATACAGTTACGTTTTGTTTTTCTCTAAAGACGGCATCAGCCCATGGAAGACAGGCGTCATGTGCATGTTCTTTCATTAAGTGAACACTCTGAGCTGCTCCTCCTCGCTCCTCAGTCCCCAAACATGTTTTTTCAGGCAGTTGATGGTTGATGGCACTTGAATGTTTATGGTCTGTATCTTCGACAATGTTTATTAAAAAAATTGATCGAATTTCATCAAAATGCTGAGTACAATGGGTCCCCTTACTTCTGTTTCTATCTTTCATGTTCTCCACGTTCTCCACACAGCCTGCAAAGAGAATTCATTCTCCTTGCATGTTTCAGTTAATGAATTGTCAGCTGACAAACAGCTCTCCATGATGGAAAAGGGACGCACACATACACCAACTAAGTCATTATATCACAGCTTAAAGGACTGAATCACGAAAATAAACAACGGGCTTTAACAAAGAAGAGACTGGACTAATAAACACACCAACATTCATGCAGTCAAAAATCCAGGCTTTGCCACAGCATGCGACTGAAATTGCCACAAAATGCTGCAAGATCTCCAAATTGCAAGGCACAGGTAATAACAAAGACCCAGTTTCCACCGGTGCCAGATGCCACGATGGAATGTCTGGTGTGACCTGGGGTCAAGCTGAGTGCAACGGGGGTGAGCCGGTCAACTAAAGAGTGGGAAATAGCAGAGACTAGACTGCCATGACCTGATAGAAACACACGCACACAGACACAGGTCTAAACATGCATGCACCCCCCCCCCCCCCCCCCCACCAGACACACACAACAGAGCAGTTGGAAGAGAGCAGACTGATGGACACAGACCATTTTTTGGGCTGCTCCAGTGTGGGAGGTTCTGCCTTTTGGATTTTGATGAGAACTCGCATGGGGTGCATCTCCTTGTTGGGGGGCTCAATCTGGGCAAACTCTATCAGCGTAATGCCTGGCAAAATACAAACACACACATCTCTCATGAGCACAGTAAGTAGAGCAAACACACAGTTTACAGAATGCAAGCTTACAATTTAAAGATGCGGAAGCACTGTCAGGGGTCACAAATATGCAGATTTTTTTTTTTAAATGTAATGCAAAATATACCTTTCTCACACAATTGCTCAAACCCCATGTCTTTACAGTTTACTATATATATATATATATATGCAAAGAAAGTCCAGATCTGTAGGAGGGTCTCAAGCTTGAGGATACTGAAAGCAGTGCTGCTATCCGTCCGGCTTTCACAGAATTCTGCAGTAGGCATGAGAGGCACAATTAACTACATCAGTGCAGGACCAACTGTTCTTAAAAAATTGCTGTCAATGTGTTCAGCATCATGTTTGGCTGTATGCATTTTCAAGACACTGCATTTGCTGTACACAAGTTCTAAAGAGTGTTTGTGACCCCTGATAGTATTAGTAACATCTGCCCCTCATTACAATTTACATATAGTTCCTCTAAAACAGAAGCATATTTAAAAGATTTCCAATGTTCCTTTAAATCAATGAATAACTGCAAATAACAACAGCCACTAATAACATTACAACTGGCTAAAAACAGTGTAAACAGTCACATAAGACGCTGCTATCCTTCAAAGTTACACAAGTTTTTTTTCCCTCCTTCACCCCAACATGACCAATTTTAACTTGATAAAGTACACAGAGGCAATAACTAGCGGAACAATGCCATGGATGGCTCAAACAAAATTTAGACAAGGGAAAAGCAACAATGAACTGATGGACAACAAAAGATATGGTGATGAGACAGACAAACAAGCAGAAATGGCAAGAACTCACCAAGCGACCAGATGTCAGCTTTGTAATCATAGGGAGTGTCTTTCAGTGTTTCACACAGTATCACTTCTGGAGCCATCCTGAAATAATTAAGAAAAAGATGCCTTTTTTTTTCATTACCTCAAATCACATTCCACAATACAGTTCTGGACACACTGTGCTTTATATTTACAATCCCAGATACAATAGTGAATACACAACAATGGTCCATTTAGTGCTAGGATGCTAATTGCTATAGTCAATGTGCAGGCACACAGTCAAACACACTGCTTCACTTACAAGTAAGGTACCTGAATGAACATCCACACAAACACACTGGGTGTTCCAGTGACTGCACCTCCTCCCCCCCCCCCCCCCACACACACACACAATGCCCTCCCACATGCATTATATACACATACCCACATCCACATATAATGCACGCCCATACCAACATACACATATCACACACACTGGATCACTGACCAGTAAGGTGTCCCAATAAAAGTGTCTCTTCTCTGATGAGTCTCCTTGTTCTTGGCTGATACCCCAAAATCCGCTGCAAAAAGACAACAACAGTATATATAAAAGCAGATCAGAATCTAGACATAAAACACAAAAAAGCACGCAGATAGCATTAAGCATTAGCGTAAGCAGGCTAAGCAACTGCTGTGAGAAAGGGAGAAGAGTTTATACAAACATTGCCCCTCATAATGGAAAAGTTGAATTTGGACACAGGCAGTCACACACCCATACAGTAATGTTAAATAATATGCTGGAAATCTTGTTTTCTCTGCTATTTTAGCAGACTGTTAGTGTAAATTGTATTCATGATTCAAAAGGAAGTAAGTGAGGGTTAGAAAAAAAAATCCCTCATCTTTCACTTGAAGGATTGTTTAATCATTGTTGCTGCCCATTTTAAGCTGTGTATATTTAGCTTTGTATAGTCGGAATGCTTCTCTGTGCGGATGCCTCTTGTATGCGCTTAGAAAGTCTCTAGGAACAATATTTTGCACTTTAAAAATACTTTTATTATTATTATCATCTGTGTAGTTGTAGCTTGATCCAACAACACAGAATTATTTGATTGCAAACATAAACAAAGAAGGATGCACCTTCGGAGGATTTTATGTACCCTGTATACTCGCATGACAGGTGGGAGTTACTGTTGGTGACTTAGATCTTTGTTGTCTTTGTGTGCTATCTTCTGAGCACTACTAATTAACTGCCCTTGCCATCTTCAGTTGCTGATCCTTCACAGACACGTACACCACATTTGATTTCAGATTATTATTACTTGGCTGACATTAAACTGTAGCACAGTTAGCCCAGGGGCAGAACTTTCTGGAGCTAAATTAAACTTCCAATGAAAATCAGTGTTACAACAATACAAGTGGTCCAAATGCACGTTATTAAAATTGTCATCTATGCCAAGAAAGGATGAAAGCCAAAGCTCACATCAGCTTCAAATAGTTCAACTGATCTTGGGTGCTAAAAACAAGCAGGTCTGTTTTCGAGATTCGGGGCCCATTTTGACATAATGATAGTACAGCTAGTTTGCACAGTATCTGACGTCCAGCATGATCCACGTAACATACCTAGCTTGACCTCCCCCTCCATAGTGAGGAGGACGTTTCCAGCCTTGATGTCCCGGTGAATGACATGACGCCTGTGCAGAAAGTCTAGACCTACGCACATCTCATGACACACATAGCGGATCTGTTCCTCTGTCAGCCCCTTCTCCAGATCCACCATGATGCTGTCCAGTGCACCTCCACCACAGAACTCGATGAACATCTGCAACATCATCATTTTTATTACCCTGCCATGTGGGCAACCAAGCACCATTTTTAGAAAATGTTTTAGAACTCTAGCAGCCATCCTTGTTTCAGACTTTCAGTATCAAGTTATCAACTAATTATTAAAATCAAGTAATTTGCACCATCTACAATGAGTTAGTTTTAATTTGCACCATCTACAACTAGTTTGTTACAACCTATCTCCATCACAAACCTCACAGAACAGCCACACTCCAAGGTACCATCACCATCACATTTTGTACTTAGTTATCCGATGCACCGCCATCAAAACTGTTATCATTATCACCATGATCTCATCATAACAACATGCTACATGTTACTAATTTGCACAACCCAGCACATCTCTGACTCTCAACAAAAGCATAGCATCACCATCATCAAGTACTAATTTGTATCAATTACTATTGATACTACCCAGGCCAGTAAATCTCGAACACAAATCTTAATGAACATGTCATCACCTGTGACCCTGCACACTAACAACATCAGCACCATCATTACACCACAGCTGAACCTTGTGGCTTGTATTTCGTAAATGTGGCCACCTTGGACCTCATTAGCAAGTATTTCTGGATTAATCTAATGGCTTTTCTGAACAGTCTTTAGATGAATCAAGCACCTGGTTTTTCGTTGTCGTTTTTCTATAGCAGGAGACTGCAGCAGATGCAGCAGTAATCTAACCATTTTCCATTCAAACTCAATAAAATGACTGAATTTTCAAGTGTGGTCCTTATTATTATATTAGATGTAACTGAATCAAATGACTTGAACAAAATGACGTGAACACACAGCATTCACTATTTTCAGGAGTGCTAACTTAAGGTAGGGATCGTTTATGGTCAGGACTGCAAACAGTTTAAAGTAAAAGTGTTGTTGTGGTGGATTTTTTTGTCATAGGTGGCAGGGTTAACACTAAAAAGTATTTATTATACATTTATAGTAACACAGATAATTATGTAAACCTTAAAAAAGAAAGAAAGAAAGGTAACATTTCTAACAAGTAACATGACTTGTTCTCAGGTGATTTGCTCAAATTACTGATGATTCTAGTATTTCTGCACTCACCTGGTTACACAGATCATGCACAGCTCTATTTATAAAGTCTGTACTGTATTTGACTAAATGCCAAAAGGTGTGACTTGGTTGTGCTGAGAATTAAATATGTTTAAATTTTTGTTGTTGTCTTTAGAGTGGGTTGAATGTGTGTGAAAATGAACAGGGATATAGTTGAAAATGTTGGAGAATGTAAAGCGCAGTGAGTTTGGGAACACCAAAGAATAGCGCTATACAAAAGTTATCTATTATTATTATTATTATTAAATAATTGCAGCACTAATTTTGAAGCGGTTTGGGAAATATCTCTGATAAAGTGTGACTTTACTGCTGAAATTCAACCACGAAAAACGGACAGTGGCACACAGCCTGTCTCTGTCGGCGTCGTTTGGATAAAGGAAACAAGGAAAAGTTATACTTATCACATCTGTTAAGTGTTATGTTAGCGAAAGATCATTTTACAAGATTCATGCATCAGGAAGACTTTCACTAAATTATGCTTTTGTAAAAAATGTATCAAACTTTATTTGATCGGACGTCATCTGTGCCGCAATACGAAATGCAAACTTTCGACAATAGACAACTATGTCCCTTGACATGAGTGGAAGTGACGACATACGCACGTCAGGCTCACGGTCAATCACTCGGCAGCTTTGAAAAGATTTAACCACGCAACTTTTGTTGCATTTTTTTTTTTTGCTGCTACTCAAATATTGTCACAATATATGACGTCCGATTATCTAACAAGTTGTGAGCGAAAAACAAAATACTACAGGTTTACACTTGCCAACAAACACGAAGGCACCGCGTGACACTCCCCGGTCACATTTGATTTGAATGGCGTCGGAGGAATCGTCTGCTGCGAACATCAAAAGGTATGTCACAATTATTGTCATGAGGCTGCCGTCCGACCATTCCTGACGTCCGATCACAATCTTGCAGTTTATTTCAGCTAGTTAATAGTTATTTAGATGATCTTTGTGTTCAGGTTAGAGCGCAGTAGGATGAAGTGTTGTTTTTACTCAATGGGTAAGATTTGCGGTGGCTGATGTTGTGCTAGTATCGCAATGAAAAATTATATTGCGGCATGAGCTCTTGCTGTAATTTGGATGTCCGATCATCATGTGGCGTAAAACTGATGTCCAGTTGCACAGTGCATACATTTATGAAATATGACAGTTTCCATCCCAACATTGCACAGCGTTTCGTTTGGCAAGATCGACTTGTGAAATCGAGGACAGCTAGTAATAACCATTAAAAAAAATCATAAAAAATTACGAGGATTAAGTCGGTCGGACATCAGGGTTACCCCAAAATTTGTTGCTGATGACATTTGACACCTTTTTGTTTAAGTTTTGTAAGGCTACTAAGAGTCATTCATTAGACTTTTTATTTTGCTTGTTTGGTTTTAGTTTAGGTTTCTACTTTTAATTTTATTGAATTATTCATTGTATTTTATGGATAAATTATGCTTGTGGATAGGATTTTTTGTTGATGATGTTTCTCATGTTGGTTGTTATTGTCTTATTATTTCAGACTAATAGTTGTTGACATGACCAGGAGTAGAACAAAATTGCCCCTACTATGACCTTGATCATCAACTCCTCATTCAGTAGCAGCACTGTGCCTGAAGATTGGAGAACCACACTCATCAACGCTACCATTCAAAAAGGTTCCAACCAATTTCCTTCACAAGTGTTGTCTGCAACTTGTGCAAGATCCTCGTATTGTCATCAGTAGCATCATGCAGTAGGCAGAAGACAACATCATCACAGCTCCTGAACAACATGGCTTAAATGACGTCGCTCATGTGAAACCCAACTCCTGGCCTAATCACTAAAATCAGTGAACTCACGCATGACTTTCAGGCAGGGAAACTGGTAGACCTTGTGGGCTGGACTTCTCCAAGGCCTGCTTCACAAGATGTCCCATTATGGGATCACCGGTAGAACAAACACATGGATCAAGAGCTCCTAAGAGATCAACAACAAGCTGTCATGGTTGATGGTACCAGGCCAAACTTTGTCTCATGGGACTTGAAGGTGCCTTAAGGCAGTGTTCTTGGCCCAGAATTGTTTGTCCTATATATCAGTGACCTGCCATAACAGCTTACCTCCAGACTGAGATTGTTTGAAGATGACACCATGTGCCAGCACCCCATCTCCACAGCTGAAGATCAAGCAATACTCCAAATGATCTAAACAATTTCTGTATGGGTAATGAGAAAGCAGATGGAACATGTGCTTCCACCCGGACAGATGTGATGTCCTAAGTGTCACTAAAACTGTAAAAGCACAAGGAAATACTACCACATTCTGCATGGCGGATGCTCAAGTCAGTCAACAGTACTCACTACTTGGGTGTTACACTGACTTCAGACACCACCTGGGAGACACATCAACATCGCCAACAAGGCAAGCAGGACCCTGGGTTCTGGGAAGAACCCTGAGGATCGGCTCCTCTTTAGTTTTTAAGGCAGTTGTCACACCAGTCCTGGAATATATGCAAGCTCTATCTGGGACCCAAACAACATCAAGCTGATCAACCGCCTAGAGTCTGTACAGCAAAAGGCAGCAGGTGGACACCACAGAGATGCTGCAGGACATCCAGTGTCAACAACATGCTGGCAATGCTGGGCTGACCATTATCTCCAACACAGGCGCAGGAAAGCAAGACTGGTAAACTTTTATAAGTTTCACCATCACCAAGGTTCCATAGCCACTGACACCAAGTGAATACCAGGTTACTGTCCCAGTGTCACAAGAGCCCATCATTCCCATTCCCTCTTATACCCAGTGCCCTCCTGTCATACTCTCTACAGAAAATTCTCCTTTTTCCCAACACAATCAAGGACTGGAATGACCTCACTGAGGATGTGGCTGCTGCACCGCACCCTTGAGACTTTTTGTTCACCTCTTCCAAAATCAGAGTAGGCTATGCCCCCCCCCCCCCCCCCCCCCTCCCCCCACCCCCCCCCCCCCCCCCCCCCCCAGTGAGTAGTGTTGATGATGGCTAAGGCTGTGCCGGCGAGGCTTTGCCCCAGGCCACCACTACAGTAGCTGGATTGACCTAGTTGGAGATGTGAAATACCAGTGGGACACTCAAAACTCAATGTTGTTGTTTGTAAGAGTTTGTTTATTTTTTTAGTGGTGTGCATTCTCTTGAAACATTCAAGGTACAGTTTCTTTTTGTACTGTAGGAGGTGGTATGGTGTTTTAGACTTCTGTTAAATGTTGTGTTTTGTGACTGAAGTATGACTGAGATAGCCAATCGGAAGTACTCAACAGGGTTACAATGTTGTAATTACAAGCCAACTGTATGTAAATTGTAATGCATATCAAAAAGGAAGTTGAATGCAGTACCCTGGATCAAAGTACATGCTACTTTACTACCTTACCTGTATTTTTATAGCTGAAGAGAAAGTTTAATGTTGCACTGTCAAATCTTATGTCTTTGTTGCAAGCTGATGTTCAACATTTTATGATTCTGCAGTAAAACTAAAAGCCAACAATCATAAGTTGAATGTAGCACTATGTTTAAATATATGTTTTTACATTTGTAGTTGAAGATAAATGTAGAATCTTCAATAATTAATGCACTGTCAAGTCACATTTATGACACTGTCATACTTTGCTGTAATGCTGATGTTCAACACTTTTGGTTTTTTTTTGGTGCTGTGTCAAGAAAAGAAACAAAGTCCTCAAAACTGACTTTCCAATGTGTCTGTTACCTGCACTAGAATGTCTGAATGGCAGAATGGATGAAACTTTTTGGTTTTTGTTGTCAGAAAGAAAAGGTGAAAAATGTAATTATGTCGGATGTCACCTATTGCGACAAACAGTACACGCCAATATTTTTTAAGAAGGCAAACTGCAATAAATTTATTTGAAAATACTTGTGAGGACATCCTTAATCTGTCTATAGTGGTTGGGAATAAAAATAATAATTTAACAGCCATACAGTAGCACTTTTGTGTCGCAATCCCTGACATCCGACATAATAGTTTTAATACACTTCTCATCTTTCAAAGCTTGTTTTCTCAAAAACTAATAAAGTCGTTATCTTCCACTTTGAAGTGATGATTACCAATACAGTATACATTCTAAAAACCTACTTCTTTTTACTTTATTTCATACTTTTTATGTGACATACTATGTCCTTTTTTCATGCACACCTTTTGGCACTTAGTCATTTATAAGCTATCTGAGAGTGAGAGTAATTCAGTTCAACTCAGGGTAACTTCAAAACTGCTCTGGACAACCTGTTTCGGAGATTTAGAAACCTTCCCTACCATTAGTACTAGCACTACTGCCTTTAAAACAGAACGTTTTGTTAACAAACAGCTGTCTACAACTGTGAAAAATAGCTGCATGATTCATGTCACCAGGACTAAACTCCTAAAGCGAATGCTGAGCTAGGAATAAGCATCAGTGTTTGAGTGCCAGACTAATGACTGAAAGGTTGCACATGTTCACGTGGCACCAGTCATGTCAACAACTAAACGATACCGTAACCACTTTGGTGGATATTCAAAACGCACTCTACACAGCTAGTCAGTCATTCAGAGTTGCATACAACTAGAGTGCAGTGGGTCTGCACAGAAGCAGAGAATAGTGCTAAAAAATATAGTTGCCACTGGCATTGTGAAGAGCTTAGGGCTCATCTTGAGATGAGGCGCTTGACAAGACTTGGTAACTTCACTTAGTGTTCATGAATATGTTATAACTGACTCAACAAACAAGGGCGTTCATCAGCACTTGAAAGAGGTCACACAAAGTCAACGACAACAGCAAAAAACCCGAGTCACCTACACTAACTCTCAAGCCTGGCATGTGAACAACTACAATAGTACAAAGTATTATAAACTCCACCAGAGGTACATCCCCACTCAGGTCATTGTTGCTGTAATTGTGTGACACCTTCCGGACACTAATTAACTCCCATGTCTGTTGATTCAGCACAGGCCCAGGGCTGATTCTGGGCCATCTCATTCCGATTATGAATGACTGACCCATAGTTTTCCTTCAAAGAAGAAGGCTTCGCGCAGGCCGACCACATTGGGGTGCACACATTCAGCAAGGATGTTGATCTCCACGGAGAAGTCCTCCAGATCCTCCTCGCTGTTGATGTCCACCTGCTTAAGGGCAGCAAGTGCCTGGGTCTCTTTGTTTTGGGCCTGAAAGGAAAACACACAACTGTCACACTCACAGTCTGTAACCAGTGTTAACTGCATACATCATACAATCACAAGTGTGAACCCCAGCTGATCAGAATCTTCATGCACAGTATAAATTATGCACAAAGTGTGCATGTCAAAGCTGTATAACTTAATTTTATAATACAGACAAGTTATACATTCTTAACATTGTTTTGCCTCAAACACTCTACCACTCTGATTCTACCTCCTCTTTCAAAGCCGCCTTCAAGACGCACCTGTTTAATAATTATTTCTAAACTATTTTTCACAGCCATGCCCATCCCCTTGTCTGACACTCTGTGTGTGTGCGTGTGCGTGCATTTGTGGTTTGTGTTATTGTAAAGCGCCCTGTGCTGCCACCTAGTGTGGTAGAAGGGCGCTCTAGAAATCCTTTTTATTATTATTATTAGATCAACTCCTTGTCTATCTTCTTCTTTTATTATTTTCTATCTCTCCTCTTATGAAGACCCTCTGTCGAAAGCTGTCGAAAGTGCTTGTGTTTAATTGTTCCTTGTGTTTCATCATATGGGTGAGTACATTTCTCTAGAGCTATTTTATACTGACAAGTTTTAAAAAACCCAAATGACTGGACATAACTTTCTTCTTATTTTTAAAACAGTATCAACCTGAGAGTGAGAAGAGAAGCTTTTTCAAAATGCAAGACCCATTACCCCTTGGCCTGTGCTGTCACAACACACTGACACTAGTGACAGAGTGACACCAGCTAGAGTGTAAAGGTTACATTATTTAAAAATAAAATGCTTTTTTTGTGTGCTGTTAATGTTAATTTTGTTACTGAAAAGCGCTATGCGCTCCTCTGAGAAAGGACGCTTGATGAATTATTAAATATGCTATTATTAATATTATCATTTAAAATATTATGTACTGCATGGTTCTGTAGGAACTATCTTCAGCCACAATAATCTACCTGTATAATTTATAACAGCATCCACCCTCCAGTACAACAACATTAGATCTACAAATTATACTCTTCACGAGGCTGCAGAAATGCATTTCATCTAGCTGCCCCAAGCAAAGCTCCTGGGTGAGCTAAGCACCCCCCCCCCAAAAAAAAAAAACAAAAAAAAAAACTAGCCTGTTAGTGTTACTGTCACTAGTGTCAGAGGTCGCTCATAATTTTGCTTTCAGTGATGAGGATAAATTTCTCTGTTCAAACTTCTGATCACCAGAGAAGTAATCTGAGAATACAACGACAATGAGTCTTTTGCAATGCAGTGTTATCACCATCTTAAAGACTTAACTTGCCAAAACTGAAAAAAGAAAGGAAGACAAAAAGACTGTGAATCACTGAAAGTTGTTGCTGTTTGCTTTTATATAGCGCTATTCTCTGCTCTTGAGCAGACTCACTGCACTCACATGTGATTCTACATGAGTGACTAGCTTTTTATAGCGCATTTTTGAATAGCCACCAAAGTGGTGTACTTACAGTGCTGGTGCCACGTGAAACCACTGCTGTCTTGGCGCACTCTGTCTACACCATACAACCATGCACCATGTCACTTCATACAGAGCCACATGCATAAGGTGTGTGCGTGTTTAGCTGTAACCTGCCCTCTGTATTTTTGGCAGAACGACTGGGTTATTTTACGTGCTACTGTGATAACATGGGGGTGGAACGGATACTGAAATAAGAGTCAGCACAGAAAGTTGACCCTGGAGAAGAAATTCTCCCGCCGCTCCTGCAGGGATTCGAACCCGCAACCTTTTAATCATGAATATGGCGCTCTAACCACTGAGCTATCCCCACTCTCCGGATAAACTGTGAAAGGAAAAATGCTTTTCATAAAATACTTGCAGAAAAAATATTGGGCTAGTAATATTTAATAATACCTTCTCCGTGTTTTCTCATGCTAGTGGATTTTCATAATTATAGTGTTTACATTCCTTGGCTCAAGTGTTCATAAAAATTATAAGTATAGCCCCTCCCCCTGCCCCCTCATCATTTACATCTCAATTCTCAGTTCTAACTCCTTTTAACATTTCCAATGCATTACCTGCTTGACCATGCAACTGCAGTGACTGAGTGAGTGAATGAAAGTTACAGATTGATATGTGATCATGTGCAACCTCTTCTGCAAGCTCTTCATTGGTTAACAGTCCAAGTCAAAATAGACTACAAACTGTCAATTCTGTCTGTCACAATTTCTTCTCTGACTCATCTCCTGCCTATTTCTCTCGTCAACCTTTTTGTACACACCCCTTCCAGTCGGCTTCATTCTTCTGCAGTCACATGGATTCTTCACATCCTCCACATCAGAGCAAAGACTTTTGGCCAGTGCTGTATCTCCTACTGTGCTCCAAAGAAATGGAATTCACTTCCTTTTTACTACTGACATCTGTCACAGTCAATCCTCTTAGTCTTATGCCTTGAAAACTTGCTACATTAAAAACTCACCTCCACAAACAATCCCACAAGTGATTTCAAATTCTGTCTTCTTAGTTGACCCCCCTATTTCCGCTCGCTCAACTCAATTTACATACCTTCTGTGTGCCCGTGCGCGTGCTTTGTTTGTTTGTTTGTGTGTGTGTGTGTGTGTGTGTATGTGTGTGTGTGTGTGTGTGTGTGTGTGTGTGTGTGTGTGTGTGTGTGTGTGGTGTGTGATCTTATGACTACATAATTTATTATTTTCGAGGTTTTAATGTATAGTATTACTTTAGTAGTATACATTATGTTGATCTTGTAAACAGTGGTGTGCCCACCCTTGTCAGTGAGATACGGCGCTATAGAAATGACTGCTATTATCATTATCATGATCTTGTTCTTTAAGTTTAATTTAAAAGTAAAACTAAAAACACAAGTTGCAATATTTAATGGAACTAAGTATTATTAAAAGGGTGTATTTTCATTATGTTACAAGTTGTACAACAGTGGTATCTTGGCAGCTTGCTGACCATGCTAGTGGTAATGGTAGTGGTGGTGACACTGTGTTGCTGTATCAACAAATCACCACCAGCTTAAGATAAGAGATGGCATTAACTGATTAACTTATTAAGGCCAGTTCTATGGGTATTTTACCCAATTCTTAATAATAATATCACATATATATATATTAATATATATTATACATTTGATTTTTTTAGATCATGGCATGTAAATTGTAATGCATGTATGCAAAAATCAAAGGGTTAGACAAGCCACTGACAGGAGTAAATCTAGAAAGGGACTACAGTCACAGCAGTGCCTACCCCTTCCTGTGCTTGAACTGTCCTCCTTCCTTGCCCTAGTTTTCATAGAGACAAGCAATCTATCATCAATCATGGCAGGCAAACAGCAACACTGTTACTGTTTTCATTTTTTGGCAAGGCTCTTTTAGTTTTACTTTTGCAACACTGTTTCAGAGGAAACAAAAAAACGGGCTGTTATGACAAACCCTCAGAACTGATTCTCTCTAGAGCTCTGTTTGCATCTGTTTTCTTTTCCGATACCAGTCATAATTATGAACTGATCAGATGTTCTGCTGGTTTATTTGCTGGTTGTATGCTCACAATATGTAACTGAATGATGTATGGCATGTATTCATCTGGCGCTGTAAACACGCGGCTATCTTTGAGTGGAAATTTGCATGTATAACATTTCACTCATTCATTCAATGATTCATGTATAAATAACGCCTGTAATTTGATATCTACTCATCAGTAGCTTAGCAAGGACTAGTTGTTAGACAGGTTTTTGACTGAACCGAAACTGCAATCCTTGTAAACAGTAAAATAAAGTTTTTGAGTTTGAGTTTGAGTTCTCTCTCTCTCTCTCTCTCTCTCTATCTCACACACACACACACACACACACACACACACACACACACACAAATGCACACACTACCACAAAATTGGTTGACCCATATGCATTTTTTCTATACACTTGCCTACATGAGGTACACAATTTAAAAAAGCCCAGTGCAATCCCTGCTAAATTTTGTTAAATGTATTACTGTATTACACAACAATACTGTTAGGATATTATTACTATTCAAATAAAAAAAATTTGCTGTGCTTTAAGGTTGAATGACATCTTTAATTTCCTACTGGGTCTGGGATGAATAAAGTATAGTGTTATTGTTGTTACTGTTCTACTAGTCAAGTACTACAGAATCAAACAAAGTGCACTTGTGGCACCACCCGCACAATGTTACTATTTTTGTTATGGCTCTTTGTCCTGCAAACCAGGAACAAAGAAGGAGGATGTAAAAACATGGTAGAACTTAAGAAGCTAAGAATAATCATTATCATAAGAATAAGCAGTAAGATCAAGTCAGTGAGCTGGTAAAATTTAAAGCCATCAAGGAAGGAAACTCCGAAAAGGCACCATGACTGGCATGAGTATGACTATGCTCAGGGATTAGCTTGGGCAATGGTTCATGAAGAAATTTTTCAGATGTTTTTATACAGCTACTAGTACTAATATTATAACAGTATAAGTAGTGTTTTAAACACTTTTAACTTTTACTAGTTTTAGAATGACTTGCCCAAAATAAACAAGCAAACCAAAAGAGTCCCAGTGTTTGTAAGAATTTGTTTTCCCATTGGGACAGTGATTTATTAAGTCCTGTTGTTACAGTTGTACAAGTTACAAAGCTACACTAGTTTCAGTGTACTGTTGTTGTTATTGTGTTGGCCAGTAACCCAGTTGGGAAAGAAATGCAGCATACAGATGAGTATGATGTAAATTGTACTAAACATTGATTTATTTATTGGGGGGGGGGGGGGGGGGTGGGGTAATCTAAAGGGGAATTGCTAGTTGAAGAAACAAGGATGTTATTCTTAGATCACAACTTTTCTCTTTTTTCCATAAGTTAAAAGCAATTTGCAATTTTGAAAATTTCAGTCCTACTTTACAAAATACACATGTAGTTAATCTTCATTCTTTGCAACCCATGATAGCTGCATCATAATTACAATGGCTATATAACATTAACAACTGACACTGATGATACTACCGAACTAGTCAAGGGCTAAAAAAATGAAGGCCAAATTTATTTACACTTTTTTGCCTGACAGTGGCACACAAAATGTATCCAGTACTATTATCATGTAATTATGGAAACAAAAATGCAACTCTGTACACACAACACTCGTGCATCGATACTGCCTCGGGCAATCCACTTATTTAAACACGCTGAGCAGAACGTTGTAACTTGTAACGTAAGGTAATGATCTTGACCTGTTCGGTGCCCCGCCTATTTCACCTCACGACACAACGCTTTCCTTCTTCCAACCTTTAATCATCACAGAAATTACTGTGTGGTGAATATTCACATATCCGTCCAGAAATGGCACAAACTTAAGCCTGCATGATCTTTTCAAGAACACACACCTAACACTCCCAATGTGAAAATATTCACTCGATGACTTGGAAATGTGACAGGTTGACAGACTGCCGACAAGTGTGACTAATAGTGCATTTCTGTTTTCGCTCACCTTTTTTACAACACCAAAAGCTCCATCGCCGAGTTCTCCAATGATATCCCAAAACTGCATAGGGTCGATATCTTTTTTGATGTTTTTGTTCCATTGTCCTTTCTTTTGATGGTTATCATCCGCACCAAAACGAAATAATTTCTTGAAACTGCTTAGAAACGACATCGTGCAGTTGTTCGTCCGCCAGCAAAACTCCTGCTCTACCGTGCACTCCAAAACGGACCAAGCACACAATATGCTGAAAACACACACAAAATCAAGCGAACTTCTCTTCCTATGTAGCTAGTATCCTAGAATACATCGCCATGTTAACTTTCTCCATCCTTGTTCATACTCCA
>JABMCL010003640.1:570000-575000 GCA_018857735.1 Alviniconcha marisindica | reverse complement strand
TGTCCCTAACATGTCAACTGACATCTGAGGACATTAAGCAACACTTCACCACGAGCATGTTGGACCCCGTCCCTAAATAAGCCTTATGGTTTCTGTGGACGTTAAGCACCATGCTTACTTACATACTTACTGCATGTTGGTTTGTTTTCGTTGGACTGCTCTTGCGGCGGCTGATACATGGCGTATCAGCGAAGGCGACCGGTTCACGCGGAGGAATTATATTAATAAAGTGTTGAAAGTGCTAAAAAGTATACCTCGGGTTCCGACCCGGTGTGATCATGCAGCTTTCACCTAAACAAATCTTTTGGTCTTTCCCTGGCACGTTCTATTCAGTAACTGGCTCCAGTTCATTACGTGTGTTACGTCCACGATTTAGGTTCGGATCCCAACATCACCATAACCAAGATTGCCGCCACCCCAATGCCTGTTGTGGTGCCCGGACCCATACAGTTGACAGTTCAAGGCTTCATTCATCGCACACTCGGCGACATCGAAATTGCGCTGGACATCAAACGGAACACCTTTCTTTTGGACCTGCCTCTCCCCTGCGTCTTCCACGTGGGATCTTGGTGAGTGTAGCTCACTTCTCGTTCTTTTCTCTCCAGTGTAGGGTCTTGGTGAGTTTGGATCACCCCCGGTGTTATTCGTGTGGAGTCTTAGAGAGTTGGATCACCCTCGGTATCTTTCCTGTGGGGTCTTGGTGAGTTTGTAGCACCCTCAGTATCTTTCCTGTGGGGTTTTGGTGAGGTTGGAGCACCCTCAGTATCTTTCATGTGGGGTCTTGGTGAGGTTGGAGCACCCTCAGTATCTTTCCTGTGGGGTCTTGGTGAGTTTGTAGCACCCTCAGTATCTTTCCTGTGGGGTTTTGGTGAGGTTGGAGCACCCTCAGTATCTTTCATGTAGGGTCTTGGTGAGTTTGGATCACCCCCGGTGTTATTCGTGTGGAGTCTTAGAGAGTTGGATCACCCTCGGTATCTTTCCTGTGGGGTCTTGGTGAGTTTGTAGCACCCTCAGTATCTTTCTGTGGGGTTTTGGTGAGGTTGGAGCACCCTCAGTATCTTTCTGTGGGGTTTTGGTGAGGTTGGAGCACCCTCAGTATCTTTCATGTGGGGTCTTGGTGAGTTTGGAGCACCTTCGGTGTTATTCGTGTGGAGTCTTAGAGAGTTGGATCACCCTCGGTGTCTTTCGTGTTGGGTCTTGGTGAGGTTGGAGCACCCTAGGTATCTTTCATGTGGGGTCTTGGTGAGGTTGGAGCACCCTCAGTATCTTTCATGTGGGGTCTTGGTGAGATTGGAGCACCCTCAGTATCTTTCCTGTGGGGTCTTGGTGAGGTTGGAGCACCCTCAGTATCTTTCATGTGGGGTCTTGGTGAGATTGGAGCACCCTCAGTATCTTTTTCTGTGGGGTCTTGGTGAGATTGGAGCACCCTCAGTATCTTTCATGGTGGGGTCTTGGTGAAGTTGGAGCACCCTCAGTATCTTTCAGGTGGGGTCTTGGTGAGATTGGAGCACCCTCAGTATCTTTCATGTGGGGTCTTGGTGAGGTTGGAGCACCCTCGGTATCTTTCAGGTGGGGTCTTGGTGAGGTTGGATCACCCTAGGTATCTGTGATGTGTGGTCTTGGTGAGATTGGAGCAACCTCAGTATCTTTCATGTGGGGTCCTGGTGATTCGTGTTGGGTCCTGGTGAGTTTGGCTCACTTTCAGTATCTTTTATGTGCGATCTTAGCGAGCTTGGTCACTCGCTGTCTCTGTCACGTGCAGTCTTGGTGAGCTGGGTCATTCTCTGTCACGTGCAGTCTTGGTGAGCTGGGTCATTCTCTGTCACGTACAGTCTTGGTGAGCTGGGTCATTCTCTGTCACGTGCAGTCTTTGCGAGCTGGGTCACTCTCTGTCTCTGTCACGTGTAGTCTTGGCGAGCTGGGTCACTCTGTGTCTCTGTCACGTGCAGTCTTGGTGAGCTGGGTCACTCTCTGCCTCTGTCACGTGTAGTCTTGGCGAGCTTGGTTCACTCTCTGTCACGTGTAGTTTCAGCGAGCTTGGGTCACTCTTTGTCTCGGTTATGTGCGGTCTTGGCGAGCAAGGTACACCGGGAGTCGAACCTTTAACCTCTCGAGCCCTTTTCTCTCGGCCACATTATGGTCTGTGAGTGTTGTGCGTTCATTAGCTTTGCTGGAGAATAATGCCACTGTTGTCCCCTTGGAGTTGGATTGTCACTTATTACCAGACTTGCAGAAACGGCACCAAATCTATCTTCTCGAACGACCTCAGTGAGTTTATTTTTATTTTTATGATCATTAAGCCTAACACTATTTGTACGAAGGAGGCTCACGCAAGCAGGCAGTCCTTAGTCGGTTGATAGATTATATAGTAGTTCCAGCGTGTTTGTTTTTTTGGGTGTGTTTTTCTAGGAAAAACAACAACAACAACAAATTTCTGTCTGCTCGTTTGTTGCCCTCAAAAGATTTCATCTGAAATGTGCATATAAGGTTTTGTTCTGCTCAAAATACCATTTCTATTCTGCGGATGTGGAGCTTAATGTCCTCGGATGTCGGGTTGACATATTAGGGACAAACTGTGACCAATGCGTGTGCATGGTTCAACGTTGCTTTACGTCCACAGAACCCGTAAGGCTCATTAGGACGGGGAGCCCAGGACGGCCACCTCGACTTTCACACAGCTCCTGAACTCTGTTTTCTATTCTAAAGCTCTCACTCCGTCGTGTTTTATTCAGTACCTACGAGAGCAGATGTTCGGGGCCGAGTCTCCTGGACACCATGGTCAGTGAGGACTGGGCGGGCATCATGGGAGACATTGGGGGACAGATCAAGGCTCTGCTGACGACCTCTGTGCCCGCTTACAACACCACGGCGTGCCCGCTGCCCGCCAGCGCCATCGACATCCAGCACTACACCATCAACCTTCCTGAAGTGCCTTCCGTTATCTCCTTCTTTGCCGAGGTGTGTGTGTGTGTGTGTGTGTGTGTGTGTGTGTGTGTGTGTGTGGTGTGTGTGTGTGTGTGTGTGTGTGTGTGTGTGTGTGTGTGTGTGTGTGTGTGTGTGTGTGTGTGTGTGTGTGTGTGTGTGTGTGTGTGTGTGTGTGTGTGTGTGTGTGTGTGTGTGTGTGTGTGTGTGTGTGTGTGTGTGTGTGTGTGTGTGTGTGTGTGTGTGTGTGTGTTGTGTGTGTGTGTGTGTGTGTGTGTGTGTGTGTGTGTGTGTGTGTGTGTGTGTGTGTGTGTGTGTGTGTGTGTGGTGTGTGTGTGTGTGTGTGTGTGTGTGGTGTGTGTGTGGTGTGTGTGTGTGGTGTGTGGTGTGTGTGTGTGTGTGTGTGTGTGTGTGTGTGTGTGTGTGTGTGTGTGTGTGTGTGTGTGTGTGTGTGTGTGTGTGTGTGTGTGTGTGTGTGTGTGTGTGTGTGTGTGTGTGTGTGTGTGTGTGTGTGTGTGTGTGTGTGTGTGTGTGTGTGTGTGTGTGTGTGTGTGTGTGTGTGTGTGTGTGTGTGTGTGTGTGTGTGTGTGTGTGTGTGGTGTGTGTGTGTGTGTGTGTGTGTGTGTGTGTGGGTGTGTGTGTGGTGTGTTGTGTGTGTGTGTGTGTGTGTGTGTGTGTGTGTGTGTGTGTGTGTGTGTGTGTGTGTGTGGGTGTGTGTGTCCTTTTGCCCTTGTTAGTGAAAGGGTGACTACTCGGTAAAAAAACTACTAGGCACGTACACGGTGTATGCCTTTGCTTGTATAGTATCCTTCTCCACCCCCTACCCACCCCCTTTTCCCGAATGGGCGATACTCGGCCCAAAACCGTACACATGCAATGCCTTTGATAATACTGTAGCCCCCTTTTCTTCTTCATGAAAGGGCGATACTCGGCCCAAAACCGTACACATGCAATGCGTTTGATAATACTGTAGCCCCCCTTCTCTTCTTCATGGAAGGGCGACTACTCGGCCCAAAACCGTACACATGCAATGCCTTTAATAATACTGTAGCCTCCCTTCTTGTCTTCATGGAAGGGCGACTACTCGGCCCAAAACCGTACACATGCAATGCCTTTGATAATACAGTAGCCCCCCTTACTCTTCTTCGTGGAAGGGCGACTACTCGGCCCAAAACACTACAGATGTGTCCTTGCCCTTGATTATACAATGTCCTCTACCCCTCTCGCCGCCCCCCCCCCCCCCCCCCCCACCCCGCCACCCATGGATCTATATATAACATGCCCCCACCCCCGTGAGCCGGTTTGGCCTAGCGGTAAGGCGTTAGGCTGGCAAGCGGAAGGACCTCGGTTCGATGCCGCTTCGGCTCTCCGGCTTTCTCTTCAAAAAGGTTGTGGTTTGTGGACACTGTCTTGTGGCTTTGTCCATCACTTCCTACTGAAACATTAAAATGGCTCTCATCGCTGCCCATCTTAATGCAAGAATCATTTAGGTGGTGGTAGTGTAGCGATAGGTATATAACCTCCCTCTTCCCCCACCTCCATACCCCCTCCCCCCCCCTTCTTCCCATCCCTAAGAAGCCGTATGGTTTCTGTGGACGTTAAGCTCCATGTTTACTTTACCCGTCTCATGAAAGGGCGACTGCTCGGTCCAGATACACATGTACGCCTTTGAGCATACAGTTTCCTTTTTACTTTTCTCTCTCTCCCCCCCCCACCCCCCCTCTCTTCTTCATAAAAAGACGACTACTAGGTCCAAAACACTACGCATGTAATGCCTTTGATTATACAGCGTCCTCTAGAACCCCACCCCACCCAACATCTCTCTCTCTCTCTCTCTCTCTCTCTCTCTCTCTCTCTCTCTCTCTCTCTCTCTCTCTCTCTCCTCTCTCCTCTTCATCAAAGGACGACTACTCGGCCAAGTACACTTCACATAATACAATACAATACAATATAATTTTATTGCCAAGTGTCAGTACACTGATTGCACGAGGAATGTTTTGTGGCGCCAAGTACACTCATCACACATTCATTCCAATCACTGATAAAACATTAAATTACAACAACAGCAAATAAACATT
>JABMCL010003640.1:562500-565000 GCA_018857735.1 Alviniconcha marisindica | reverse complement strand
ACGCAGAACCTTTGAGGTTCGTCTTAGAAACCAGTCCACCACCTGTTTTGAAAGTCAGAAAAATATGCCATTTCAACACTTATTTTATAAGTATAGTATCGGTGCTCTCGAAGGCCCATCATCCATTCACTGACGGTGTACAAATTGAACAGTGATACCGCCGGACATCGTTTGAACAACAATCAATACAATACATTGCAACCCAACTTTATTGGCAATAAGTATTGTCAATGCAATTGCACCAGGGCATGTTTTGTGGTGCAAAGCACACTCATCACACAATCACGCCAATCATACTCGCAGTCGCAATGTCTCTGCAGACACTCTTTCGACTGAGATCGTCCTGATATAACCGCACTGGTTGAACTGGGCGTGAAACACCAACTTACTTACTAACTTACTCTTTCGGCTGATGTGGACTCATCCTGAATGAAGCACACGGTACGACGTACCACCTATGCATACAACTCCTTTAGAAGACTTTCCGAACAATACCTCTGCACCAACAGACGTTGGTGTTGCAAACTAAAGTGACGGCGGGTGGGGAAGTAAGTAAGTAAACATGGTGCTTAACGTCCACAGAAACCGTACGGCTTATTAGGGACGGGGAGAATGGGGGGAAGGGAGTATGGAGGTGGAAGGGGAGAGGGAGATTATATACCTATCGCTATACACTGTCACCACCGGAATGACTTCTGCATTAAGATGGGCAGCGATGAGAGCCATTTTAATGTTTAGTAGGAAGTGATGGACAAAGTCACAAGACAGTGTCCACAAACCACAACCTTTTTTGAAGAGAAAGGAGAGCCGAAGCGGTATCGAACCGAGGTCCTTCCGCTTACCAGCCTAACGCCTTACCGCTGGGCCACACCGGCTCACAGGCGGGTGGGGGAAGACTGACAGCAGAATATATACTTATAGATGTGGGTGCGGGTGTAGCCTGTTTATTTCAGCCGTGCAGTAGCTACGTCTGTTATTGCTGAGGTGTTCCATTGTTGCTCTGCAGGTGATTGTTTGAATCGTTTGGCTTGCACCGAGGTATACTGGGACGAGCGTTGTTGTGAGTAATTCTAAGCCCACTGCATTTCTTCTTCCTCCTCTGAGGAGTGGCTGCAGTGACTGTACTGACACAAGTCTATTGAATTAGGCACGCAGCTTCTATGTCTTTCCAGCTTTACGTCCACAGAAACCGTAGGCTTGTTAGGGACGGGAGTCCAGGACGGCGACCTCGACTTTCACAGACCTCCGGTCGTCAGGCCTTATAATATATATGTACCGCGTCGAAGGGTGGACGTGCGATTTTTAATGAAGGCGAGACAAGAACGACAAATCTGCAGCGAATTATTAGTTAGTTACTGTCCGTTAGGCCAGTGGTGAGAGGACGAGAAAGACCGTGTGACATGACAAGACGAGAAAGGACATGTGACAGGACGAGAAACGAGAAATGACTTTCGTCAGGAAGAGAAAGGGCTTCTGCCAGGACGAGAAAAGGGCCTTTGTCAGGACGAGAAAGGGCGTCTTTTGTCAGGTAGAGAAAGGACGGGTGGCAGGACGAGAGTGGGTATTTGTCAGGACGAGAAAGGACGTGTGACATGCAAAGAAAGGGCTTTATCAGGACGAGAAAGAACATGTGACAAGACGAGAAAGACGTGTGACCGGACGAGAAAGGACGCGCGGCAGGGCGAGAAAAGGCTTGTGTTAGGACGAGAACGGACGTATGACATGAAGACAAAGGGCCATTGCCAGTCAGACCAACACTGAAACTGTTTCAAATGCAACACTGGGCCACATCAAATAGACGGGGTACTGCGCATTTAGACTTTCTCGAACGCGTAGATGTAGACAATCTTGTTGTGAACTTAACCGAAAAGAACTGACCTAAGCCGTGGCACCTGTCAATACCACTGTTTGTTCTGGTCCTGTACTGAATGTGATAACGGATTTGGGAAGGTAATGCGAGTGACACATAACAAAACAATGGCACTGACATTCCTTCCTTGTCCCCCCTGTGAAGTGCGTGGACGTGAACAATAGGGCCTTTATATACCGTCTGTGTTCTTTTGGATGTATACTCCAAATCCGCAAAAAGATTCAAACTGGCGCCGGTATTATTTGGTCCCTGTAATCCTCGTTGATATCCTGATTTCATCCCTGTTGATGTCCAAGAGATTTCTTATCACGGAATAACAAAATATAATTGATATAAACACTCGGTCAAAACTAAATTGTAAATATTTGCTACATTAATACAAAAACAATTAGTGAAAACAAAACAAAACAAACAAAAAACAAACAAGCAAAAAAACGAAACAACAACAACAACAACAACAACAAGAAAAAGCCACAAACTGGGCTGTTACAAATGGAAAAAGAATGGAGACATATGATTTTACCACACCCAGTGAAACAGTCGTGAAGGTGAATCACCTGGTGGGAGACGATTATTCCCAAGTTTTCCGAGTTGAAACGAATGCTAATGAACGTTAAACAGTCAGCTTAC
>JABMCL010003640.1:552500-557500 GCA_018857735.1 Alviniconcha marisindica | reverse complement strand
ATCTACATGCCTAAAAGATGAGAGAAAAAAAGAAAAGAATTTAAAAAGAAAAGAAAAAAGAAAAAAAGAAAAAAAGGCTTAGTGTTTGTGGGATCGTGGGTGGGACAAACCTTTCGAGCCTCGTTCAGGATAAAACTTGGCCTCGAAGAGGGCAGCCCGGTTTTACTCACGTCGATATATAAATTGTCGTATTTTTATTTATCCTTTGTATTCTGTTTATGTAGAGCATTAAAGTAGATAAATACAATGCTGAAAAGACATAGGGTTCAAACATTTTCGGCATTCTGGAATCCTTTGTCAGTGAACTGCGATGTCAGAAGGACGAATATAATAATTATTGTCTTCAAGTTTTAATCATAATTGATGGACTTCATCATGAACTTGAATTTTTATTTAGCGTATGCTTTTCTTTCATACTGTTTATTTGGTTTGCAGATAGCGTCATTCCTGAGTAAGTTACATAATCCATGGAAGTGACATACGTATTTCTAAGCTTTGTAAATGTCATGAGCTCTCTAGTGTTTCCAACAAAACTAGTAAGATTGTAAATCTCTTTTTCAATCCAGTTTGCGTATGTGTTAACCGTGTTTCCAATTTTGACTCGATCGTTGCTTTATTTTTTAAGCGACGTTCAGAACATCAATACCAGTTATTTTTTTTATCTACGGTTTTTCATATGGTTGGTTAAAATATCAATCAGACGGATTTGCTTTTTGTGTGCAAGGTTCCAGGCGAGATCAAAAGATCAAGAGATCTTAGAGGAGGGAGGTGGAGCTGGACGTTCAAGTTAGCCCAGAAGAGATCATGAGTGGGGAGGTGGAGCTGGGCTTCGAAAGTTGGACTTCTTTGCTTCGAGTTGTTCAAGTTGTTCGTCAACAGCAGTGCAACGGACATTGTCTTTGTGACTCTGCCCAAGCACGGCAGTTGAAACAGCAATTGCGCAGTGCACAAGTCGCTGGGCAATGGCGAGGGGACACCGCCTTAATACACTTCCATTGTTCTGGCGGCGGTCCACGGCCTCTCCGGTCTCTTTCGGGCGGTATCCGCGGTCGAGCCTTCACTCTTTCGCCCCCTCCCCCCTTCCCCCCCCCCCTGTCCCCGTCCCTAATAAGCCACCTCGCTTCTGTGGACGTAAAGCAAAATGGTCCTTTTTGTGTGCATCTGTTGTTGATGTGTTATTTCTTCTTTCGTTCTTGGATAAAATGGGTTTTGCCCTGATATAACCGTCATGGTTGACTGGGTGCAAGAAATCAAGCCCCCCCCCCCACCCCCCTCCCCTCCGTTGCTCATCATGTTTTTTTTCTTCTTCTTATAAAATAGTCAGTTTGTCTATTGAATGCTGTTTAGTGACTACCAATCAACTTGCGGAGGCGTGGGGTTCCTGGAGTCTATGACGGCAGAGAATGTGGACGCGTCGGTGAAAGACTTCGCCAGGCAGGTCCAGACCATGCTGTACTCGGTGCCTGGTCTCAACACCACCAAGTGCCCGGTGCCCGCTTTCGACATCGACATCCAGCGGTACACCATCAACCTTCCCGCCATGCCCTCCGTCATCTCCTTCCTCGCTGGGGTATTTGGCAGTAGTGTGTGTGTGTGTGTGTGTGTGTGTGTGTGTGTGTGTGTGTGTGTGTGTGTGTGTGTGTGTGTGTGTGTGTGTGTGTGTGTGTGTGTGTGTGTGTGTGTGTGTGTGTGTGTGTGTGTGTGTGTGTGTGTGTGTGTGTGTGTGCATGTGTGTGTGTGTGTGTGTGTGTGTGTGGTGTGTGTTGTGTGTGTGTGTGTGAGAGAGAGAGAGAGAGAGAGAGAGAGAGAGAGAGAGAGAGAGAGAGAGAGAGAGGAGAGAGAGAGAGAAGAGAGAGAGGGAGGGCATGCGTGCGAGCGTGCGTGTGTGTGTGTGTGTGTGTGTGTGTGTGTGTGTGTGTGTGTGTGTGTCGTGTGTGCGTAGCGCGTGCGTGCGTGCGTGCGTCGTGCGTGCGTGCTGTGCGTGCGTGTGTGTGTGAGAGAGAGAGAGAGAGAGAAGAGAGAGAGAGAGAGAGAGAAGAAGAGAGAGAGAGAGAGAGAGAGAGAGAGAGAGAGAGAGAGAGAGAGAGAGAAGGGGAGAGAGAAGAGAGAGAGAGAGAGAGAGGAGAGGAGAGGAGAGAGAGAGAGAGAGAGAGAGAGAGAGAGAGAGAGAGAGAGAGAAGAGAGAGAGAGAGAGAGAGAGAGAGAGAGAGAGAGAGAGTGTATGTGTGTATGTGTGTGTGTGTGCGTGCGTGCTTTCGTGTGTGTGTGGTGTGTGTGTGTGTGTGTGTGTGTGTGTGTGTGTGTGTGTGTGTGTGTGTGTGTGTTGGGTGTGTGTGTGTGTGTGTGTGTGTGGTCTGTGTGTGTGTGTGCTGTGTGTGTGTGTGCCGTGTGTATAATGTGCCATTATATCAACGTCTCTCTCTCTCTCTCTCTCTCTCTCTCTCTCTCTCTCTCTCTCTCTCTTTTCTTTTGTCAATAAAGGGCGACTACTCTGTTCGCTTGCTGGCCAGTGAGAAAGGCGGTGGTCAGCCAATACTGTGCCTCGACATCGGCATGACTATCGAGGAGAAAGAGGAGCCTTGCACTGGATTCTTTTGTTGGTGGTGACGTCTGTCGAGTGCTAATTAACTCCCTTGTGTGTTGATTCTGCACGAGTGCCCTGGGCCTCGTTCTGTTTCTGATTGTGACGATTCACTCTGAGGTTAACAATCATGTAAATGTATGTGTCTGTGTGTTGATATCTTGAGCCAGTTTCGAGACCAAAGGACCGTGTCCGGTCTGTAATAAAAATTGGTTCTGTCTCATGCCTGTGCACACCTGTGTCACCGAGCGTGCCTGAAATGGAGGGTATATGTGCCACTGGGGGACATTTTTTGTTTTTGTTTTTTGTTTTGAGGATGTATCTTTGATGGTGTTTATTTACCTTTTATTTACTCGCGTGCCAGGTGAGAGTTACCGTGAGCGACTCAGGTCTTTGATGATGCGTTTGTGTGACGTATTTCGAGCGCGAACCGATTCCCTTGTGTGCTGATCCTGCTGTAATAATACTTTACACACCTTTGACGTGACATATACGTATTGACGTCTAGATTTTATGGCAAGGACAGATTGCATGACCAGGCAATTGCCAAAAATTGTAATTCTTGTGTAATAAAGTTCTGAGAATGTTTTCTTTTTTTCCTCCATTCTCTCGTCAAACTGTCTGTGTAATTAAGACCTCTCAACTTCCTTCCTTCCGTTGTTGCTTAATGTCCTCGGATGTCGGTTGACATATTAGGGACAAGCGTGAGCACGGTTCAATATTGCTTTACGTCCACGGAAACCATAAGGCTCGTTAGGACGGAAATCCCAGGACGGCCACCTCGACTCTCACACAGCTCCTGAACTATGACCTCTCAGCTGTCGTTAGTGCTGCCTTTATTGATCTTGTCAATTACGTTTGGCAGGTGGGGGGGAAGGGGCAGGTAGGGGGAAGTGGCCGGGGTAGGGGGTGGGGGAGCACCTCTTCAAGCTTTTAACATGAGACAGGTTTCCATAGAAACAAAAACAAATCCAAAAAACAAACAAACAAAACAAACGACAACAAAAAATCGTGCGGTAGTTTTTCTGAAAAAGTGTACCAAAGAGAAAACATCGCAGCTGCTGTTTGAGAAAACTGAAGGGAGACAACAACTGAACGATTTAGCATGGTGACGAAGCGTCACTTCCCTTGCCTATCTGTGCACCACACCCAACTGACCTCTCACTTCAGCCAGATAGCTCTGCCCCTTTAGACACGAGACATATGAATTTTATTTGTTTAGATCACACACACAGAAATGTGCTTTTTAACTGCGTGATATACTCAAGTCAGTCCACAAAACCAATCCAAATATTAACATAAAACAAAATATACAAACACAAACATAAAACAGATTTTTTTCGAAGTTAGTCCCTTCAGTATTACCTCTGTTAAAAGAGCACACAGGCTGTGTGTGTGTGTGTGTGTGTGTGTGTGTGTGTGTGTGTGTGTGTGTGTGTGTGTGTGTGTGTGTGTGTGTGTGTGTGTGTGTGTGTGTGTGTGTGTTTGTGTGTGTGTGTGTGTGTTGTGTGTGTGTGTGTGTGTGTGTTGTTTGTTTGTGTGTGTGTGTGTGTGTGTTGTGTGTGTGTGTGTGTGTGTGTGTGTGTGTGTGTGTTTGTGTTGTGTGTGGGGTGTGTGTGTGTGTGTGTGTGTGTGTGTGTGTGTGTTTGGGGTTTGTGTGTGTGTGTGTGTGTGTGTTGTGTGTGTGTGTGTGTGTGTGTGTGTGGTGTGTGTGTGTGTGTGTGTGTGTGTGTGTGTGTGTGTGTGTGTGTGTGTGTGTGTGTGTGTGTGTGTGTGTGTGGGGTGTGTGTGTGTGTGTGTGTGTGTGGGGTGTGGTGGGGGGTGTGTGTGTGTGTGTGTGTGTGTAAACTGGTGGTAAAACGCAATCAGCTAAGATTTCCCTCTCTTTCGCAGACAATCATTTCGACAACGCCGATGAGCTCAAAACCGATTTGCCTACCAAACAGTTCTCACACGCTCCGTGAAATCAGATCGAGCAAGTGATCATCGAATGACAGCAGCCATATCAACCATTAATTATCACGCATCATTGTCATGACTACAAGTGTCCGTTGCCTCTCCCATCAGAAACGCTGATACCTCATCCCGCTGTCTGCGTCGTTTAACCATCGTGTCCCACAGGAAAGCCGGCAGCTCCTTATCTTCTCGTCGTCCGACCCCGTTGTTTGTCTAAACCTGATCAATACGGCCACTACCGGCGCACCTTGTTTAATTAGATAAATGCTGAAATTGAGGAGAGCGCAGCCTCGGCTTGGCTGAGGAGATAATGCAAAATCCGATGCGTGCACGGTTGGAGCTAACCGCTCTTCGGACTACAGCGGGTCGCGGCACAAGGAAGAGGTGATTATTTATTGCCCGTCCCGAGTGGAGCTCTGGCGAAAGGGACGGTTACGTGGCCTACGGTTAAAGCTCCTCACTC
>JABMCL010003640.1:542500-545000 GCA_018857735.1 Alviniconcha marisindica | reverse complement strand
ACACGCACGCACGCACGCATGCAACCAAGCACGCACGCACGCACGCACGCAACACACCACACACACACAACACACACCACATAATACTAACATTAACACGCGATACACACACACACACACACACACACACACACACACACACACACACACACACACACACACACACACACACACACACACACACACACATACACACACAAACATATGCACACAAACACACACACGCAATGACACGGAATGACACACAGTGATACACACACACACACACACACACACACACACACACACACACACACACAACACACCCCACACACACACAACCACACACAGCACACACACACACACACACACACACACACACACACACACACACACAACACACACACACACACACACCACACACACACACACACCCCACACACACACACACACACACACACACACACACACATACACGCACACGCACATGAACGCGCTCGCGCAAACAGACACACTGGCAGGGACTGTTGATCCACTTCATATTGAATGAACAATAATTTTAGCCAGACAGCTAGTGCATCGCAATAAGAATGATACAAGGAAGTATATATATATATATATATATATATATATATATATATATATATATATATATATATATATATATATATATATATATATATATATATATATATATATTATATATATATATATATATATATATATATATATACATATACAGTACGTATTATTATTTTTATTATTTATATTTTTAGTCTATTTTCAGCTTAAATCGAATAACGGGTAGCGAAATTCTCATTCCAGCACGGGGACCAAAGCGTAACATAGAGCATTAAACAGGCAGTCGAATGCGTTAACGTTGTGTGATCAAGATTCTTCCTCGTTAGGAACACAAGTCGATTTCAGTATCTCTGTCGTCACTCAAGTGTCGTGTACATAGCTCAGAGCGTAAACTCCAGTCCTGCAGGTACCGGTTGCCGTTGCCTTGACGACAACTAGCACGCTACAATGCCCTGTTCCCATTTCCGTACGTTGGACAGCAATACCATTAGCACTCTTCGCAGTAGCAGCAGCTGTAGGCCTAGTAGTAGTAGTGGTAGTAGTAGTAGTAGTAGTAGTGGAGAGAGAGAGAGAGAGAGAGAGAGAGAGAGAGAGAGAGAGAGAGAGAGAGAGAGAGAGAGAGAGAGAGAGAGAGAGAGAGAGAGAAGAAGAAGAAGAAGAAGAAGAAGAAGAAGAAGTTTTGATCTAATGTATTGTATCTTGACTGTAAATGCCTTGCACTCATGGAGAAGAGGCGTGGATAATATATATATATATATATATATATATATATATATATATATATATATATATATATATAATATATATATATATATATATATATATATATATATATATTATTATTATTATTATGATTATTAGTTGAGGAATACTTACAGCAGCATTGTGTAGAGATCTTACGGTCTTTCGACGGTCTCTCCTCTCTCTCTCTCTTGAAGCTTTTGCGGCAGTCATAATTATGCCATCAGCCCTTCTTTCTTTTCAACTCCCAAACGTACGTGTTTAAATGCTGCACTTGAGCAGCTGTCACCGGCTCCCACCCACATACACATTTCTGTGTGACAGCACCTCGCAGAGAATGCATGCATTGTCTTGCTTCCGAGAACTCAGTCTTGGGACGTTTTCCCACCATGCAGTGTTTTTCACATTAGCATACGTTTACACACACCATACAGTGTCATTGTCATTAGCATTGGACGTTTACACACATCATAAAGTGTTCTTGTCATTAGCATAGGACGTTTACACACCATACAGTGTTTTTCACATTAGCGTAGGACACACCATACAGAGTTTTTGTCATTAGCATAAGACGTGTACACACCATACAGTGTTTTTGTTATTAGCATAGGGCGTTTACACACCATACAGTGTTTTTGTCATTAGCATAGGGCGTTTACACACCATACAGTGTTTTTGTCATTAGCATAGGACGTTTACACGCCATACAGTGTTTTCACATTAGCGTAAGACACACCATACAGTGTTTTTGTTATTAGCATATGACGCTTACACGCCATACAGTGTTTTCACATTAGCGTAAGACACACCATACAGTGTTTTTGTCATTAGCATAGGACGTTTACACGCTATACAGTGTTTTCACATTAGCGTAAGACACACCATACAGTGTTTTTCACATTAGCGTAGGACACGTGTACACCATACAGTGTTTTTGTACTTAGCATAGGACGTTTATACACCAGACAGTGTTTTTCACATTAGCGTAGGACACACCATACAGCGTTTTTGTCATTAGCAGAGGACGTTTACACACAATCTAGCGTTTTTGTCATTAGCATTGGACGTTTACACACCATACAGCGTTTTTGTCATTAACATAGGACGTTTACACAGCACATAGTGTGTATTCTCCAGTTACCTGTAACCGAGTCCCTGTTTCTGTCCCATGTCAGTTCCTTCAAATCTTCTTCTTCAA
>JABMCL010003640.1:522500-527500 GCA_018857735.1 Alviniconcha marisindica | reverse complement strand
GTGTACTGCCCTCTATGTTATTGTTTTCTTCTAACGTTTCTATCCAGTAGGTGTGTTTTTTGCCTTTAACGCTATTATGGCTTTTATTTTTAACGCTATTATGTTCTCGCGAGGTCCCGATACGGCTACACGTCGATCGGAAAGAAAGTGCAAAGAATAGAACAGTAGAACTTCCAGCTTCTCGACATAAGGTCGACGTGACATGCTCGGAGTGACGTGGCACTGAACCCATAATCTTTATATGCCCAGAGATTTGTTTTAACACTATACACCCCGAGGCATTAAACAGCCTTCCCGTTCTTGCAAACTGTGGCTGTCTCCAAAAAATAAGAGACAGAACTACTCAAACTGCTTCTGTGAATAAAAGAACTCCCTCTTCAGAGGTTTATGTCAACAAGATGCCAAGATTACACACAGCTAAAACAGACTAACAAAATCAGTTATGTGTCCTGAATACGGGACGGTGGGTGTAGAAAAACAACAGCAACAACAACAACAAACCAGCAACAAAGAAAACAACAGCAAAAACAAAATGTTTATTTTGTAATCAGCTAATAACTGATAACGATAGACTACAATATTTAAGGTTCTGTTTGCTGAAATGTGTACCAGTGTAGTTTTTGTCATAAGTTGTTTGTACAGCGCAATGAGTTTAACTCTGCTGAGAGAACATCACTTTGTAAGAATTATTGATTATTATTATTATTATTAGATTAATTTTTCGTCATCCCTTTCATCATCCCTTTCTTTCAGTGCGGACTGTGACAGGAAACAAGGCCGTTGGGCGAGTAGGCCTAGCTGGTCTACTTCATTGCGGACTGTGACAGGAAACAAGGGCGAGTAGGCCTAGCTGGTCCACTTGAGTGTGGACTATGACCGGAAACAAGGGCGAGTAGGCCTAGCTGGTCCACTTCAGTGCGGATTGTGACAGGAAACAAGGCCGTAAGGCGGGTAGGCCTAGCAGGTCCATTTCAGTGTGGACTGTGACAGGAAACAAGGCCGTAGGGCGTGTGAGTAGGCCTAGCTGGTCCACGTCAGTGCGGACTGTGACAGGAAACAAGGCCGTAGGGCGTGTGAGTAGGCCTAGCTGGTCCACGTCAGTGCGGACTGTGACAGGAAACAAGGCCGTAGGGCGTGTGAGTAGGCTTAGCTGGTCCACGTCAGTTCGGACTGTGACAGGAAACAAGGCCGTAGGGCGTGTGAGTAGGCCTAGCTGGTCCACGTCAGTGCGGACTGTGACAGGAAACAAGGCCGTAGGGCGAGGAAAGGTGTGGAGTGGTGCGTGCCGTTGTCTGGGCCTGTTGTCATCCACTATCGATCTCACTGCCTCTTGCCACGGAACGACAGAGACTTGTGCTAACAGTCTGTCGCAGTTTATGTTCCGACTTCTCTCGTATCTTTTGGGGGGTGGGGGAGGAGGGAGCAGAGGTGACGAATGGAAGAGGTGCATTTAATTGTTTTACATATTACTGTCTGTTTCGATTGTCACACAGAGGGGTCAACAAGGCGTTTCTCTTCTTTTTATCTTTCTTTCTTTTTTCCCCAAATCGATTCAGTCTGTCATTACTATTTTTCAGTTTTTCGTTCTTTCTTTTCTTCTCTCTTGCTGGGGCAAAGGGTGGGGGATGGGGGATGGTGTGTGTGTGTGTGTGTGTGTGTGTGTGTGTGTGTGTGTGTGTGTGTGTGTGTGTGTGTGTGTGTGTGTGTGTGTTTGCGCGTGCGTTGCGGTGCTGCGTGCGTGCGTGCGTGCGTGCGTGTCGTGTGCGTGCGTGCGTGCGTGGTGTGTGTGTGTGTGTGTGGTGTGTGTGTGTGTGTGTGTGTGTGTGTGTGTGTCGTGTGTGCGTGTGGTGTGTGTTATGATATATATATTGTGTGTGTGTGTGTGTGTGTGTGTGTGTGTGTGTGTGTGTGTGTGTGGTGTGTGTGGTGTGTGTGTGTGTGTGTGTGTTGTGTGTGTGTTTGTGCGTGTGTGTGGTGTGGATGTTAGGAGGGGGAGCTTTAGGAGAGAAAGGGTACTTGTTATTGTTCTTACTATATTGTGAGCAGTCTTGAGACGGAAGATGTCTCATCAGACATTAATAATATTCTTTAGGTTCATTTAGATCTGTCTAGTCCTAACTAATCCATGCTAAACTACTGACTAAGTAAATGGAGAAAAAAGAACTGAGAGAGAGAGAGAGAGAGAGAGAGAGAGAGAGAGAGAGAGAGAGAGAGAGAGAGAGAGAGAGAGAGAGAGAGAGAGAGAGAGAGAGAGAGGAAGAGAGAAGAAGAAGAAGAAGAAGAAGAAGAAGAAGAAGAAGGGAGATATAAATATCTAGAATTTGTTTCAGATTGTTCGTCGGTCATTTATGTGTGTTTCTCCTTTATTTTTGTTGTTGTTTTGTTTAGGAAACGTACCTCGCATAAGCACCAAGCCTTCTTCTTTATGGCATTGTATTGTTATTTAGCGTTCAATAAAGTCTTGGTTAAATCAAAGGACTCCTGCCTATCCTATTGTTAAAAGGTCACTCACAAGACGAGAACGTGATTCTACGTCTAACCACGTTTTAGACCTCCCGGAAGAACAAGTAAAAATAAAATTTAAAAGAGCCTAATTGGAAGAAATGTTGTGTAAGTCTTATGTGGGTTTTACGTCATCTACGGCACAATCATTAAAAAACAAAAAAACTAAACAATCTCAAACATACATATTTTATCCAACAGGAAGAAGAAAAAGGGGAAATAATCGAAACTCGGCCTCGAAGTTCAAAATAAAATCAACGTGTCATTTTCAAAATTAATTTATTAAAATGATATCCCCGAGTCTGAGTTCTCATTTTGAATTCTTCTAACTGTTGTACACAACATGTTTCGTTAAACGGCACTGCCTTTCCTTATCTTCCTCTTCTTCACCTGGCATGCGTGTGAATACAAGGTACATAAACTCCCCTAGAGGTACATCCTCCTCCTTCTTAAAAACAAACAAACAAAACATGTTAACCTATCAATTACAAGATCTGGTCGCTGCAGTGTTCTGTACGAATGCAGTATGAAGCTCCTATATGAATGGTGTTTTCTTCTTCCTTTTTTGAGTCTTTTGATATAAGTGATATTAGAATCTTCTTACAATTATAAAGCTAACAAACATATGTCAGCAAGTTACACCAAAACCATAACAGACCTCAAAGAAAAAACAAGAAACAAAATAACAAAAACAAACAAACAAACAAACAAACAAACAATAACAATAACAAAAACAAAACAAACAAATAAACAAAAACAACAAACAAACACACAACAACACACACACAACACACACACAAACACACACACAGACACAGACACAGACACAAACACACACACACACAACACACACACACACCAATACAAAACAACCCACAACACACAAACAAAACAATTCAATGTAAAAAAACCAGTGGGATTAGTCAACACATAAGGGAATTAATCAGCGCTGGAAAAACTTAACACCAGTACAGCAAGACCTGACATGCGTGTAAGTACAAAGTACGTGAACTCCACCAGAGCTACATCGTAAAAACTTAACACCAGTACAACAAGACCTGACGTGCGTGTAAGTACAAAGTACGTGAACTCCACCAGAGGTACATCGTAAAAACTTAACACCAGTACAGCAAGACCTGACATGCGTGTAAGTACAAAGTACGTGAACTCCACCAGAGCTACATCGTAAAAACTTAACACCAGTACAGCAAGACCTGACGAGCGTGTAAGTACAAAGTACGTGAACTCCACCAGAGCTACATCGTAAAAACTTAACACAAGTACAGTAAGACCTGACGTGCGTGTAAGTACAAAGTACGTGAACTCCACCAGAGCTACATCTAAAAACTTAACACAAGTACAGCAAGACCTGACGTGCGTGTAAGTACAAAGTACGTGAACTCCACCAGAGGTACATCGTAAAAACTTAACACAAGTACAGCAAGACCTGACATGCGTGTAAGTACAAAGTACGTGAACTCCACCAGAGGTACATCGTCAAATGTACAGCCTCAATTTCAGGATGTACCTCTGGTGGAGTTTATGTACCTTGCATTTACACGCAATTTGAGGATGTACCACTGGTGGAGTTTATGTACCTTGTATTTACACGCATGCCAGGTGAGAGTTACTGTAGGCGGCTCAGGTCTTTGTTGTTTACTTGTGTTACGTATTTCGAGCACTAATTATCTCCCTTGTGTGTTGATTCTGCACGAGCACTCTGGGCCTCGTTCTGTTTCAGATCAGTGGGATTAGTGACTAGGTGATCAGCCAAAGAAAGAACTGACAAATTGTCTTCTAACAAAGGATTTATAGCAGGAGGGCGCGTGGCAGGAAATTGCTCACCTGTTATTCTTCAGCATATAATTTATAGGAATTGGCGAACAACTGCTGTTGAGGTTGACAAAATAGAACAGATCTAGGGAAATGTACTCACCAATACGACGAAAAACAAGGAAACAATAATACACGAGCTCTTTGGGCAAATTGTCTTTTTCGGGTGCAAAAAGATAGACAACAAAAGAAGAAGGAAGTAAAGTTAAGAAGAGGATAGACAAGAACTGAAGAAGGAGCTGATGTAAGAAATGATAAGAATGAATACGTGGGCAGATCGCGCTCCCCCTAATTTTCGTCATTTTAATGACGTCGTTTTTTGTGTATGTATTCATTCTTAACATTACTCATAGTGTCGGTGCTGTTTTGCTATGGAATGACAAACTCAATTAAATAGTTACTGGCAGCGCATAAGAGCATTCTCTCTGTCTGTCTGTCTGTCTGTCTGTCTGTCTGTCTCTCTTGATCTTTGATTGATTTTGTTGTTGTTTTCATGTTGTTTAATATAAACATATATACCCGTTGTTGCAAAATGAATTAATTATTAAATTATGTTTGTGAGCATTTACTATAAGCCTAGCTTGTTTAATGCTCATACAATGATTTTGATTGTCCATATTTTCATGAATGTAAATAAACTTTGTTTAAACCACAGTGTCGGTGCA
>JABMCL010003640.1:477500-515000 GCA_018857735.1 Alviniconcha marisindica | reverse complement strand
TGTGGGTGAGCTGGTTACCTCTCACAGTGTTCATGTGGGTGAGCTGGTTACCTCTCAAGTGTTCATGTGTGTGAGCTGGTTCCCTCTCACAGTGTTGATGTGTGTGAGCTGGTTCCCTCTCACAGTGTTCATGTGGGTGAGCTGGTTACCTCTCAAGTGTTCATGTGTGTGAGCTGGTTACCTCTCACGGTGTTCATGTGTGTCAACTGGTTCCACTCTGACAGTGTTCATGTGTGGCAGCTGGTTCCACTCTGACAATGTTCATGTGTGGCAGCTGGTTCCACTCTGACAGTGTTCATGTGTGGCAGCTGGTTCCACTCTGACAATGTTCATGTGTGGCAGCTGGTTCCACTCTGACAATGTTCATGTGTGGCAGCTGGTTCCACTCTGAAAGTGTTCATGTGTGTCAGCTGGTTCCACTCTGACAGTGTTCATGTGTGTCAGCTGGTTCCACTCTGAAAGTGTTCATGTGTGGCAGCTGGTTCCACTCTGACAGTGTTCATGTGTGTCAGCTGGTTCCACTCTGACAGTGTTCATGTGTGGCAGCTGGTTCCACTCTGACAGTGTTCATGTGTGGCAGCTGGTTACCTCTGACAGTGTTCATGTGGGTGAGCTGGTTACCTCTCAAGTGTTCATGTGTGTGAGCTGGTTACCTCTCACAGTGTTCATGTGTGTCAACTGGTTCCACTCTGACAGTGTTCATGTGTGGCAGCTGGTTCCACTCTGACAATGTTCATGTGTGGCAGCTGGTTCCACTCTGACAGTGTTCATGTGTGGCAGCTGGTTCCACTCTGACAATGTTCATGTGTGGCAGCTGGTTCCACTCTGACAATGTTCATGTGTGGCAGCTGGTTCCACTCTGACAGTGTTCATGTGTGGGAGCTAGTTCCACTGTCTTACGCTGTTCATGTGTGGCAGATGGTTACAATCTCACAGTGTTCTTGTGTGTGAGCTGGTTCGGCTCATGTGTGGCAGCTGGTTCCACTCTCACAGCGTTTATGTGTGGGAACCGGTTCCACTCGCTTGCAGTATTCATGTGTTGGTGCTGTCCCATTCTCTCACAGTGTTCATGTGCGGCAGCTGGTTTCATTCTAACAGTATTCATGTGTGGGAGTTGAGTCCACTCACAGCGTTCATGTGTGACAGCTGGTTGCATTGTCTCAATGTTCATGTGTGTGAACTGGTTCCAATGTCTCACAGTGTTCGTCTGTGGGAGCTGGTTCCACTCCCTTGCAATGTTCATTTGTGGGAGCCAGTTACACTGTCTTGCGGTTTTCATGTGTGGGAGCTGGTTCCAGTGTCTCACAGTGTTCATGTGTGGGAGCTGGTTCCACTCTCACAATGTTCATGTGTGGGAGCTGGTTCCAGTCCCTTGCAATCTTCATATGTGGGAACTAGTTCCACTGTCTCACAATGTTCATGTGTGGGAGCTGGTTCCACTCTCGAAGGTTCGGGAGAAGGACATTTTGAGGGCAGAATGGACTCCGCCCTCTTTGTGGAATAAGTGTTAGTCTTGGGTGTGCTGGTCCATGGATCGCTTCGCTGGCGGTACTGAACTTTGTGCCTTCTTTGTGGATACGCGTAGACCTTGGCGATGGAGGATTAAGCGAAATAATGACCAATTATAATAACAACTTCAGATTCTGAAATTTGAACGGATATTGTCAGTTTAGCAGAGAAGTCGTCTTTTACCACAGAAACGTATCAGGAAGTGGACTCTAAAACACACACACGCACACACAAGAGAGAGAGAGAGAGAGAGAGAGAGAGAGAGAGAGAGAGAGAGAGAGAGAGAGAGAGAGAGAGAGAGAGAGAGAGAGAAACGGGGGGAGGGTGATTCAATTTCAGCATGCCTTAGAACGTCACCTTGGCATGAAGGGCTAGGGATTTAAAACTAAACGTGAACTTAAAAAGTAAGAGCAGGAAACGAAAAGACCAATGAACTAGAAGGTCGGAATTGAGATTGAATGCAGTTCAACCTTTTCCCTAAAGGCATTTTTTTTGGCGGTGGGAGTGGGGGGTACCCCCACCGCAAAAAAAAAAAAAAAAAGCCTAAAACGTCTCCGGATTGTTTTTCTTTTTATGGATTCATTCCTGAATATAGCCTTTTCCTGACAGAAGCGGACGCCTTAGCGATCATCGGCGCGTTATTGAAGCGCAATGGAAGAAGAAATGAAACCAGCAAGGATCCGAAAGACGTCACGTGAACACAGGAAGAAAGACCTGAATCGTCTACGTTGACCCTCACCCAACAGGGGAACATTGGAGAAACGTTGTTGATTTTATGTCATTTTAGTATTTTTTTCATTTTTAGGTTTAAATTTTTTTGTCATTTTAGTATTTTTGTAATGGTTGTTTCTGTCATTGTCCTTTCTGTAACTGTTATTTCTGTGACTGTTTTTGTTTCTGAAACTGTTATTTCTGTAATTTTTGTTTCTGTCATTGTTATTTCTGTCATTGTCCTTTCTGTAACTGTTATCTCTGTGACTGTTGTTTCTGTGACTGTTGTTTCTGTAATTGTTATTTCTGTAATTGCTGTTTCTGCCATTGCTGTCTAATGAATAACTAGGAGATAAACTGAAGTTTAATTTTAGTCCTGATACAACCTTATGTGGTCGACTGGGCTCAAAGCACCAACTAATTAACTAACTAACTAACAGCTAACTAATTATTTCTGTCATTTTTGTTTTTGTCATTGCTACTTCTGTCCTTGTTATTTCTGTGATTGTTGTTTCTGTCATTGTTATTGCTGTCATTGATGCTTCTGTCATGTTATTTCTGTGATTGTTGTTTTTGTCATTGTTATTTCTGTCATAGATGTTTCTGTCATGTTATTTCTGTGATTGTTGTTTCTGTGGTTGTTATTGTTGTCGTTGATGTTTCTGTCATTGTTGTTTCTGTCATTGGTTTTCCTGTCATTGTTATTTCTGTCATTGTTGTTTCTGTCATTGTTATTGCTGTCATTGACGTTTCTGTCTTTGTTGTTTCTGTCATTGTTATTTCTGTGATTGTTGTTTCTGTGACTGTTATTGTTGTCATTGATGTTTCTGTCATTGTTGTTTCTGTCATTGTTGTTCCTGTCATTGTTATTTCTGTGGTTGTTGTTTCTGTCATTGTTATTGCTGTCATTGATGTTTCTGTCATTGTTTTTTTCTGTCATTGTTGTTTCTGTCATTGTTAATACTGTCATTGTTGATGCTGTTGTTGCTTTTTGGCATTGTTATTTCTGCCGTCGTTGTTTCTGGATTTGTTATTTCTGTCGTTGTTGTTTTTGTCATTGTAATTTTTGCCATCGTTGTTTCTGGCATTGTTAGCTCTGTTATTTCGTTGTTGTTACTGGCATTTTCGTTTCTGTAGTTGTTGTTTCTCACCAACTGTGGCTCGATCACCTGCCAAAGTGTCATAGTCGTCTTCTCTTCGTTTCGGCACACTGCGGGTTTTGAGACAGCAGTTTTGATTCTTTGTCTTTCGTGAGCAACATCGCAATAGTTACTCCAGAGACATAGCGGAGATTTGAGTTGCGATTGTCCGAGTTAAAACATAGGCCCAAGTACCTTTTACCCCTGCAACTAGTCTGGAATCTCCCTGTGCATTAATCAGGCACCAGTGTCCCGACTTTAAAGTAAAGAATAGTCATTCTGTATCTGAAGGGGTTGAGACTCAGTTGCCAGAGAGAGAGAGAGAGAAGGGGGAAAGGGAAAAAAAGGAGGGGGGGGGGAAAAGGGGGAGAGAGCAAAAAAAACAATAAATTAGAGAGAGAGAGAGAGAGAGAGAGAGAGAGAGAGAGAGAGAGAGAGAGAGAGAGAGAGATCCTCTGACGCAAAATGGGAATGGTACGAGAAGAGAGACGTAGCGGACATTTAAACACTAATATCAGATCATACAACTAACACTCAGGGTCACAGACCAGACATGTTGTGGCTATTGGGTGCACACATACATGCATGTATACACGTATATATCTAGGTCTGGTTGAATTGGGTGCACACTCGCAAAGGCGGGAGGACATTCCGTTGATGCTGCTCGAACAATTCTGCCGATATCCTGTCTGGCAGGCACGGAAGAGCAGAGAAAGCATGGAACACCACAATCTCTTTGATTAAATTTGGAGAAGAGAGAGGTGGTGGCGTGGGGGAGAGAGGGGAATGAGAGTGGAAAGCGTGCCTGTGAGGCAGGGAGGGATGGAGAAAGAGAGAGAGAGAGAGAGAGAGAGAGAGAGAGAGAGAGAGAGAGAGAGAGAGAGAGAGAGAGAGAGAGAGAGAGAGAGAGAGAGAGAGCAAAAAGTAACACAATAAATACATGAGAGAGAGAGAGAGAGAGAGAGAGAGAGAAGAGAGAGAGAGAGAGAGAAGAGAGAGAGAGAGAGAGAGAGGGTAAGTAAGTAAATTGGTGTTTTACCCCCAGTCAACCAGTGTGGTTATATCAGGGCGATAAAAAAGAGAGGGACTGTTCTAGGTCTAGGTATAATTAAAAAGGTTCACATTGACTAAACCACGACGGCGGTACACATACGGAATAAAATAAAGTCTAGACATCAAACATGATAATTATGAGAGGGTGGGGTGGTGGTGGATATGGCGGGCTTTTTAATCAGCAGTAACAAACATAGGTGGGTGATTGTGTAAAGAATGGGACACACAATAAGGTAGAGTGTTCTGGACGGGTTACAGTCACCCAGCTTGACATGCAAGGACAACCAATCAGCGCATAATACTATCATTGGCGGGAGCTGCCACAAGTATCAGTTTTGTCGCGACAAAACACTTCTTTTATCGCGACAAAAGCGTGCTTGTCGCGACAAACATATTTTTGTCGCGACAAACATAATTATTTTGTCGCGACAAAAGTTTTGTTGCGGCATGCATACTTTTGTCGGGACAAAAGACGTGTTTTGTCGTGTTTGTCGCGACAAAAATTATACTTGTGGCAGCTCCCGCCAGTGATATAATACGTGGCATGTCATGTGATTTTAAACGTTTCGGCGCTGGTTGGTGAACTAAGAGAGTCAGGGAGCGAGTTCCAAAGAACACTGCCAGAATATGCCAGGCTAAACTTGAAAAGGTCAGTTCTAGGGCTTGTTCTATTGAGCTTCTTCAGAATGTCGTGATTAGTTTAAGGAAGATTTAGCTGTACGAGAGGGTCGGGCCTTTCCGGAAATAATTGTGTGTACCAAAACTCCCTTGTTATAGTGATGTCATTAAAGAGAGAGAGAGAGAGAGAGAGAGAGAGAGAGAGAGAGAGAGAGAGAGAGAGAGAGAGAGAGGAGAGAGAGAGAGAGAGAGAGAGAGAGAGAGAGAAGCATCCTTGAAGATGGAGGTCAGCTGAGTGCATAACAATGTGACCCATCCTCCCCATTACAGAACCACGCCTGAAGAATTGAACGGATGCATGAATACACATTTCGAATTTTCACACCATTGTACTGAATAAGTCTCTGAGTCACACACCCCTCCTAAAGAAACAACAGCAATAAAACAACAACAACAACAGCAACAATCACCCCCCCCCCCCCCCCACAAAAACACTCCCCCCCCCCCCCAAAAAAAAAACAACCCAACAACAACAATAACCAATAAACAAACAACAACAACAAAAACAGAAAACAACAACAAGAATGAAAACAAAAACAAATAAACACACAAACAACAACAACAACAACAAACCCACCACCACCACCACCAACAACAACAACAAAAAACCGAACCGACCAAGGAACCACCAACCAACCCAATTACCGGTTATACTGACCAGAGGTCTTCAAAGAAACCCTCATCCGTGTATTCTCATTAGCTGGGGGTGCGAGGTTCACAAACATCACAGTGATAAGTTAATGAGTTGTGCCTGGGCCACGAACGTGTCCAGACCCCCTCAACAATTCTGAACCTGCTTTCATGGCAGCAGGTCCACCCTGAAGTACGTTCTCTACTCCAAGGTACATCAGTGTACGTCTCAACTTCTTCCCGCCTGCTGTGTGTTCGTCTAGCGAGTTTCACCAGATGCACCGGCCGCACCTTATGTCGACGCCCTCAAGTGCGAACTGGGAAGATTTGCAGGGTCTTTGATCAAGACAATCAGAAGCTTTATAACCATCTCAGCAAGAACTTGGACTTGCATTTGACCCGAAACGCAGAGCACGATCACTAAACGTAACGCATGCTCTACCAACCAATCTGCACAATAGTGCTGCAGAAGAAGAAGAAGAAGCAGAAGAAGAAGAAGAAGAAGAAGGAGAGCAACAAGAACAAGAAAAACAAGAAAAGCGGGAGCAAGAAGAACAAGACCATCATCATCATTATCATCATCAACAACAATAACAACTCGGAAATGTGTTTACGCACGAACTGATTATGGCCTTGGCATTTACGAATGTCTTGTGGAGAAGTCTTGCAACCGACGTTCGGCGACCAAGCTAATGTACTGATTAATACTTCGAGACTAGTATACTGTCATAATTATTGCAACGAATATTGATCATGCATGGCCTTGACTTTTACGTATGTTTGGTCGAGAACGCTTGTACTTGACGGATGGTAATCAAACTGACAGAATATTGAAGGCGCGAGACAAGTGTACTGACACACTGCCACCGCTGGGGAGCGGGGATAGCTCAGTGGATAGAGCGTCGGATTCGTGATCGAAAGGTTTCGGGTTCGAGTCCCGGCAGGAGCGGCGGGAGAATTTTCTTCTCCAGCATCCACTTTCATGTGCTGACTCTTATCCCGTATCCGTTCCACCCCCCGTGTTACGCAGTAGCCATTAAAATATCCCGGTCATTCTGCCAAATGTGCAGGTGGCAGGTTACAAGTAATCATGCATGCGCCCTAGGTATGTGGATTTGTATGAAGTGGCGTGACATGGTGCATGGTTTGTATGGTGTACACAGAGCGCCCCGAGATGGCAGCAGTTTCACATGGCACCAGCTATGTAACAATCAAACAGTGTTGTAAGTACACCACTTCGGTGGTTATTCAAAAACGCACTATAAAAAAACTAGTCACTCATGTAGAATCACATGCGAGCGTAGTGAGTCTGCTCGAGAGCGGAGAATAGCGTTATATAAAAGCGATCAACAACAACAACAACAACAACACATTGCCAGGTGAACTCTCGCTCATAGAAGGGTCCAGGCTGATGGTACATGAGTTAGACAGACAAACGTTGTGGTAAATCGTTCCAACCCGTAGGCGCTGCCAGACTTTTGTAGGTCACCGGAGAAGCCCCTTTTGTGTCTCCTGGCGTGCTTTGTGTGTATTAATACGCTTGCCAGTCAAACCGGGTTCAAGCACTGGTCTTCTGGATCTTCGTCACTCAGTGAAGCACGGATTACGTGAACAACATCATTGGCCCTCACGAGAGGATTGCTCTTCGTGCACAAGGTATTTTAAATAAGGTCGATGGAAACCGAGAGTTTGCATTTCGATTAGGCGCATGCAGGAAACAATTTTCGTGTTACCAGTTTAACGACCACCCATGCCGCACGAACATCACGATTTTAAGGGTGGGGTGGGAGTGGGGGGGAGGGGGGGGGGGGGGGGGGGTGGTGTGTGGACTGACGTCAGGGCGGATTCAATTAACCGTCAATTCGATCGTCGCCCTAACAGCTTTCCATACTGATCCTGGGTTCAGTTTGTAATTTCGAAAATCGACTTGTAAGCATTATTATTCCTACGTGCGTTTCAAAGGGATCCTGCTGGCATGGGCCGTTGTTTTCATTCAGACAGCAACAGGAGGTCAGCACTGGTCCCCATGTTTTCTCCCTCCCTTCCTCTCAATTCGCTGTTGTTTGATTTCTCTCGTGGAAGCTGCGAGGCACTCCGTAGCCTAATTCGTTTAGCAGGCCCATGCATGCTCACTCTTTTCCCTTCTTTTCATAAAGTGGTTGGAGTCAGCATGCGTGTTTTATCCGAGGTCATCACTGCATGGCGCCGTGTTTTGTTCCTTCCTCTCAGTTCGCCCTTGTTTGATTCCTCTCGTGTAGATCGGGATCTTTCCTGTGCTACTGCGTTGATTCTTCTGATGTAGATCGGGATCTTTCCCGTGCTACTGCGTTGATTCCTCTCGTGTAGATCGGGATCTTTTCCGTGCTACTGCGGTAACCAGGGGAGTGGAACGGATACAGAAATGAGAGGTAAGCACAGAAAGTTGACCACGAAGAAGAAAATTCTCCCGCAGTTGATACCTGGACTCGAACTCGTGACCTTTCGATCACTAGTCCGGCACTCTACCGCTGAGCTATCCCTGCTCCTAATGAGGCACTGATAGACCTACTTGCGCCCCGGTGGGAGGGGACTGCATGCCTAATGATGGTGTCATCTAAGCTTTTCGGTAGTTTGAGGGCCACTCAATGGACAGCAGCATTGGTCGAGGGGTCTGCAACGTTCATATAACCATAGCGATGCAGGAAGACGACAAGACCGGGTTTAGCTTTAGTTCCAGTCAGCGACAAAGCCTACGTTGTGTTTTCCTTTTGGTTCTTACCTTTGTTCTCATTATCTGTTTTCTTGTACGCGCATGATACAGAAAGAACGAAGTTTGGTTTGGTTTCATCGCGGCTCGTCCACCTTATTAGTCCATTTTCCTTTTCATTGGTTTCTTCAGTCGCTTCTCTGTCTCTGTGTCTCTGTCTGTCTGTCTTAATAATGATAATAAATGCATTCTAATGCACCGAATCCATCTATGGCTATACATGCGTGAAGCTCAAAGCATTGTACAATATACATTACAACAATACACAACCTAGTTTAATAATACATCTCTCACTCTGGTCCTGAGGTGACTCTGCAATGTGGACGAGACGTTAAACACTCCAACTAAGTAACTAGCTCTCCCTCCATTCCTTCCAGCGCTCTCTTCTCCTACCCTCACTCTGATCTCTCTCTTTACTCTACCCCTCTCTCTCCCCCCCCACCCCCACCCAACCTCCACTCACTCTCAGAAGGGTACGTAGGTAGCTCTGTATTTCATCCCGGATGACACGTGGTGTGAGTTCAATTCGCGTCGGCTCGTGGTCCGAGTATTTTTCTTTCCTACAGCTCGCCCGCTGATCCCATAGAATAGGTTTCTGTGTCTGTTCTATTTCTAAAGAGATACAGAATAGGATTCTATGTCCGTTCTATTGCTATGTCTGTGGATCCCAGGGGGACGTGTCGGCGATGGCTCCGACTGGCTGAACGTTGCCGAGCGTCGTCGATGTTTCTTCAAGAGCAATGGATAAGCGGATGACAGGAACTCGAGCACCAAATAACACTTTGCTTTAACGTCGTCTCCTTCAAGTAAATGAATTAAACTGCTTACTAGCTGTCAGCGTGTCGTACATACTTGAAGCCAGAACAGTAAGCTATCTGCTAGTATCTATCTACTGGTCCGTCTATGTCTGTCTCTGTCTCTCTCTCTCTCCCTCTGATTCACCTTTCCTATCTCTTGTTCTTCCACCTAATGCTGCTACTCTTCCTGTCTTGCCCATATTTTGGTAATGGTCCATTCTCTCCGTCTGTCTCTGTCATGCTCTCTCTCTGTATCCCTCTCTCTTTGATTCCCGTTTCCTGTCTCCTCACTTGTTCTTCTACCTAACACTGTTACTCTTCCTGTCTTGCCCCATTTCTGCTAATGGTCCATTCTCCTGACCTTTTCGCAGAACATTCTACAGTCTTCGTCGTTTAGAGACAGTCTGTTTTGGTATAGCTCTCGGTAAACAGCTAGGTGACGACAGCTGGTAGGTGGTTTGTGCAGACTGCTGCCGTAATTATGGCAATGACATTTGCCGTTTATACATTACACATAAAAAAGTGTTTTTATTGCTTCTGTTCGTTAAACAGATGTGGGTTTGGGGTGGAGAGAGAGAGAGAGAGAGAGAGAGAGAGAGAGAGAGAGAGAGAGAGAGAGAGAGAGAGAGAGAGAGAGAGAGAGAAACTTTGCCTCAATCTGGGCAGGGTTACAGCTGTTTGAATCGATGTTTTGTACAGAAAACAGACCAGTGCGTACCACGGGTTAGCCCAGCGAAAGGCTCGTTAAAAAAGGTGTTGAAAAACTAGATGAACACTTCACGTACCAATCAAATTATTTGTTTTCCTGATCGGAATTGTACCACCACAGAGATTTCTGAAAAACTAACGCGACTGCTGTAAAGTGTATGCCGGTTGATCGGAGAAGGCATTCTGCACGTGAAACGCAGCGCGCACAGATAATTCAGGACTCTGGGAGACAAGGTCACCCCCAAGCTGAAGCTTGGTTAAACTGGGTTAACGCCGAGTTGTCTCCGAAGAGGTACTGGCGGGGATCGAAATTCCAGGTGGGGGAAGAGGGAGACTGTACCTATCGCTACACTGTCACCACAAGAATGACTCCTGCACTAAGACTGGCAGCGACGATAGCCATTTTAATGTTTCATTAATTGTGAGGGAAAAGTCACAAGACAGTGTCCGCAGACCACACCCTTTTAAGAGAAGGGGAGAGCCGAAGCGGAATCGAACCGAAGTCCCTCTGCTTACCAGCCAAACGCCTTACCGCTAGGCCAAACCGGCTGTCTGTAATCAAGCTGAAAGTAGAAAAGAGAACAGTCAATTCATGTTAAGTCACCGATGTGGATTAATTGATCAGGTCTCTGCAGCTGCCGGCTAGAACGTGTGCGTCGTTTGCTGTGCTGTGCCTCGTCGGTCCATCGGTCGCAGTAGCATGTCTATTAACGTTACACTCGAGAAGGCCACTTAGTAGCCAATCTGTCCACGGCTTTGATTGGTTGAACAGCCATCGATGCCATTGTTGGTCCGAAAGCAGGATCTTAGACTTCCTCCCCGCGCAGCCTGCTTAAGATTCAATATAAGAAAATCTTGCGAAACACAAAAACAAACCATATTTATGAAAAAATTTGCTCACGTATAAATCATCTGAAGAGTCCGCTACCCATCTCAAATCTGCAGCCAAAACAGTCAGACTGTGTGCACAAAATTCAGAAATGTATTGCAGTATCCTTGGTAATAAACCAGAGTGCTTGCGACTGGTTCAGCGAAACAGACAGTACAGTACAAAGGTTGACTTGACTTGATACGTGATTGCATTTGACATGCTGTAGTCGTTATTTTTCTAAACGGTTTCAACCAAAAACCATTTCACTGTTCTAATGCAAGACGTCCATGCTGTCAAATATCGTCCCCATGGATCTTTGATGCGCTTTCAGTCCTAGTTTCCAAGGCACTCACAACCCCTATGTATGGTGGGCCAATGCAACAGAAGAATTGATTGTCTGCATCTTTGAAAGAGCGCAGAACGTGACTGTCTGTAGGTGTTCAGCTTGTCCATATTAACAAGGACAGGGTCCCGGCGTGCGTGTGTGTGTGTGTGTGTGTGTGTGTGTGTGTGTTTGTGTGTGTGTGTGTAAGTGTGTGTGTGTTGTGTGTAAGTGGGTGTGTGTGTGTGGTGTAGTGTGTGTAGTGTGTGGTGTGGTGTGTGTGTGTGTGTGTGTGTGTGTGTGTGTGTGTGTGTGTGGTGTGTGTGTGTGTGTGTGTGTGTGTGTGTGTGTGTGTGTGTGTGTGTGTGTGTGTGTGTGTGTGTGGTGTGTGGGTGGTGTGTGTGTGTGTGTGTGTGTGTGTGTGTGTGTGTGTGTGTGTGTGTGTGTGTGTGTGTGTGTGTGTGTGTGTGTGTGTGTGTGTGTGTGTGGTGTGGTGTGTGTGTGTGTGTGTGTGTGTGTGTGTGTGTGTGTGTGTGTGTGTGTGTGTGTGTGTGTGTGTGGTGTGTGTGTGTGTGTGTGGTGTGTGTGTGTGTGTGTGTGTGTGTGGTGTGTTGGTGTGTGTGGTGTGTGGGGTGTGTGTGTGTGTGTGTGTGTGTGTGTGTGTGGTGTGTGTGTGTGTGTGTGTGTGTGTGTGTTGTGTGTGTAGTGTGTGTGTGTGGTGTGTGTGTGTGTGTGTGTGTGTGTGTGTGTGTGGTGTGTGTGGTGTGTGTGTGTGTGTGTGTGTGTGTGTGTGTGGTGTGTGTGGTGTGTGTGTGTGTGTGTGTGTGTGTGTGTGGTGTGTGTGGTGTGTGTGTTTGTGGTGTGTGTGTGTGTGGTGTGTGTGTGTTGTGTGTGTGTGTGTGTGTGTGTGTGTGTGTGTGTGTGTGTGTGTGTGTGTGTGTGTGTGTGTGTGTGTGTGAATTATGGACTAATTCAGTGCGAGACGTATTGATAGTCTCTTTACAACTCGTACAAAAGACGAGTTGAGTTTAGTGGATGTATTGTTTTCTGATTGATACACGTATACATTTTTATTTTTTTATTTTTTTATCTTCTTTTTCTAGTTCGGAGAAATGCGTGCATCTGCTACATCGTACTATGACAGACAAGCACAGGATAATACGTTTTTGTTGAAGTTTGCATGTACTGGTCCCTCGTGTAACTATATGTGCCTTGGGTAATGTGTTCTAGCTGAAATACGATTGTATTTGTCCGTAGTGTATACCACAAATTCATGCACAAATACTGAACACTATACTGAAACCAATGAAACGAAATAAAGGAAACAACGCAAGTAAAAAATTAATTCTCGAACCCGTACTTATTTATTTTCTCTCTACACTGAACAGAAGTTACCTTCTCTCTCAAAGCCAAGAAAAAAGAGTAAGTATAAGTAACTTGGATTTTACGCCGTCAACCAGTACGGTTCTATCACGGCGACCAAGAAAAATAAAAAGGAGAAGAAGAATCGACGAAAAAAGCCATACACTGAACCACAATCACATGCCAAAACAAAACCACACCGAAGTTCAGTTTAATGTAATTTATGAATGGACTTAGGTGCATTTTATTCTTGTCCTTAATCTCTTTTAAAAATGCAATTTCCTTCTCGTTGTGTGTGTTTCAGGTTTGGGTCAAAAGGAGACAAGTCAGCGCGAGAGTGCACCACCACCACCACCACCACCACCACTACCACAGCAGCAACGACAAGAAAACTGAGAGGGGGGAAAGAAAAAAGAAAAAAGAAAAAAAGAAAAAAAGGCAACCACTGAGTGGCAGCTGAACAAATCCCCAGTTCCTAAAAATAAAAACGTGGTGCTTCTTTTAGACACTGTCGTGCTGTCGAGCTGCAACTCATCCACCAGAAACCAGCGAAGTGTCGCGTTTTTTTCTCTCCACTCTCCCTTGTCCCCCCTCCGCTCTACAGTACACTGTACATCCCTTGTCTCTGCGACTGTCTGCTCTGTCTGTGCGGACTGCCAAGCGGCAAACCAAAATAGCAGAAGGTCGACACTCTGAGCGGAAACATTAGAAACTCGCTTACGGATCTCGGCTATTCCACAGGGCCCAAATCACATCTCTCAGCACTGGACCCATGCCAATCTGCCACCGGGTGCTTCTGGGGAAACTGTCGCAGCAGACGACATCCGGCTTGCGGTCGGTCGGCGGCGACGTTTCCGCTATGACGTCAAACGGCTCGTCGTGGAAGGGGGACAACTCTAGCGTCACTCTGACCAAACTGCTCAATGTGACGTTGCACAATTCTCTCCCCTTGGTGAATATTTCGGGAAACGGCACCGGTGACGGCGTAGGCCCGCTTGGCAAGGTGGCCACGAACAACTCCCTCTTTATCAAGATCGTGCTGCTTCTCATTCTCACCGCCGTCGTTCTCTTGTCCACCTACAAGTTCGTTGTCAGACTCTTCTCTGGTTACTCGGAGAAGAAGGACGACAGTTCGGAGTTTTACATCGGCATGCATGACGACTGATCCCATTCCCCCTTTCACGCTTGGTTAAACTTATTTAACGCCGAGTTGTCTCCGAAGAGGTACTGGCGGTGACCGAGATCCCAGGATGTGGTGGGAGAGGGACACTATACCTAACACTACACTGTCACCACCAGAATGACCCCTGCAGCGACGAGAGCCATTTGAATGTTGCATTAATTATGAAGGACAAAGACCACAACCTTCTGAAGAAGAGGAGAGCCGAAGCGGAATCGAACCGCGGTCCTTCTGCTTACCAGCCGAACGCCTTACCGCTGGGTCAAGCTGGCTCACAGTAGCATAAGGAGAGCTGATGATGTAGAGCTTCATGTCCTCAGATGTCGGTTGACATATTAGGGACAAACTGTGACCAATGCCGAAGCATGGTTCGATGTTGCTTTACGTCCACAGAAACCATAAGTCTCATTAGGACGGAAAGCCCAGGACGGCCACCTTGACTTTCACACAGACACCCTGAACTCTGATGTAAGGAGAGCGTGATCTGGTTCATTTATAAGCACCTGGAGTCTGTGATCTTCACCTGCATTGAGCGGCGCCTACCGTCCTTCCTCCGTTGTGTCAGAGTTCAGGAGCTGTGTAAAAGTCGAGGTGGCCCTCCTGGGCTCCCCGTCCTAATGAGCCTTATGGTTTCTGTGGACGTAAAGCAACACTGAACCATGCTTACGCAGTGGTCACAGTTTGTCCCTAATATGTCAACCCGACATCCGAGGACATTAACCTCCATATCCTCCTCCTCCGTTGTGACCAAAGGACGTTAGACAGCTAGGTGGAAGTCTGGAGTCTGTCTATCGTCGTCCTCAGGGTGACAAAGCTGTGGTCTGGTCCGTGGCTGGAAGCTCTAACATACTGACACGGGAAGACTTGTATAGGAGAACATGTTTTCATCTTCCTTCGTTTTTGTACATGTTTTTTGTTGTTGTTTTTCAGGTGCCAGCACCGATCCGATGTACATGTTGCACTTAGATAAAAATGATTGCCAAAGCACACTTTGGGGGGGGGGGGGGGGTATTTTCTACCTTTTCTACCTAGAAACAGCAAAACAAACTGTGTTTTGTTCATTTGCCCAGCTCACGGCCATCAAATCATAGATCACGACATTAAATTAAGTCATCAGTCAACACAACGAATGCTTAAGCTGTGATATACCAATGTTTGGAGGTTGATGTTGTAATTGCTTTAGTGTGGGGCTTTCGGGATTTTTAAAGAAGTTAAACAGTTCTATGTATTAATATTTTTGATGATGAGAGCGATTAAGTGTGGGACTTCCGTGTTTTTTTTAAAGTAACTGAAAAAAGTTTTTACGTGTCAGCATCTTTTAATTTTCTTTGATGAAACAGATCTAGTAGTATTGAATTTTGGGACTTTCCAGAGTTGTTGTTGCTGTCCTCATAATCATGTATGTAAGTCTGGAATTTTTGAGGTTACCTAAAACATTTGAGGTATTATGCAGCCATGCATCAATGTGTCCTTTCGGTGGAGCATGGGGTTCCACGTTACGTAGAACAGCACCACGCACAAGGATTTTCTTTAAATTGTCTCCGATTAAAAAGAAAGAGAAAAAGAAAAAAGAAAAGAAAAAAAAAAGAGAACTTTATTTCTATGGAGTGAACTTTGGTTGAAGTATTACAGCTATTAAAAAAAGAATGAAAGAAAGAAGAAAAAAAAAGGAATCTCTTGGGTAACCTCAGTCTATTTTCAGCTCACTGTAACAGGTCATTTTTAGCCGACAGATGAAAACAGTAATGCTAGGGAAAAATCATGATTACCGGTAAATAACCGAATGCGGTACCTGTGGACGTTTAGCCCCTTCCTTCCATGAAATTTCTTGCTAAGTCTTTGTTTGTTGTCTGTTTAAGTTTTGTAATTAAGTTTTGTATAGTAAATGTATGTGAGAGCGAGAGGAATCTCTTGGTGGGTAACCTCAGTCTGAGTGTGTGTAGTACTGGAAGGTGCAGTAGCGAAGCGATGAGACAGATGGTGGTGGTGTTGTTGTGTATGTGTGTGTGTGTGTGTGTGTGTGTGTGTGTGTGTGTGTGTGTGTGTGTAGGAGATGTGTGTGTGTGTAGAGTGTGTTGTGAGAGAGAGAGAGAGAGAGAAGAGAGAGAGAAGAGAGAGACGAGAGAGACATGAGACAGAAAGATGACGAGACAGAGGACAGGTATGCGTGTGGAGGTGTTGGGTGTGTTGTGGTGTGTGTGTGTGTGTGTGGTGTGTGTGTGTGTGGTGGATGAGAGGAGGAGAGGAGAGAGAGAGAGAGAGAGAGAGAGAGAGAGAGAGAGAGAGAGAGACAGAGAGACGAGAGAGAAGAGAGATGAGAGAGAAGAGAGAGAGAGAGAGAGAGAGAGAGAGAGAGAGAGAAGACAGAAGACAGAAGACAGACAGAGACAGAGACAGAGACAGAGAGACAGAGAGCCTGTGTGTGTGTGTGTGGGTGGGTGTGTGTGTGTGTGTGGTGTGTGTGTGTGTGTGTGTGTGTGTGTGTGTGTGTGTGTGTGTGCCGCGGCGCTTAGAATGGTCTGTACGGGCACGATTCTTTCGCGCTTTATAAATACTTTAATTCTAATTATTATTGTTGTATTTTTTATTTCATAAAGAGTCAAACATAGAAAATTCGTATATGTTTCTCCCACTGGAACGGAGAAGGATAGCACCTTTAACCCCCTGTGTGCGTCACAAGCGGATATCTGCAGTGGTTAGTGGCGCTAGAGAACGTAGCTTTTATTATAAAAATGGTCTCGCTTGTCTTATGGCTGCTTGCATGTACCTGACAGTGAAGAAATTTCAAGCTTACAGATGGGACAGGTTATGGGCGTGAAGAAGTACACGGTGAGGAAACTGGCTTTCCTGAAGCAGAGAAAGCAGGTGCTGCAGACCCGCTGCGGCCAAGTTGCGGGATGCATGCAGGAGTAAGCCATAATACTTTCCTATTTCAGTTGCCCCCTCCACCCTACACTCCCCGTCCCTAACTATTGGGGGCGGGGATGGCTCAGTGGTTAGAGCGCCGGACTCGTGACCAAAAGGTCTCGGGTTCGAGTCGAGTCCCGGCTAGGAGCGGCGGGAGTAGTTTCTTCTGCAGGGTCAGCTTTCTGTGCTGACTCTTATTTCGGTATCCGTTCCACCCCCATGTTACCGCAGTAGCACGTAAAAGATCCCGGTCATTTCTGTCATTCTGCCAAAAGTGCAGGTGGCAGGTTCCAAATAAACACGCATACACCCTGCGTATGTGGCTTTTCATGAAGTGACATGGTGCATGTTTGTTTGGGGTACAGAGAACTCGTCGAGACGGCACCAGTTTCATGTGGCACCAGCCATGTAAGTATACCACTTCGGTGGATATTCAAAACGCGCTATGAAAGAGCTGCAGTTACTCATTTAGAATCACATGCACACACACAAAAAAAAAAAAACCGCTGTGAGTTTGCTCGAGAGAGGAGAATAGCACTATTTATACGAGACCACCATCATCAACCACGCATAATTATGCCACGGAGACATTTACTCGTTTTAGGATGCTTTCAGTTGTTCACACACGAGAAGCAAGCTAGCATGAATCAGCGTGGAGAACTACTGTGGGGTACTTACTCCATGCATGCCTTTGAACATGAGCAGGAATGGGTTTGGATTTTTGCCAACAGCGTGAGTGTGCATACATTGAGAGATCGAGTAACCCCTGTTAATCTGTTCACTGTGGAAACAAACAAAGGCTGAAGGCCACGTACAGTTCCTTGAAGTGCAGAGATGGAGGGCGGAGGGGGTTGGGGGTAGTATACGTACACATAGCCATGCGCGTACATTCGTCTTTTATATACGGGAAAACAGTTGCGCGTGACAAAACTTACCCGCATCTGGGTGAACTTTCGAGTTTCAGCGGAGCAACGAAAATAAACAAGACAGTAGTGAACAGAATGCAAGGAAACAATAACGATAGTGAATAGAACGTGGGAAAAAACAAACAAACAAACAAAAACAAAAACAAACGAAAACAGCAAAAATGAACAGAACAGGAAACAACAACAACAACAACAACAACAACAACAACAACAACAACAACAACAACACACACACACACACACACACACACACACACACACACACACACACACACACACACACACACACACACACACACACACACACACACACACACACACACACACCAAGAACAACAACAACAACAACAACAACAACAACAACAACAACAACAACAACAACACAAAACAACAACACGAAAACAATAGTGAATAGACTGAGAACAAAGAACAGCAAAAGTGAACAGAACGAAAAACAAGCATCAGAAATAGTGAACAGAGCGAAAACAGGCAACAAAAATAGTTAATTAACAGAGCGAAAACAGACAGCAACAACAGTGAAAAGTATGAAAATTAAAAAACAATAATGAACAGAACGAAAACAAACGTCAATAGTGAAAACACCAAACAAACAAAAAACAAAACAAAAACAAAAACAAAAAAGTGAAAAGAACCAAAACAAACAGTAGCGCTAGTGAAAAGAGCGAAACCAAACGACGACAGCAACAACAACAGCAGCAACAACACTGAACATAACAAAAACAAATAACGACAGTAGTAAAAATGACGAAAGAGACCAACAACAACAATAATGACAAAAACAAAAATAAGAAACAACAGTAGTGTAAGAACGAAAACACACATCACTGAAAACAATAACTGCCAGATTTCTTTAATACACCCCAAGTACATGTCCTTGTACATAAATTATTTTATTTTGAGTGGATTGGTGCATTTGTGTGAAGCCTTAGTGACAAGCTCCGGCAAAAAAGGGATTGAGACTTAGTTTCAGCTTGGGCATTCTCATGGTTTACTTAGTGTCAGCTTGGATATTCTCATGATTTACTTAGTGTGAACTTGGACATTCTCATGATTTACTTAGTGTGAACTTGGACATTCTCATGATTTACTTAGTGTGAACTTGGACATTCTCATGATTTACTAAGTGTGAACTTGGGCATTCTCATGATTTACTTAGTGTGAACTTGGGCATTCTCATGATTTACTAGTGTCAACTTGGGCATTCTCTTGATTTACTTAGTGTCAGCTTGGATATTCTAATAATTTACTTAATGTCAGCTTGGGCATTCTCATGATTTACTTATTGTGTACTTGGGCATTCTCATGATTTACTTTTTGTCATATCGGGGATGCTCATGAATTACTTAGTGTGAACTTGGGCATTCTCATGATTTACTTAGTGTGAACTTGGGCATTCTCATGATTTACTTAGTGTCTACTTGGGCATTCTATGATTTACTTAGTGTCAACTTGGGATTCTCATGATTTACTTAGTGTCAACTTGGGCATTCTCATGATTTACTTAGTGTCAACTTGGGCATTCTCATGATTTACCTAGTGTCAACTTGGGCATTCTCATTATTTACTTAGTGTCAACTTGGATATTCTAATAATTTACTTAATGTCAACTTGGGCATTCTCATGATTTACTTAGTGTGTACTTGGGCATTCTCATGATTTACTTTTTGCTTGGGGATGCTCATGAATTACTTAGTGTGAACTTGGGCATTCTCATGATTTACTTAGTGTCAACTTGGGCATTCTCATGATTTACTTAGTGTCTACTTGGGCATTCTTATGATTTACTTAGTGTCAACTTGGGGATTCTCATGATTTCGTGTACCATGGAGATAATGCAAATTGTGTCTTTACCACAGAGATATTTCAAATGGTCTCATTATTACACATATCTTATGAATGTTCTCTGTGCCACAGAGATAGTTTAATTAGCTCTACCACACAGTTATTATCAATGGCCTGTGTTACGTAGTTCGGATGCATATTAAACTATTCGGTCCGTACGGTGTCTTCAGTGTACAGTCTTAACGTGAGATTAATATCATATTAAATGCTGCCCCACTCCCCCTCCACGGTGTCTTCAGTGTACGGTCTTGACGTGAAATTAATATCATATTAAATGCTGCCCCCCTCCCCCTCCACGGTGTCTTCAGTGTACGGTCTTGACGTGAGATTAATATCATACTAAATGCTGCCCCACTCCCCCTCCACGGTGTCTTCAGTGTACGGTCTTGACGTGAGATTAATATCATACTAAATGCTGCCCCCCTCCCCCTCCACGGTGTCTTCAGTGTACGGTCTTGACGTGAGATTAATATCATACTAAATGCTGCCCCACTCCCCCTCCACGGTGTCTTCAGTGTACGGTCTTGACGTGAAATTAATATCATACTAAATGCTGCCCCACTCCCCCTCCTCCACACGACATATAAGCGTGCGCACGCACACTTACCCCCCCCCCCAAAAACAAAAACAAAAAAAACAAAAAAAACTTCCTCTTCCGCCACACCCTAGCGGCCCTGCCATCCACCTATAACAGTCCCTTCTCCCTTGCCTTAACAATGAATCGTCATGGGTGATCGGGCGTTGAGAATCAACTGCCTGTCTGCGTGTACCTTAACAATGAAGGAAAGAATGAAAGAGAGCACAATGGGAAAACAAAGAAAGGAGACGTGGGGGAGAGAGAGAGAGAGAGAGAGAGAGAGAGAGAGAGAGAGAGAGAGAGAGAGAGAGAGAGAGAGAGAGAGAGAGAGAGAGAGAGTAAGTACAATTCCGCTTTGGAGAGAGTGGGCTCGCCGTGAGAAAAGGACTGTGACGTGCCGAAGCTTGATTTTTTTTCTTATCCCCCCCCCTCACCCCCCCCCCCCCCCCCCCCCCCCCCCCCACACACACAACTCCTGCTTTCTTTTTTCTAGCTTTGCTATTGGAGTTAGGCTGCAAGTCGTGGGGCGAGTATGGCTGGGAGGTCTGCAGCTGCGTTTGCGTAGCCTTGTGATCCTGACTGTGGAAAGCTGACGACAAAAAGATCCTCCTCTTTGTCCTGCTCACCGAGTCGATCAATCGATGGCAGCCATGCTACGTACGTCACACGTCACGTGGGTAAAAAACTGAAACAAGATCTTGCACGCAGCCCTAAGACGTGTCTCGATGGAGAGCGCGGGGGTTGGGGGTGGGGTTGGTTAGGGTGGGGAAATTTCCACGACCACTGAGGGGAGACGAGAATATAACAGGACCATGAATTGCTTTCAAGAGTTTTACCCGTCCCTAATAAGTTTTATGGTTTCTGTGGAAACTAAGCACCATGTTTACTCACTTGTTTTCAAGATGGGTGATACTGGCAGGACTTGAGATTTAACTGGTGGATTTGGTGCTTTTACCCACAGACTTTTCAGTCTCAGTGATCGCTGCCTTACGCGTTCATATTGAGGCCGACACAGAGGGTGATTCTGAAGAAGAAGAAGAAGATGAAGAAGAAGAAAGAAAGAACGAAAGAAAGAAAGAAAGGAAGAAAAAGAGCTCGAACTCGAAAATTTTATTTTACGAGGTTTGCAGCTGGGGTTCAGTCAAAAATCTAACAATTAGTCCTTGCGAGAGAGAGAGAGAGAGAGAGAGAGAGAGAGAGAGAGAGAGAGAGAGAGAGAGAGAGAGAGAGAGAGAGAGAGAGAGAGAGAGAGAGAGAGAGAGAGAGAGAGATGTTGTTTCTCAGACGTTTTGTTAACGGAAATGTCCTTTGTTTTCCTCTCGCAGCACACACACACCCCTTGCTGTTCCGAGTTGTCCCCAAAGTGAACCGTTTTCACTAATATTGTGAGCAATTTGAAGACTGCTAAATCTCCACCAAAACCAGCTGATGTCTCAAATAAAAGACTGGAACGGATAAGAGTTGCAAAGTACATGTGATTGGGGCTTTAAAATCAAATCAAATTGTTTATTTGTTTGACCTTTTAATTGCTTTTCTCAGAACCCCACCAGGCTGTCAAATTCAGATCAAGAGATTTACGTGTATATATTTCATGGGAATCTTTGGCAACTCCGGTTACAGCAATATTTCATTCAAAACTGCCTACCAAGCATTCAGCACAATTCATTTTTTTGCTCTATTTTTGGAAACACGGTCGCATATACTGAGGCGTAATTGCTGTTGTGAAGCAAAGTGGGCACGATTCCTCTCATCACATTTTGCTATTTGGAAATCATCATTATTTTTGATGACGATCGAGACATATTTGTTAGTATGCAACTTTCAGAATTTCTAAAGTTGTCCGTTTTTTACCTTGTCCTTTATATATGTATCTAAGTCTGGAATTGTTGAGGCATTATGCAGGCGTGCAGTAATGAGTCGTTTAAAAGACATTTTTATAGCTGTTTTCCAGACAACAGCGTCAGGCACAGTGAATTATTTTTTATTTATATTATCGTGACTGTGTGTATTCTATATGTCTTTGTTGTTGTAGATGGTGCAGCACACGTACTTTGCATTTCACGTCCAGTCGACCACGACTGTCCCGTCAGAGAACAACAGTTGAATGAACGAAGGCAGTCAAATTTGCTAAATTGAAACGCGTCAAAGAGAAGCTGGCAATTAAATCAGTGATATTTTGACATACATACACCAGGATGATCAAAGGGAACGTTTAAAACTATTTGGATAGTTCTGGATTCTGGGCAGATCGGACTCTATATTCCTGCGTTCATGGTGCCCCACCTTGGTTCAGATATAAAATACAGCTCTGCCTCACTGGACACGGTCGTTGTGCACAGAATTCAAATCTGTGTCATTAGAGCTTTTTGTGTGGAATACAACTGTGTCATTGGAGAAAGCTTTTGTGCGCGGAATACAACCCCATCTCCCTTTGTTCATAGATTATATATATATATATATAACTCTGCCTCATGGGACAAGGCCTTTGTGCACAGAATACAACTCTGTGTCATCAGAGCTTCTTGCATGGAATACAACTGTGTCATTGGAGAGAGCGTTTGTGCACGGAATACAACTCCATCTGATTGGATAGGGCCTTTGTTCATAGATTAAATACATAACTCTGCCCCCTGAGACAAGGCTTCTGTGCATGGAATACAACTTGATCTCACTGGACAAATAAGGATTTTGTGTACAGAATTTAGACAACTCTGTCTCAGTGGACAGAGCTTTTGCGCAGTGAAAACAACTGATCTCATTGGACAGAGCTTTTGTGCATAGGATGCAACTCTGGACAGGGCTTTTATGCATAGAATATATGCAACTCTGTCGTATACTGCACATGGCCTTTGTGCACAGAATACAATGCTATTCCACTGGTCAGAGTTTCTGTGCTTAAATTACAACTCTGTTTCACTGAATGGCTGTGGCTTTTGTGCAAAGAATCTATACAACCTTACAACTACATGCCATTGAACAAGGCCTTTGTGTATAGAATTATATATATACACATACATACACACACACAACTTTACAACCCCATGCCATTGAACAAGGCCTTTGTGCAAAGAATATATACAACTTTACAACTGCATGCCATTGATCAAGTCATTTGTGCATATAATAATTATATACAACTTTACAACTGCATGCCATTGAACAAGTCATTTGTGCATATAATAATTATATACAACTTTACAACTGCATGCCATTGAACAAGTCATTTGTGCATATAATAATTATATACAACTTTACAACAGCATGCCATTGAACAAGGCCTTTGTGCATAGAATATATACACCTTTACAACTGCATGCCTTAAACAAGGCCTTTGTGCATAGAATACAACTCTATGTCACCGGACAGGCTTTTGTGCAGAGAATACAAACATATGTCATCGGACAGGGCTTTTGTGTATGTGTTACAGATATTCGCATGACATTTGCTTGTTGTCTCTGTCATGAGAATAATTATTTCATACCGTACTAATTAAGTAGCCTAAACATTCCAGTGTACGCAATTATTTTATTAACTTTTAAAATGAACACATCTATAGGTAAACCCTGATGTTATGAACCATATGAACAAAGGACATACTGGTGTGTGTGTGTGTATGTGTGTGTGTCTGTGTGTGTGTGTGTGTGTGTGTGTGTGTGTGTGTGTGTGTGTGTGTGTGTGTGTGTGTGGTGTGTGTGGTGTGTGTGTGTTGTGTGTGTGTGTGTGTGTGTGTGTAGTATATAGAGAGAGAGAGAGAGGGAGAGAGAGAGAGAGAGAGAGAGAGAGAGAGAGAGAGAGAGAGAGAGGAGAGAGAGAGAGAGAGAGAGAGAGAGAGAGAGAGAGAACGTTCTGGTTCTTCACGATACTGTGACAACTTTTGTGTCTCACGACAACTATTGTACAAAACTGGCAGAATGACCGTTTTTGGAAACTCGTGAAGAGTGAAGATTGTAGTTTAATAATAGTAACTGTCATAAAATGAGACAAGAAAGGAATCCTTTTCTCTTGGCTCATAACTACCCGACAGTGATATGCCGCTTAGCAATACAATCATGACATTACTTCTTCTTTTTCTTCTTAAAAAATAAATAAATCAATATCCATTAGTACATGTAGGACAAGTTTCGAGATGGTAATACAAGTTTCGAAATGGTAGTGACCAAGTTAGATGCGTCTGTGTTTTTCTTTCCGTTTCGTAGTACACCCAAATATTATTATAATGACGATGATGTTGTTGACGGCGACGAGGTGAATGTAGCGGTGACGATGACGATGATTGTTTGTAGAGCGCTAATTTATCCATCCATGAACAGCAGAAATGAAAATGGGAATTAAAAACGGAAGGATTTCTTTTTATACACAACAGCTCAGTTTTCTCAGAATGGGTAAGGCTGGCTAAAAACGACCAGAAACGACCAAACAGAACATAATCAAGGCTGTCAGTTGATTAGAAAATAATTATTGAAAAATGTGATTAGGCTACCTCCCCCTTCCGCCCCACCATACTTTCCTACGGACCAGTTTAAAATTTGAGAAAAAATTGAACATAACGGTTGCTCAAGCGGAGTTTTTAAATACCTGAGAGTTTGAACCAGGCATATATGACCCCAAAATGGCGCTTCATGACTCGGTCGGTTTAGTTTGTTCATTTAATATTCTAAAGCAGAAACTCACGAGCTTTTTAACTGATTTTTTAATGACTATATCTGATGTTGATATATTTTACACGGGAAGTTCAGGAAAGATGATGTGATCTGCTGACAAGATGTACAGATGCACCACCTAAAGAATGTAGATTGGCTTGCGTCATTTCAGTAGACGTTGTAGCTGCATAGCACGTATCAGATTTCTGGAAAGCGAGTTTAATAGGTTTTCTGTCCAACAGATACAGTTTTATTTTGGTTTAAACAAGAATTTATTCAAGACAAAAAAACAAACAAAACAACATACAGTGAATGATTATGGGCTCATCAACAAGCTTTCTGCTTATAGGCGATGAGCTCATCTACATACAGTTGAGAGAAAAAAAGAAGAAACATGTATGGCGGACGAACAATTTCACCAAGCTAACAATAAATTTGACATAACAACAACAACAACAACAACAACAACAACAACAACAACAACAACAAAACAGTCACTTGGAAACAGTCAAAACAAATTATAGTAAAACAAAACAAAGCAAACAAACCAAAACAACCAATGTCAGGTAGATAGATGGCTGGTGGCTTAAGCAAAATTTATACTAGCGAAAGATAAATGGAGTGTAGAGACAGAGGGGGTGGGGAGAGGGGAAGATGGTTTGAAGTCGTCTTTCTACAGTTGCATATTAATTTTTGACAAAGTTCAGAAGTATGAGTAAGCAATCGGTCATTTGTATTATTGCAACATATAATCACATATACAGAAGGGGTTAGTTCTTGGATTTTTAACGTCAGGTTGTATCTTCCGATCGTTCCTTTCGTCGTCATAGACACGTAACTGTTGTTAGACATTTAATGAGAAACATTAATGCGGTTTGAATATTTTGTTACTTGCTTGTATTTGCACGAGAGCATCAAATAAGAATACCACCTCCCTCCCCCCAGCATCCGATTTATGCTTTCGGATAAATCCAGTAATTATTTTGTTTCAATCATTTTGTTGTCGTTGTTGCCTGCATTTGTACCATGAATGTGTTAATGGAAATGTCTACATCGATCGACAATGACAGTATGTTCATCCTGAAGCGCCCAATACCAAATATTAAAGATTATGTTCTGACTCTACAACGCTCCTTTTTCTCTATGTTACATGACAGTTACGTACCGTTAAACGTTCGTTATGAACGTAGTACACCACTGTAGCTCCAGACACAGACCAACTATAAGGATGTACTTTAGAGGCTTCCGGACCGCTAATCACTGGAATACTTTACAACGTCGTAATTAATATCCCGCGCGAAACACCTGAAGAGTGGGCACCATATGATTTCCCCACAAGCTAAAGTATAAGCAACGGAAAGCAAGACTGATTGCTTCTGAACAAACTCTCCGTATGAGAAAATCGAACACAAAAATAATAGTGTTTGGTTATTATCCGTCAAGAATTAGTAGCCAGAGTTTACGGAGAACTCCGAGGATCCGATCGGCTGTACCCGGCCTTCCACTGGATTGGTTATATAATTATTATGACACAGACACAATCTGCAAATTTTCGGGGTAATCCAAAATTACCCCGAAAATTTGCAGATTGTGTGTCTGTGTCATAATAAATAAGCGTTCTTTTGAACCTTTTATGTGTTTGGATCTTGTTTCAGAACGCTAGCAGTCATTCTTGCTTCAGATTTTCTTTTCTTCCACTGTGTGCTTGAGTGGTCTCGTAATTCACACGGACTGGTGACGTCGGCATGAAGTATGCTGAGGACACAGATCACAGCCGAAAGCCAGGGGCAGTAAGAATGAAAATCACGCTCGACAAGCTCACAGCCAAAAGAAAAACGTCCCAATGTCCCAGAGAAGGGGATTCGGCTTTGTTCATCGTCAGAGAAGACGCAGAGGAAACTAAAATCAGTTGTGAACCGCAACAGGAGTTAGTTAGTTGGTGCTTTGAGCCCAGTCAGCCACAATCATAGGGTTATATCAGGGCTAACCGTAACAGCACACGCGCTAACTCGAAATTGACAACTGACTAGAATTGGTATTTTGGTCAAGAGAGAGAGAGAGAGAGAGAGAGAGAGAGAGAGAGAGAGAGAGAGAGAGAGAGAGAGAGAATAAATAATAATAATAATAAGAAGAAGAAGAAGAAGAAGAAGAAGAAGAAGAAGAAGAAGAAAATGAAGAGAGAAAGAAAAAAGAAAAAAAAGGGTCTGACGACTTCCGTCTGCATTCAGCAATAAATAGAGGAAATCCGCAGGCCCATAAAACTACGATCCGTAGACTGATTCGTTAGCGTGTCGACATGTAGGTGAGCTTGTGATTTTATGGAAACGCAAATTCCACTCACTGCGGCCCATTAGCGCAAATTACTACATAATTATGTGTGTCACGAATGCGTGATGAATCTACCGGTAGTGTAAGAGAGGGTGTGGTAATTCCAATGGAAATACTGTTATTGTGTTAGATTGTCTGCTTGTAAACGCTAACTGACCGGAACATTTGTCGCAAAGGGGGAAATCAGCAATGAATTCTCACGCATCTATTGATGTATAAACCGAATGTTCCCATATAAACACAGGCATCGAGCGTTGTTTTACGTTGCTACCGTTGTTGGATGGACCGGTTTGATGACATTCTCAGTTTGGTCATGCTGCTCAACCTGCTTGAGCCAAAAGTCTGCAACAATTGTTTGGTACTGATGCTTGATGCTGATCGATCAAATTTGTTCGTGTGTGTGTGTGTGTGTGTGTGTGTGTGTGTGTGTGTGTGTGTGTGTGTGTGTGTGTGTGTGTGTGTGTGTGTGTGTGTGTGTTCCTGTGTGGTGTGTGTGGGGGGGGGGGGGCGAGAGAGAGAGAGAGAGAGAGAGAGAGAGAGAGAGAGAGAGAGAGAGAGAGAGAGAGAGAGAGAGAGAGAGATGATCATGATGATAATGATGATGATGCTGGTATCTGAACAGCTTTGAACGATCAGTGGACGGATTTGACTTTGATGCTTGTTTTCGAACTCAATGCATGTTTTTATAAGACACTGTATTTATTTGAGAGAGAGAGAGAGAGAGAGAGAGAGAGAGAGAGAGAGAGAGAGAGAGAGAGAGAGAGAGAGAGAGAGAGAGAGAGAGAGAGATGATAATGATGATGATGTTGGCATCTGAACAGCTTTGAACGATCAATGGACGGATTTGACTTTGATGCTTTTTTTCGAACTCAATGCATGTTTTTATAAGACACTGTATTTATTTTTACGACACTCTTAATAAAAACGTTTCCAGTTTCCTGTCCTCTGTTTATCTTGCGTTTACATGCGTGCATGCGTGCGTGCTTACATTATGTCGTAGCACTCAATAGCTCTGTGCTTATTGCCCAAAGCTTATTGATCGTTGTGGATGAAACAAGCAAACTGGTGCCACGCGTACACAACAAGGACTTAGATCACCTGTAAAAGTTGTTACGTGGCATATATAGAACCTGCGACTTCATCTGGTCGTTACGGAAACAGTTATTGTTTTCTAATTACCTCATCCCCTCTGTAAAAGGACCACTTGCATGAACCTAATGAAGAAAAGAAAAAAGAGAGAGAAAAAAGAAGAAGAGAGAAGCACTCACAACCGCACTAAACGGAAATTTTAATGCACGATAATAAACGCATATTTTTGATATAATTCATCGCTCGCTCAAGCAGGAACTTGTGCCGCTGTACACTGTATGGGATGTTCATACAGAGGATCCCGGACTGCCAATAACCCCAGCAACCTCAGCCAATCAGAACGTAATAAATACTATTTTGCGCGAAAAGCACGAGGAGGGGCCATCGTGTTTTCCCCACACACTAGAGGATAGCATTAACAAAGCGAAGAGACAGGGGCATTCTGAAAAACAAAAGAAAGGATTAAAAAAAAAAAACTTTTCAACATTAGTAATGGCGCACGTTCATTGGCGACGAGAGATCATGAGCAGCAATCAAAGGGGTTAAATTACATCAGCTTAAATGCTCGAATCAGACTTTATCCTCTCAATACAGTACCACAAGGTAGCATTATGGAAAGTATGCAACGCTGGAATCATTTGACACAAGCCACTGGTTCGTGTGTGCAAGGACGAACCAAACTCACAACCAAACATCGTTCATTCGTTCCAGCAAAGAAAAAGACCCCGACTGAACACTCAATCAGTCAAAATCAATCAATATTTTATTTTATGTCTGTTCACATCGAGGTGATATTTGATATTAGACAAGAGAAAAAAGAAAGATTTATTATTTTTATTATTTATACTAATTTTCCCACAGGACTATGAACAATCAATTTGACAATATCAGTGATAACATCAGTATTAGACAAAATATCTCTTACATTGTTGTAAGCATTTATTTAAGTCATATCCATTTTTTCTGAAATAACTCAGTGGTAATAGGGCATTCAAGCAGTATGTGTTTCACAGATAAGATATTGTAGTTTCTGAGCTCCCCTTTTGTGTCTGAAGCTTCAGTGATGCCTGTTTCCCTCACTTTCACGAACACGTTACACACAGGTAGGTCAGATCCGGACCGTTGTAACAGCAGACATATATTACTCAGCCTACGTCTCTACGTTGTGCACAGCGCAGATCACAGCTCGCATGCAGCGAATGAAATATCGACAAACACTGGCTGTGAAGGTAAGGAATTTAAACTGTTTTCAACAAGAGATCTGGGAGTGGAGCCATTTTCCTCCAGTGAAATCTCCCAAAGAACAGAACTGGGGTGTCTTAAAAGGAACACGGGGATTGCGTCCAGATACATCTCCCTCGGCCCCCCGCCCCACCCCCTCCCCCTCCCTCCCCCACATTACCGCCCGCCCCGCGACGAAGGAGCAGGTTTTCGTTTCATAAAGACTATTTTTGCTTGATTTTTTAGGGCGGACTCAAAACTGAGGTTCCACTGCATCATCATGTGTGTACTTCCTTGGTGCTTTTTTTCTTCTATAGTAAGTAATCATGGTGCTTAACGTCCACAGAAACCGTACGGCTTATTAGGGACGGGGAGAAGACGGGGAAGGGGGTATGGAGGTGGGGGGAGAGGGAGATTATATACCTATCGCTACACTGTCACCACCAGAATGACTTCTGCATTAAGATGGGCAGCGATGAGAGCCATTTTAATGTTTCAGTAGGAAGTGATGGACAAAGTCACAAGACAATGTCCACAAACCACAGCCTTTTTGAAAAGAAAGGAGAGCCGAAGCGGTATCGAACCGAGGTCCTTCCGCTTACCAGCCTAACGCCTTACCGCTAGGCCAAACCGGCTCACCTTTTTTTCTTCTTCCCTTCTTCGCCCTGATATAGCCGTAGAGGTTGACTGGGCGTAAAACACCAAGTTACTTACTTACTCTTCTCTTCTTCTGTGGCTAGCATGATCGGAGAGTCAGCCAAGTTTTGCGAGAGCTCTTGGTTATTCCGCTGCTGTCAAGTTTCCGTAGCCCACGGGTAGCAGAAAGCCAGCGAGGCAAGAACTGGCAGTGTTACTTTCTAGCTCTCGTGGTGTTAAGTCCCTCGCAACGGCCATGCCCTCTAGTGCTCGGCAAACACTTCTGCAAAACAGTGCACAGCACGTGTACCACTGAAACACCGCGTGGACAAACCCGATGAAAGTTGAAGATAGAGCGCTGACACTTTTCATCAACGATCCTGTGGACGTTAAGCACCATGTTTACTTACTTCATCAAAGATGGAGCGCTGACATTTTTCATCAAAGCTATTCAAGTTCGATGTTGGTTTACGTCCACAGAGGTCATAAGGACTGTTGGGGACTGACCGGGATCACAGGACGGCCACCTCGACTTTCACACAGCTCCTGAGCTCTGATTCATCGAAGACGATGAGAGTTAGTTCATGACGGGAATGAGGCAGCCGGCTACAACATTACGAGCTCCAGATGGTGGAGTCCATCGGCTGATGACTGTGTTGCTTGTCCATTTGTTTCACTCGTTTTATTTAATGCTGTCTCACCTGTCTCTGCCGACGCCCGGCGGGGTCTGAATTCCCAGGATGTGTGTGCGTGTGCGTGTGCGTGTGTGTGTGTGTGTGTGTGTGTGTGTGTGTGTGTTGTGTGGGGTGTGTGTGTGGGTGTGTGTGGTGTGTGTGTGTGTGTGTGTGTGTGTGTGTGTGTGTGTGTGTGTGTGTGTGTGTGTGTGTGTGTGTGGTGTGTGTGTGGTGTGTGTGTGTTGTGGTGTGTGTGTGTGTGTGTTTGTGTGCGTGTGTGTGTGTGTGTTGGTGTGTGTGTGTGTGTGTGTGTGTGTACAGAGGGTCCCGGACTGCCAATGACCCCAGCAAATCCAGCCAATCGGAACGCAACAAGTACTATTCCGCGCGAAAGTCACGAGGAGAGGCCATCATGTTTGCCCCACACGCTGGTGTATAGCACTAACAGAGCGAAGGGACGGGCATTCTCAAAAACAAAACAAAACAAAGAAACAAAGAAACAAAACAAAACAAAGAAACAAACAAACAAACAAAACACACACACACACACACACACACACACACACACACACACACACACACACACACACAACACACACACACACACACACACACACACACACACACACACACACACACAGGCGATTCGAAGCGGAATCGAACCTAGTGCATCATCAATGGACCTTTAACGTGCGCAACGATTCTTACTCGTGCTGTGCACACAACGGCATAACGGTCGGTGAGGATTCTGCACCAGTGCTGACTGAGAAGAAGTGAAAGAGTCTGTAACCGGCCTTTTAAGTAGGGGTACTTGATCCAGACCGGGCCAGTCCTACTCACGCCCTCCTCTAATTCGGATGTGTGATCCACTCACGATCACATGTTTACACTACAAAGGTAAATTCACACACGTAATGCTTCCCGGTCATGAAAAGATTAATTACAGGCTTACTTTTTCGTCAGTAACTCTATCGTCTTGTGCCAGCTGAGAGCCACAATGCCACTCACTCAGGCTGCGTTGCAGAGCTCCAGCCATAGGTCAAAGAAAGCACCATTGAACCCCCCCCCCTCCCCCCCCCCCCCCACACACACACTTCCACCCCCTCCTCCCACCCAAGCCCCCACGCAACAGACTTAATCCCAAAGCGTAAGTCCCTTCACTATGTTTTGCCGACTGGCTCTAGGGTGGTGGCTCTAGCCCACGCGAAAGTCCCAGGGCCGCCGAAGTTTTATTGTGGCGCAGCCGTAAGCCCTGAATGGTCCGTAAGCCGGCGTTTTGATTGGGTTAGAACACACTCCAGTGTCCTGACACCTAGCTCCTATATACTCACCACTTGTTAGTCGCCTTATGCACAGTCTGTTCGCTGACTGACGCTGGGCCGACCAGCGTGAGCAGAATAGGGAGTCGATTACAACCGGGAAATGCGGAATTCCGTTTCTGTCTGTGCGTGTTTATTTAAAGTGTAAGTGCAGGAGTTGGGTTAATTCCCTTTGCGGTCAGTGTTTTTCTTGGTCGCTACGGTCCGTCTAGGCGTGTTAAGTGTGACACTGCTAGTTTCTTCCCACAAAGTGTCAGCTGCTTGACCACGTACTGTGTACGCTCTCAAAGTGTAAGTCGACACCTTCTGCGTGCAGCAATGCGGAATACATCTTGTATTGTCACAGACACTGATGCTGCTCGATCTAGTGAAAAGAATATTTTTGTTGGCTGCTAGTGCGTCCGCGCAACTGCTGCGGGGTCAGCGTTCTTAGTTAGGGTTTGCAGGTGAACGGAGGTAAGCGCCAACGCATTTTTCTCCATTTTCTCTTTCCTTTTTCTTTTTCTCTCTTTGAAAAGAAAAGTTTTTGTTTTGTTTTTGTTTTTTTGTGAGAATTATTTTCATGAATCATTTTTAGCGCAGTGATGACAGCCAGTCATTTTAATTTGAGACGGTTTCATCGTCGTTTGTGCGCACGCGCACGCACCTTTGTGTGTGTGTGTGTGTGTGTGTGTGTGTGTGTGTGTGTGTGTGTGTGTGTGTGTGTGTGTGTGTGCATGTGCATGCGTGCGCGCGCGCGTGTGAGTGTGTGTGTGTGTGTGTGTGTGTGTGTGTGTGTGTGTGTGTGTGTGTGTGTATGTGTTTGCTTGTTAATGTGTGCAGTGTGTATGCGAGCGTGCGTGTTTATATGTGTGTACACCCGTAGCCGGTGCGAGCGTGTGTGTGAATATATGTGTGTGAGTGTGCGCGCGTGCGCGCGTGTGCGTGCGTGTGCGTGCGTGCGGGTTCTTTCGGTTGTCACACTCATAGATCCCAACAACAAATTTACAGTTACTGAAATGTAGTATTTTGAATAATTTAGTACTCCAGACACTTTTTGTATGTTTAAACGTTCCAAATTATCTAATACACAACCTCAGACAGTCTGACCTTATTGTAGGCAGTCATTCTCCACAGACATTTCAGGACTTTTGATGTGTTTTAGTAGAAATCTGGAACGAATTATGGACACGATTTCTGCTCTCTCTCTCTCTCTCTCTCTCTCTCTCCCTCTCTCTCTCTCTCTCTCTTTTTTATATTTTTTATCCGACGCACCCTTTAACGTAAAATGATCAAAGCACGTTCTGAGCGTGCTAAACACCTCGTTGTTCATGCCGTCCTGACTGAGAGAAAGGGATTATTGTCATTCAAGAGGGTCTGTCGAGCCATGAAATAGCGTGAATTATGTATACGGACCCGATTCCATGCCCCAGAGACACGACACAAAGCAGACACTTTCAACAACAGAATCAGAGCTAGCGCGGTAGATGCGTGTTGCGATCCCATTGAGGGGGTCAGCCTGCTCACAAAATCACCATGCATCCCATGGTTGCTGAAAAGCTGTCAACAAATTAAATCATGGCGTTAAATTTAGTATAGATTCCTCAACCAATCTGACTCGGCTCAATGCAGTTAGTGAACAGTCCGGGAAGACAATCAAAGTGCACTGTCAGTGGCAGCTAGGCCTGCAGAGTGTATACATCCAGCCATCCTCTTACGGTCGCTGTAATCGTGGACAGTTATTGTAAGTTAATTGTCCTTCACTGTGTCCATGAACTGTCGTTTCTGTCAGTGAAACAGCCACGGACTGCTAACTGTGTCAGTGAAATAGCCACTGTTAACTGTGTCAGTGCAGCCAGGCATTTGTCAGTAAAATAGCCACGGACTGTTATCTGTGTCAATACAGCCAGACATTTGTCGGTGAAAAAGCCACGGACTGTTAACTGTGTCAGTGAAATAACTTCCACTGACTGTTAACTGTGTCAGTACAGCCAAACACGTGTCAGTGAAATAGCCACAGACTGCTAACTGTGTCAGTAAAATAGCCACGGAGCCACGGACTGTTAACTGTGTCAGTGCAGCCAGGCATTTGTCAGTGAAATAGCCACTGACTGCTGACTGTGTCAGTGAAATAGCCACTGACTGCTGATTGTGTCAGTGAAATAGCCAGTGACTGCTGACTGTGTCAGTGAAATAGCCACTGACTGTTAACTGTGTCAGTACAGCCAGACACGTGTCAGTGAAATAGCCACTGACTGCTAACTGTGTCAGTAAAATAGCCACTGACTGTTAACTGTGTCAGTACAGCCAGGCATTTGTCAGTGAAATAGCCACTGACTGCTAACTGTGTCAGTAAAATAGCCACTGACTGTTAACTGTGTCAGTACAGCCAGGCATTTGTCAGTGAAATAGCCGCTGGTTGTTTTAAAACTGTGTCAGTACAGACAGACACTTGTCAGTGAAACAGCCACTGACTGTTAACTGTGTCATCGAAATAGCCACGGAATGTTAAATGTGTCATCGAAATAGCCACAGACTGTTAAATGTGTCACGGAAATAGCCACAGACTGTTAACTGTGTCACCGAAATAGCCACGGACTGTTACCTGTGTCAGTGCAGCCAGACACTTGTCAGATAACGGGCTGTTATCTCTGTCGATGTATATGTGTGTGTGTGCGTGTAGGTGTGTGGATGTGGGTGTGGGTGTTGTTTGGGTGGTGCAGATGGCTTTATACCTCTAATTATGCTCGTTGATGTATGTCAGTGTTGTTGTTTGCTTATGTTTGTATACTTACCGCTCTCAAGACACTTTCCTTGTTGCAAAACTTGGTGAATAAAAATTCTGAATCTAAATCTGAAATCTGATGCAGTCAGGCACATGCATTTCTGTCAGTTAAATAGCCTCTGACTGTTACCTAATAATAATAATACATGTATTTGTACAGCGCAAAATCTTGTCTAGAGAGACTATTCTAAGCGTATACACGCGTACACAGGCACCATAACACACGATCGAGCATATAGTAAAGTATACACAATGTACAGCCAAGTTTAACAGATAATAGACAGCAACTTGCTGGGGAGACGGATAGCGGCAGCGGAGAAGAAAATATGGCAGGGCTACTGTTTTGGAAAAAGGAATGCCTTGGCGTTAGATTTGTGTAAATCCAGATTGGGGTTCGTTCTCTGTCAATGCATTGCAGCCCCACCCCTACCATTTCTGTGAGTAGAATAGCCACGGACATGCATTTCTGTAGCCTCAACCAGGTAAAATATCCAAGGCTGTGGGCACACAGGTAGACAAAGCAAGACCGTGGCTGTAGCCTTACACAGGTAGACTATGCAAAACCGTGGCTGTAGCCTCAGCCAGGTAGATTAAATCCAAGACAGGTAGACTATGCAAGACCGTGGCTGTAGCCTTACACAGGTAGACTATGCAAAATCGTGGCTGTAGCCTCAGCCAGGTAGATTAAATCCAAGACAGGTAGACTATGCAAGACCGTGGCTGTAGCCTTACACAGGTGGACTATGCAAAATCGTGGCTGTAGCCTCAGCCAGGTAGATTAAATCCAAGACAGGTAGACTATGCAAGACCGTGGCTGTAGCCTTACACAGGTGGACTATGCAAAATCGTGGCTGTAGCCTCAGTCAGGTAGATTAAATCCAAGACAGGTAGACTATGCAAGACCGTGGCTGTAGCCTTACACAGGTGGACTATGCAAAATCGTGGCTGTAGCCTCAGCCAGGTAGAATAAATCCAAGACAGGTAGACTATGCAAGACCGTGGCTGTAGCCTTACACAGGTGGACTATGCAAAATCGTGGCTGTAGCCTCAGCCAGGTAGATTAAACCCAAGACCGTGGCTGTAGCCTTACACAGGTGGACTATGCAAAATCGTGGCTGTAGCCTTAGCCAGGTAGATTAAATCCAAGACCGTGGCTGTGGCCTTACACAGGTTGACTATGCATGACTGTGGCCGTAGCCTTAGCCAGGTAGAATATCCAATATTATGGCTGTAGCCTTAGCCAGGTAGAATATCCAATATTGCGGCTGTAGCCTTAGCCAGGTAGAATATCCAATATTGTGGCTGTAGCCTTAGCCAGGTACAATATCCAATTTTGTGGCTGTAGCCTTAGCCAGGTAGAATATCCAATATTGTGGCTGTAGCCTTACACAGGTAGACTATATGCAAGGCTGTGGCTGTAGCCTTAGCCAGGTAGAATATCCAGTATTGCGGCTGTAGCCTTAGCCAGGTAGAATATCCAATATTGTGGCTGTAGCCTTAGCCAGGTAGAATATCCAATATTATGGCTGTAGCCTTAGCCAGGTAGAATATCCAATATTGTGGCTGTAGCCTTAGCCAGGTAGAATATCCAATATTATGGCTGTAGCCTTAGCCAGGTAGAATATCCAGTATTGTGGCTGTAGCCTTAGCCAGGTAGAATATCCAATATTATGGCTGTAGCCTTAGCCAGGTAGAATATCCAATATTGTGGCTGTAGCCTTAGCCAGGTAGAATATCCAATATTGTGGCTGTAGCCTTAGCCAGGTAGAATATCCAATATTATGGCTGTAGCCTTAGCCGGTAGAATATCCAATATGTGGCTGTAGCCTTAGCCAGGTAGAATATTCAATATTATGGCTGTAGCCTTAGCCAGTTAAAGTATCCAATATTATGGCTGTAGCCTTAGCCAGATAGAATATCCAATATTGTGGCTGTAGCCTTAGCCAGGTAAAATATCCAATATTGTGGCTGTGGCCTTACACAGGTAGACTATATGCAAGGCTGTGGCTGTAGCCTTAGCCAGGTAGAATATCCAATATTGCGGCTGTAGCCTTAGAATATCCAAGACCGTGGCTGTAGCCTTACCCAAGTGAATGCCCCAAAACCGTGACTGTAGCCTTACCCAGGTAAATGCCCCAAACCGTGGCTGTAGCCTTACCCAGGTAAATGCCGAAAACCGTGGCTGTAGCCTTACCCAGGTAAATGCCCCAAACCGTGGCTGTAGCCTTACCCAGGTAAATGCCGAAAACCGTGGCTGTAGCCTTACCCAGGTAAATGCTGAAAACCATGGCTGTAGCCTTACCCAGGTAAATTCCAACAACCGTGGCTGTAGCCTTACCCAGGTAAATGCTGAAAACCGTGGCTGTAGCCTTACCCAGGTAAATGCCCAAAACCGTGACTGTAGCCTTACCCAGGTAAATGCTGAAAACCGTGACTGTAGCCTTACCCAGGTAAATGCTGAAAACCGTGGCGGTAGCCTTACCCAGGTAAATGCTGAAAACCGTGGCTGTAACCTTACCCAGGTAAAGCGACCCAAATTTCCAGCCAAAGATTAATTAATGAAATAAAAGGTGCGATATGGGCTTGGATGCTTTCACAGTACTATCAACAAAATGCCAGCCGGTTATATTGTTATGATCTGTCGTGCGTTCTGTCTGCGCTTACTGATAGGTATGGAGATATGGATCGAAATGTAAGGATGACTATTCAACTTATAATGTAAATACAATGATCGAGAGACGACCGATTCAGCGGTAAATGTAGACCCAGTATCATATGCTATGAATAATCCATGAGCCCCGAGCTGGTACAAACCGCTAGACCACCAGACCGCCAGACTTTCCGGCACTA
>JABMCL010003640.1:470000-472500 GCA_018857735.1 Alviniconcha marisindica | reverse complement strand
GGACACGGGGGGAAGGGGAAGAAGAAGAGTGAAGACTCGAGACCGGCGCCATCCCGGAAGACCGAGGATGCCGTGGACCGCCGCCAGAACAACAGAATGTTTAAGGCAGTGTCCGTTCGTCATTGCATGCGCAGCAACTAGTGCACTCGCAATTGCTCTCCCAACTGCTATGCAGAACAGCGTCAGAAAGACAATGTCCCTTTCCTTCTTCCTTCCCTTTTTATACGTTGTCGCTATTGCTGTTTTTGTGCTTGTGGCGATTTTTGTTGTTGTTGTTGCTTCTTCGTCTCCGTTATGTACACTAGCAGGACTAGCTCCGTCCAACTGAAAATCCAGGGGCAATACTGACGTGGGTTCGAGTCCCCGGTGCGGAAATGGATTCTTCTCCCAGTCAGCTTTCAGTGAAGACTCTCTTACGGTGTCCGTGCAGCCCCTTTAGCATTCGCATGCATCAACATCTGTCCGCACGTTAAAAATCCTAAACACTGGCAGTTATATTTAGTCTTGTTTGGACACACGAAAACAGGTGAGCCGGTTTGGTCTAGCGGTAAGGTGTTAGGCTGGTTAGAGGAGGGACCTCGGTTCGATACCGCTTCGGCTCTCCTTTCTTTTCAAAAAGGTTTCCGGTTTGCGGACACCGTCTTGTGACTTTGTCCTTCACTTCCTACTGAAACATTAAAATGGCTCTCATCGCTGCCCACCTTAATGCAAAAGTCATTCTGGTGGTGACAGTGTAACGATAGGTATATAACCTCCCTCTTCCCCCACCTCCATACCCCCTTCCCCCCTTTCTTCCCGTCCCTAATAAGCCGTACGGTTTCTGTGGACGTTAAGCACCATGTTTACTTACTTACGAAAACATTGCACACACTGATAGAAATGGGTAGCTTTTTGTTGTTGTTGTTGATGATCGATGATCGCTTATATAGCGCTATTCTCCGCTCTCTTGAGCAGACTCACAGCGCTATTTGATTATATATTTAGTTATTATTATTTGATTATATATTTGATTATTATTATTTGAATAATAGTTCTGCTCTTGCCGTTGATGTGCCTTACCCGGGTAAGACGACCAGAATTTCCCGCAAAAGGACATTGAAGTTCAGTGGTTTAGTTTGTTCACATTAACTTTGTATTGGTGTATGTATCTATGATCATACGCTAAGAAACTGTTTTTTGTTGTTGTTGAAGCTTTAAAAATTGACATGTACAGAAAAAACGAACTTTGAAGCAGATGAATGAATGAACTGCTGTAGCCTATGGAAAAATAAATAAACCAACAGCTACACACTGTATGAATAATTAAGCAAATAACTATATTACAGGAAGCCACATACACTGAAGCAGTGTGTCGCGTTCTCTGGCAAATTTCTGCCGCAGGTTTTCTGGTGTTTGACTTGCTTTCATTTCACCTGATAAGCCAACAGCAAAGAGCAAAAGGTGAATAGGTAGATAGTTAATTCGCCCGTAGAGCGTGACCGGCAATAAATGAAAACTGCAGAGCAAGCGAGAGGAGGGGGGAGAAGACATGAGGGGGGAGAGAGAGAGAAGAGAGGAGAGAGAGAGAGAGAGAGAGAGAGAGAGAGAGAGGAGAGAGAGAGAGAGGAGAGAGAGAGAGAGAGAGAGAGAGAGAGGAGAGAGAGAGAAGGGGGAAGAGGGAGATAGAGTAAGTAAGTAATTTAGGGAGATAGGAGAGAGAGAGTGAGGAGGGGGGAGTGGGAGAAGAGAGGAGAGAGAGAGAGAGAGAGAGAGAGGAGGAGAGAGAGAGAGAGAGAGAGAGAAGGAGTAGAGATAGAGAGAAGAGAGTATTTGTCAGTTTATAATATATATCTATATTATATCTATATATATATATATATATATAATATATATATATATATATATATATATATATATATATATGTGTGTGTGTGTGTGTGTGTGTGTGTGTGTGTGTGTGTGTGTGTGTGTGTGTGTGTGTTCAATAATACATTACCAAACAAAGTTATTCACATTTCACACGGAGTGCCTGCTGTCAGGACCCTACACGCGTTTGTCTTTTATGAGAGTACCTTGCATTTTTACACCTTGGTTTTAACACAGTCGCAAAGGCATTTCGTCAATACATACGTATTAAATCTAATCAGAGGACATTGGAGATTTTGTGATAGTTGGCCTTATTATGCTCTCAAACAGTTTCATCAGAACTTTTGACTGAGAGCATTAAAAGAAAAGATAGGAGTAGGAAAAAGCGATTCCTTTTTCCACGTCTCTCTCTCTCTCTCTCTCTCTCTCTCTCTTTCTCTCTCTCTCATTTTAATGCGTAATATATTATATATGAGCGTATTCGTTTAATTTCCAATCTTGCTAGATGTGTTTTGTTTTTGTTTTACAGTATATATAGACAGAGAGATATTCACTCTTCTGTCGCTTTCAGTTATTCCTTTAAAATGATTTTGTAATTCTCTCCATCTCTCTATGTCTTGAAAATTCAGATGTGTTTGTCTTACGTTGCTGATTT
>JABMCL010003640.1:452500-465000 GCA_018857735.1 Alviniconcha marisindica | reverse complement strand
AGGAGAAAAGAATTCACAGCTACAATTCCAGACCATGTCGCTTTTCACTGTCGGTCGTTCCGGGACATAGGGCATAATCTCTGTCCTGTTCGGGGATACCTAATAGACAGAATGTAAACGGCCGAGGGTGAAAACAGACGGCACCCCTCCATTCAGTGCGGTCACATGCATGCCTGCAACATGGGGCAGCCGTTGACAACGCTGTCAATCAGACGTGAAAAGTCGTCTGCTTCGATCGCCAGTGCAAATACAGGGTGAGACACGATGACACCCGCTGGGAAACGACGCTCCGCGCTCCAACCTGCAATAACTGGTGGGAGCCAGTTTGGGCAAAACACGGTTCGTTCTCGCGTGTTCACAGGTAGATCTCTGGCGCGGTGTTTAGTACTTAATTGCTGTGTTTAGTTGATATACCTTCTTAACCCAGTGTGTTCATTTGATATGCATCCTAAATCTACTGTGTTTAGTTGAGATACATCCTACACCTAGAATGTTTAGTTGATGTATGCTTCCTACAACTGATATGTTCAGTAGATATGCATCGTACACTTAGTGTGTTCAGTTGATATGCATCCTAACACCTAGTGTGCTTAGTTGATACACACCCTTCACCTATTATGTTCATTTGATATACATCGTACACCATGTGTGTTTAGTAGATATACATCCTACACCTAGTGTGTTCAGTTGATATACATCCTACACCTGGTGTGTTTAGTTGATATATACTTCCTACAACTGGTGTGTCCAGTTGATATACATCGTACACCTACTGTATTCAGCTGATATACATCCTAACCTAGTGTGTTCAGTTGATATACATCCTGTGTTTAGTTGATATATACTTCCTACAACTGGTGTGTTCAGTTGATACACATCGTACACCTAGTGTGTTCAGTTGATATACATCCTAACCTAGTGTGTTCAGTTGATATACATATTACGCCTAGTGTGTTAAGCAGGGCTGTATCTGTGTACTGTAATAGGAAAATCAACACGATTTTTGTCTGGATATTTCCTGGGCCGGCTGTAGTATTCATCTACATTGGTGACTAAAAACACCGTTCCCCCGACTTCCTTTCCTCTGATTCTGTTGTGCTTGCTGTAGTCTGCAGGATTAACTTCTTTGGCTCCGGTTCTCTTGGATCTGGCCACCCTATCGTCGTCATGTTTTGGCATTAATAGCTGTGATTGATAAATGAAATCGGAACATCATGTGAACAAAAAACATACAACTACAACAGCAACAACAACAACAAAAACCAACAACACTGATATCATTACTTGAATTGAAAAGAAAAGCCGTTTTGTTTTGAAGAAACAGTAATTTCCACTGTGCTATTTTTAACTTGAACTTGAACATGGCCGCTTTTTTGATGGAATGCGTGTGTGTGTGTCTTTGTGTGACTGTGTTTTGGGGAATCTCTATCCTGGTGAAGAAGAGAGTGCGGAGTAGTTTTCCGTATTGAACTTGCTGTTGTCACATTGTGAAAACGCAGATCTCATATTTACACAGTATGCTTTGCCAAAACTAGACGCGTTTTAGTATTGGCAAAATAACCTCATGCTTTATACACATTTTGTCTAATAGCTAGAATGGCCAGGTTTGTGCCAGTTTGTCCATTCACACAAACACTGTCGGTGTGCAAACAGGTGTGTCTAAACGAGGCGTGTCTCAGTTGCGAAAGTCTTTGACTGGAAAGATTTCTCATCATTGCACATTGAATTGTCGTTAATCATATTATTAAAAGGTGTCTTCACTAGTGAGTCAACCAAACTTCGAAACTTTTTTTTTGGTTTTGCTTTGGAATATGAAGCTTGTTCACTTTCTGTGCCACGAAAATTCAGTCTACACGCAAGCAAGCCCGAAGATTATATTACTATAATTATATTGCTATTATTTACTTACAAGAAACGTCTATATCATATAATTTTACGCAATTCATGTCATCGATTCTAAAACAGCGGTTTCTATTTTTTGCAATATTATTTGATTCTAACCACATTGTCATTCTAATCTGTTCAATCCATTGCAGAAATCGCCCAAGGCCTCAGGACAACTCCTTGATATCACGGTTCACTTCAAAGTAGCTATGAAAAAAGAAGCTAGGAAGCAGGAACAGAACGGACAAAGTCTCAGTCAGCAGGAATGTTAAAGCCGGGAATATGTGAAAATATATATGTGGCTGGTCGACTGTGGGTGTGTGACTGACAGCCATGGCAGAATCAGACGGATTACAGCAGACGTCATCGACTATAAACTCTGGCTTTTCACTTAATGCTTTGTCATTGTCCCAGAGGACGTAGAAAGAGAATAACGTTCTTCCCCATGGACCAATCAGACAACAGAATAAACAGCAAACAACTCAGTCCTGTCCGTCGTGCCATCGAGGACCCACTCCCGCTCATTTCAAGATCAGTAACAAGCGTCAGAAGAAACGAGTGATCTGAAGAGACGAGAGGCTCTGGTTTTGGGGATGATGTGAATCATTCTTGTAACGGAAAACATCTTCGGCTTACCCAGTTTACTTGAAAAGAACCACGACAAGGCGGCAGCATCTCTTCTGTAAATCCCCGAATAACCAGCAAGAGAATGGATGACACTATTCTTTTTTTTTGTACCTCAGTAATAAGTGTCTGAAGAGACGAGAGACTGGTTTTTGAGATGATATGAATCATTCTTGTAACGGAAAAGGCCTATCCAGTTTACTTGGAAAAACAAACAAACAAACAAACAAACAAAACAAACAAAAAAACACAACAAGGCGGCAGCATCTCCTCTGTGAATTCCCGAATAACCAGCAAGAGAACGGATGACATAAATTTCTATTGGTACTTCATCGAAATCGCCGCGCAGAAAGACGACGAAGGAAGAAAGGTGGAGAACTATGGTCATGCAGGCCAAAAGTTGAAGAACGTAGGTGTTGGCAAGTAAGCCATCTGTCAAGATCAATAAACCAGAGAGAATTATTCTCGGGACACTTCACTTGTGCCACTGTTGGTGAAGACGGTCAGCGTAGAGTGAGAAAGGTTTATGTGAGCGTGCCCCCCACCCCATCAACAACAGTAACAACAACAACAACAACAACAACAACAGCAGCAGCAGCAGCAGCAGCAACAACAACAACAACAACAACAACAACAACAACAACAAACAACAACAACAACAACAACCTGGAGATTACACACTAGCAGCCCGCGGCGCTTCTGTGCCCACTTTTAGCAGCTGGTCGGTAAAGATTGATCGAGGTCGAAGAGTCAAGAAAAAGCAAACTCATGCAGTGTGTGCAGAAATTGTGGGTCAAGACCCGTGTACGCCTTTGTGACGGCTACAGTCATGATCTGCCCGCAAAAAGACCACAGTAGGTCCGTCTCCTTGCTTCCTTTTCATCCATTCAGTTCGGTGTCTTTGTGGAACGGCCGTCTTGTGTGACTGTTTATTGTAACAGACACAGAGGGTTCGCATAGGTGATAAATACAACGGCGGAAAAACGAAACTATCCCTGGGAGAAAAAGACGCATCTTCAAAGCAGATAAAAGCGAGTAGAAAAAAAAAGAAAAAAAGAAAAAAGAAAAAAGAAGAAAGCGAAATGTTTCAAGCACAATTAAAGCACGACGTTTTGACAATTTTCCACGGGCTGTGACGTTATTAACTGTACGCAGGAAAGACCCCCAGGGTATTATATAGTCTCGGTCCAAAGGGGACTTCGTGAACACAGAATCCAGGACCACGAAGACAGTCTTAAGTTCCGCCATGAAGTTCAGCGTGGACATCGAGGTGGTGGGTGAGCGATGCAGGAGAAAGGGCGAACCGAGACCACTGCGTGGTCACAACGTCACGACCGCGTCGCATTCACCCTCCGCGCCCTACGGCGCCCAACAGCGGCCAGGAACTCCCGAAGACGAGCTGCACCCGGAGCGACTGGCTCTGGAGCAACGTCCCTCAATGGGGAAATTACCCAACGGCGGCGTGCACACCTCCGCCAAGAACAGGCGTCCGGCTTTCATGAACAACAGAGCGTATGCTTCGTCGTCGTCGTCATGGAGACACACCTCTTACTACGGCCAGGAAAAGCCGTTCCTGAGAGGCGTGGACGACGACGACAGGGGCTTGGTGTCGCGAGGGGAGGTAGGGATGAAGGTGAGGATCTGCTACGTGGACCGGAAGGGACGAGTGAATGCCACTCCGCGGTCCGTGCCGGGGCTCGGCAGGGCCTTCTCCAGCATGGCGTCAAACAGGAACCAGCACCATCCTGACGGTGACCGCAGCGACGAGCTGTGTGGCTGGGAGTCCACCGTCTCCATCACGAGCCTCGTTGACCGTCTATACCCCAGGAGGGCGGCCTTCGCCATGGAGAAGGCTTTCTTCACGACGCTGGACAAAGGCTGCAACAGCGTGGACTTTTGTGGAAACTCTCACTTGCACCCATCTGACTGTTGTGCGGAGGAGGACTTGCTGAAAACGGCTTCAACCGTCACCTCCATGCCCTCCATACAGCCCTCCCGTGCCCCAAAGCCGGCAGGCTCCGAATCCAGCTCCAGTGGCAGCCATTCCACACATGCCAGCAAGGTCCGCTTCACTAGGAACGCCCATTCAGCGGTTCCTAGAATGACCAACTCGAACTTAAAATGTGTCGCAGATCTTAGAATGACCAACTCGAACTTCAAGTGTGCCGCAGATCCTTCAGCGATCAACAACTCCAGAGGCGTTCATTCAGCAACAACCGCTCCTGCGTCAAACCCCAGGGACAGTTATTCAACATCCTCAAGATGTTCCACTTCCAGCGACAGACATCCCTGTAGTGCTCCGACGAACGGGACAGATGCTAGTGCTGGGTCTCCGATGGCTGGCGGTAAATGCGTTCGTCACGTCCTCCCTTCAGAAGGATGTCCGAGTCGCCCGCTAACGATGGCAGCAACGAAACGCGTCCACTTCAGCGTGCAGGGACTCGGTGAAAGAAGGGCTGCGCAGCTCCTTCCAACGTCGCGGCCACTCGGCCACGTCGGGTGGATGGCGGCGCCCGAGCGGGTCAGACGGCGTGACGTACAGTCGTCTGAGGTGTCGGAGAAAGACTGCCGTGCTGCAACCCAAGGACGTCGCCATAGACGAGAACGCCCCGCCGCCCGTGTCCAGGGTGAGTGAGTCGGAGTGAGGGTGCGAGTGAGTGAGTGCATGCTGGCTAGATGAGTGAGTGAGTGAACGGCTGGGTGAGTGAGTGAGTGAGTATGCATGAGTGTGGGAGTGGGTGGCGAGTGAGTGAGTGCATGCTGGCTAGATGAGTGAGTGAGTGAACGGCTGGGTGAGTGAGTGAGTATGCGTGAGTGTGGGAGTGGGTGGCGAGTGAGTGCATGCTGGCTAGATGAGTGAGTGAGTGAGTGAACGGCTGGGTGAGTGAGTGAGTATGCATGAGTGTGGGAGTGGGTGACGAGTGAGTGCATGCTGGCTAGATGAGTGAGTGAGTGAGCGGCTGGGTGAGTGAGTGAGTATGCGTGAGTGTGGGAGTGGGTGGCGAGTGAGTGCATGCTGGCTAGATGAGTGAGTGAGTGAGTGAACGGCTGGGTGAGTGAGTGAGTATGCCTGAGTGTGGGAGTGGGTGGCGAGTGAGTGCATGCTGGCTAGATGAGTGAGTGAGTGAGTGAACGGCTGGGTGAGTGAGTGAGTATGCATGAGTGTGGGAGTGGGTGGCGAGTGAGTGCATGCTGGCTAGATGAGTGAGTGAGTGAGCGGCTGGGTGAGTGAGTGAGAATGCATGAATGTGGGAGTGGGTGGCGAGTGAGTGCATGTTGGCTAGATGAGTGAGTGAGTGAATGAATGAATGGCTGGGTGAGTGAGAGAGTCTGCAAGAGTGTAAGAATCAGTGCATCTGGCCAGATGAGTGAGTGAGTGAATGGCCGAGTAAATGAATGTATGAGTGAACGGTTTGATGAGTGAGTGAGTGAGTGAGTGACTATATGAGTGAGCTAGCGAATGACTGAGTAAATGGCTGGCTGAGCGAGTGAGTGGATGGCTGGATGTGTGAGTGAGTGTGACAAATAAATTGTGAATGACTGAATGATTATCGAGTGAGTGGGTGAATGACTGGATGAATGAGTGAGTTAATGAGTGAATAAGTCAATGAATAGCTGGATGCGTGAGTTACTAAATGACTGGATGGATGAGTGAATAAATAAATGGCTGGATGAATGAATGGACAGTGAATTGTGAATGACTGCAGACTGATTAAAGAGTGAGTAGACGCGTGAGTGAGTGAAGGAGTCTGTGTCTATGGGTGTATAAGGGCGTTCGCGCGTGTTTGTATGTGCGTGCGTGGGTGCGTGGGTGCGTGCGTGCGTGCGTGCGTGCGTGCGTGCGTGCGTGCGTGCGTGCGTGCGTGCGTGTGTGTGTGTGTTGTGTGTGTGTGTGTGTGTGTGTGTGTGTGTGTGTGTGTGTGGAGGAGTGATGTAGGGTGTGTGAGAGATGTGAGAAGAGAGAGAGAGAGAGGAGAGAGAGAAAAGAGAGAGAGAGAGAGAAGAGAGAGAGAGAGAGAGAGAGAGAGAGAGAGAGAGAGAGAGAGACACACACACACACACACACACAAAGAGAGAGAGAGAGAGAGAGAGAGAGAGAGAGAGAGAGAGAGAGAGAGAGAGAGAGAGAGAGAGAGAGAGAGAGATGCCTCAAGCATAAAAGTGTGTGCAATTGTCACTTGCAAGCTAACCCGTCACAGAAAAATCTGACAAGCTATCTTGTAGCACTACCACCCCGCAGTACAAATTATCGACAATCTTCATCGCCACAGATGTTCCGAAAGTTCCGCATGGTTGGTTTCATCGCGGTGACCCTGATCCGCCTGAAGGCCGCCATCGTGATCAACAGTCTGGACAGGACGGAGCGCTCAGCGGCAGAGATCCAGTGGAGAACGTTGTACGGGGAACAGGAGGCTGAGAAGCTGGCCTTCAACAAGTCATTCTTCTCAAGAGAGAGGGTAAGTTAATGGGTCAGTTCTCCTTGATACACTGCACGGTCTTCTTCTGTGGAGGTGTTTTTAGCCCCGGAGAGGGTGTCAGTTGGGTCAGTTGTCTCTAATACACTGGTCGTCCCCCCTCCGCTTCTGTGCCCGGGGGAGGGGTGGGGGGTAGCTCCGGAGAGAGGGTAAGTTGGGACAGTTCTCCGCAACACACTGGTCTCCTTTTGTGGGGCGTGTTTTTCGCTTCGGAGAGAGGGTAAGTTGGGACAGTTCTCCGCAACACACTGGTCGTCCCCCTTCTCCTTCTGTGGGCGTGTTCGTAGCTCCGGAGAGAGGGTAAGTTGGATCAGCTCTCCGTGATACACTGGTCGTCTCTCCCCCCCCTGCCCCCTTCCCGCTTTTGCGGCGGTGTTTTTATATACTTAGCTCTGCAGAGAGCTAGGGTAGGGTGGGTCAGTTCTCCGGGCTACACTGTTCGTCTCCCCTTCGCTTCTGTGGGGGTGGTTTTAGCTCCGTGATACACTGGTCGCACTCCCCCACCCCCCGCTTCTGCGGGGGTGTTTTAACTCCGGAGAGAGCTAGGGCAAAATATACCCTTGGGTCAGCTGTCCGCGATACACAGGTCGTCCACCCCACCCCATCCCATCCCTCTCACCGCTTCTGTGGGGGTGTTTTCGTCTCCAAGGAGAGGGTAAGTTGGGGGGCCAGTTCCCCATGACACACGACCACCTGCCATATCCCTTTCCCTGTTCCCTTCTCTGGTGTGTTTTCTTGTGCAGGGATTGGGTAAGTTGGGTCAGTTCCCTATGACACATTGCCAACCGCCTGCCTACGGCCACCCGTCCACGCCCCTCAAACTCCTGTTCTCGTCTGTGAGGTGCTAATTAATTCTTCTCCAGGGAGAGGGTAAGTGGGCCAGTTTTCTGTGACACATTGCCAACAGCCCCCACCTCTCCCTGTTCCCTTCTGTGAGGCGTTTTCTTCTCCAAGAAGAGGGTAGATTTGGTCAATTCCCTGACATATCCCCCCCCGCCCCCAACCACCCCCAACCGCCCCCAACCACTCTGTTTTCCTTCTGTGAGGTATTTTCTTCCCCTGGAAGATGGTATTAAATTACGTATCTGCTACAGATCACCACGAAGATACTCCGCTGGCCTTTTAGGAGTATTTCTACGTGTCTTTTACAGATCAACACAAGATAACATGTTTCGCTGGGTGTTACAGGTCATGGATGTTTTTGCTACAGATCACCACGAAGATACTCCGCTGGCCTTTAAGGAGTTTTTCTACGTGTCTTTTACACAGCAACACAAGATAACATGTTTCGCTGGGTGTTACAGGTCATGGATGTTTTTGCTGCAGATCAGCACGAAGATGCCCCGTTGGGCTTTGCGGGTCTTCGAGGTGGCGCCCGAAGATCGCACGGAACAGGACTGCCGACGTCTGCACGCGCTCTTCCGGGGCATGCGCAGCTTTGAGAAGTTCACGGAGGAGATTCAGCTCTACCTTTGCCGCGCCATCTCTTATTCCTGGTGAGTCTCTCCACTTGGAAATTAGCGTGCGGTAGTTTGGGTTCTTGTGAGGCGGCGAGTAGTGTTATAGTGTTGGTTTTTGCAAAGCGGTGTAGTGGTGTTGGTTTTTGCAAAGCGGTGTAGTGGTGTTGGTTTTTGCAAAGCGGTGCAGTAGTGTTGGTTCTTGCGAAGCGGTGCAGTAGTGTTGGTTTTTGCAAAGCGGTGCAGTAGTGTTGGTTCTTGTGAAGCCGTGTAATAGTGTTGGTTCTTGCAAAGCGACCGGTGCAGTTTTGTAGTTTTGGTTCTTGTGAAGCGGTGCAGTAGTGTTGGTTCTTGCAAAGCGGTGCAGTAGTGTTGGTTCTTGTGAAGCGGTGTAGTAGTGTTGGTTTTTGTAAAGCGATGCAGTAGTGTTGTTTGTTGTGAAGCAGTGCAGTAGTGTTGGTTCTTGTAAAGCGATGCAATAGTGTTGGTTCTTGCAAAGCAACCGGTGCAGTTTTGTAGTGTTGGTTCTTGCAAAGCGGTGCGGTAGTGTTGGTTCTTGCAAAGCGGTGCAGTAGTTTTGGTTCTGATGAAGCGATACAATAGTGTTGGCTTTTATAAAGCGACCGGTGCAGTTTTGTAGTTTTGGTTCTTGTGAAGCAGTGCAGTAGTGCTGGTTCTTGCAAACCGGTGCAGTAGTGTTGGTTCTTGCAAAGCGGTGTAGTAGTGTTGGTTCTTGTGAAGCGGTGCAGTAGTGTTGGTTTTTGCAAAGCGACCGGTGCAGTTTTGTAGTTTTGGTTTTTGCAAAGCAGTGCGGTAGTGTTGGTTCTTGCAAAGCAGTGCAGTAGTGTTTGTTCTTGCAAAGCGGTGCAGTAGTTTTGGTTCTGAAGAAGCGATACAGTAGTGTTGGTTCTTATAAAGCGACCGGTGCAGTTTTGTAGTTTTGGTTCTTGGGAAGCAGTGCTGCAGTGCTGGTTTTTGCAAAGCAGTGCAGTAGTGTTTGTTCTTGCAAAGCGGTGCAGTAGTTTTGGTTCTGATGAAGCGATACTGTAGTGTTGGTTCTTATAAAGCATCCGGTGCAGTTATGTAGTTTTGGTTCTTGTAAAACGGCGCAGTAGTGTTGGTTCTGGCAAAGTGGTGTAGTAGTGTTGGTTCCGGCAAAGCGGTGTAGTAGTGTTGGTTCCGGCAAAGCGGTGTAGTAGTGTTGGTTCCGGCAAAGCGGTGTAGTAGTGTTGGTTCTGGTGAAGCGGTGCAGTAGTGTTGGTTCAGGCAAAGCGGTGTAGTAGTGTTGGTTCTGGCAAAGCGGTGCAGTAGTGTTGGTTCAGGCAAAGCGGTGCAGTAGTGTTGGTTCTGGCAAAGCGGTGCAGTAGTGTTGGTTCCCGCAAAGCGGTGCAGTAGTGTTGGTTCCGGCAAAGCGGTGCAGTAGTGTTGGTTCTGGCAAAGCGGTTTAGTAGTGTTGGTTCTGGCAAAGCGGTGTAGTAGTGTTGGTTCTGGTGAAGCGGCCGGGATTTTTTGGGTGTAGTTTTGGTTCTCGTAAAACGGTGTATAGTTTTGGTTCTGGTGAAACGATGGAGTAGTGTTGGTTCTTGTAAAGCGTCCGGTGCAGTTTTGTATTTTTGGTTCTTGTAAAACGGTGCAACGGTGCAGTAGTGTTGGTTCTTGTAAAGCGTTGCTGTAGTTCACATGGGACACACATTCTACTTCGTCTTCTCTTTGTTTCAGTGCGGGAGAGAGTGGGATTGATTTACCGCAAGGTCGCATAAGACACAACGTCTACTTCGTACACTCTGTGTGGGAAAGAGTGGGATTAGTTTACCGCATGGTCACCTAGAACACAACACAAATTCTACTTCGTCTTCTTTGTGTTTCAGTGTGGGAGAGAGTCGTATCGTATTACGGCGAGGTCACATAGGACACAACTTCTATTTCATCTACTCTGGATCTGTGTTCGTCAACGTCCAGGACACGGACAGTGACGGTGTACCCTTCATCAAGACCGAGGCCATCCTGGGCAGAGGAGATTCTTTTGGCGTGAGTGCTGCCTGTGTCTATGGCTCTGTTTCCTTCTCTCTTCCACCCCGTCTTCTTCTTCTTTTGGCGTGAGTGCTGCCTGTGTCTATAGCTCTGTTTCCTTCTCTCTTCCACCCCGTCTTCTTCTTCTTTTGGCGTGAGTGCTGCCTGTGTCTATAGCTCTGTTTCCTTCTCTCTTCAACCCTATCTTCTTCTTTTGGCGTGAGTGCTGCCTGTGTCTATAGCTCTGTTTCCTTCTCTTTTCCACCCCGTCTTCTTCTTCTTTAGGCGTGAGTGCTGCCTGTGTCTATAGCTCTGTTTCCTTCTCTCTTCAACCCTATCTTCTTCTTTTGGCGTGAGTGCTGCCTGTGTCTATGGCTCTGTTTCCTTCTCTCTTCCACCCCTCTTCTTCTTCTTTTGGCGTGAGTGCTGCCTGTGTCTATGGCTCTGTTTCCTTCTCTCTTCCACCCCGTCTTCTTCTTCTTTTGGCGTGAGTGCTGCCTGTGTCTATAGCTCTGTTTCCTTCTCTCTTCCACCCCGTCTTCTTCTTCTTTTGGCGTGAGTGCTGCCTGTGTCTATAGCTCTGTTTCCTTCTCTTTCCACCCCGTCTTCTTCTTCTTTTGGCGTGAGTGCTGCCTGTGTCTATAGCTCTGTTTCCTTCTCTCTTCCACCCCGTCTTCTTCTTCTTTTGGCGTGAGTGCTGCCTGTGTCTATAGCTCTGTTTCCTTCTCTCTTCCACCCCGTCTTCTTCTTCTTTTGGCGTGAGTGCTGCCTGTGTCTATAGCTCTGTTTCCTTCTCTCTTCCACCCCGTCTTCTTCTTCTTTTGGCGTGAGTGCTGCCTGTGTCTATGGCTCTGTTTCCTTCTCTCTTCCACCCCGTCTTCTTCTTCTTTTGGCGTGAGTGCTGCCTGTGTCTATAGCTCTGTTTCCTTCTCTCTTCCACCCCGTCTTCTTCTTCTTTTGGCGTGAGTGCTGCCTGTGTCTATAGCTCTGTTTCCTTCTCTCTTCCACCCCGTCTTCTCTTCTTTGGCGTGAGTGCTGCCTGTGTCTATAGCTCTGTTTCCTTCTCTCTTCCACCCTTCTTCTTCTTTTGGCGTGAGTGCTGCCTGTGTCTATAGCTCTGTTTCTTTCTCTCTTCCACCCCTCTTCTTCTTCTTTTGGCGTGAGTGCTGCCTGTGTCTATAGCTCTGTTTCCTTCTTCTTCCCCCCTCTTCTTCTTCTTTTGGCGTGAGTGCTGCCTGTGTCTATAGCTCTGTTTCCTTCTCTCTTCCACCCCTTCTTCTTCTTTTGGCGTGAGTGCTGCCTGTGTCTATGGCTCTGTTTCCTTCTCTCTTCCACCCCGTCTTCTTCTTCTTTTGGCGTGAGTGCTGCCTGTGTCTATAGCTCTGTTTCCTTCTCTTTTCCATCCCGTCTTCTTCTTCTTTTGGCGTGAGTGCTGTCTGTGTGTATAGCTCTGTTTCCTTCTCTTCCACCCCGTCTTCTTCTTCTTTTGGCGTGAGTGCTGCCTGTGTCTATAGCTCTGTTTCCTTCTCTCTTCCACCCCGTCTTCTTCTTCTTTTGGCGTGAGTGCAGCCTGTGTCTATAGCTCTGTTTCCTTCTCTCTACCACCCTGTCTTCTTCTTTTGGGGTGAGTGCAGCCTGTGTGTATAGCTTTTTCTCTCTTCCACCCCTTCTTCTTCTTCTTTTGGCGTGAGTGCTGTCTGTGTTATAGCTTTGTTTCTTTCTCTCTTCCACCTCTTCTTTTGGCGTGAGTGCCGCCGGTGTCTATAGCTCTGTTGCTTTCTCTCTTCCACCCCTCTCTTTTTCTTTTGGCGTGAGTGCCGCCTGTGTGTATAGCTCTGTTTTCTTTGTTTTTTTCTCTCCATTTCTTCTTCTTCTTTTGGCGTGAGTGCTGTCTGTGTGTATAGCTCTGTTTTCTTCTCTTCTCCACCCCTTCTTATTCATTTGGCGTGAGTGCTACCTGTGTCTGTAGCTCTGTTTCTTTCTCTCTTCCACCCCTCTCTTCTTTTCGCGTGAGTGCTACCTTTGTCTATAGCTCTGTTTCTTTCTCTCT
>JABMCL010003640.1:430000-442500 GCA_018857735.1 Alviniconcha marisindica | reverse complement strand
GGTCACATGTAATTGTACATTGACAAAATGCATTCAAAAAGGATGAGAGGATTGCGCGTGATACATTGTTTTCTATTATCCCACAACAGTTTATCTCCATTTCTGCAGGGTGGATGATGCTGATATGCAAAGAGCTTATAATGGCTGAAGATAGTCCCCAAATAACTATGCAGCGCATAACACCACTTTAATATAAGCCTTGGTGCTCCTGCTGCATGGTGTCCATGTGTTGTGACACAGCCCAAGCCTTAGTGTTCTTGTTGCATGTTGCCAGTGTGTTGTGACACAGCCCAAGCATTGGTGTTTTTGCTGCATGGTGTCGATGTGTTGTGACACAGCCCAAGCCTTGGTGCTCTTGCTGCATGTTGTCAATGTGTTGTGACACAGCATAAGCGTTAGTATTCTTGCTGCATGTTGTCAATGTGTTGTGACATAGCCCAAGCCTTAGTATCTTGCTGCTGGTGTCAGTGTGTTGTGACACAGCCCAAGCATTGGTGTTTTGCTGCATGGTGTCAGTGTGTTGTGACACAGCCCAAGCCTTGGTGCTCTTGCTGCATGTTGTCAATGTGTTGTGACACAGCATAAGCCTTAGTACTCTTGCTGCATGTTGTCAGTGTGTTGTGACACAGCATAAGCCTTAGTACTCTTGCTGTATGGTGTCAATGTGTTGTGACATAGCCCAAGCCTTAGTACTCTTGCTGCATGGTGTCAGTGTGTTGCGACACAGCCCAAGCATTGGTGTTCTAGCTGCATGGTGTCAGTGTGTTGTGACAGCCTAATCAAGCTTTGATGTTCTTGCTGCATGTTGTCAGTGTGTTGCGACACAGCCCAAGCCGTGGTGTTCTTGCTGCATGGTGTCAGTGTGTTGTGACAGCCTAATCAAGCTTTGGTGTTTTTGCTGCATGGTGTCAGTGTGTTGCGACATAGCCCAAGCCTTAGTATTCTTGCTGCATGGTGTCAGTGTGTTGTGACACAGCCCAAGCCGTGGTGTTCTTGCTGCATGTTGTCAGTGTGTTGCGACACAGCCCAAGGCCGAGCTATGGAACTGCCGATGATTTCTCGCCTTGTGCTGGAGCGAAGGTTCTATTGCCTCCCGAAGACGCCACACCTGATCACCACGGAAAGCACAATTACTATTTGTTTGCCAAACTGTCAACGTTATAATTACTGGTTGTTCCTTCATTACTGGACGCGATCGACTTCTCCGTCAAGGTTATAATTATTGTTTGTTCCTTCATTACAGGACACGATCGACTTCTCTCTCAACGTTATAATTACTGGTTGTTCCTTCGTTACAGGGCTGGTAGCTGGCACTAGCAAGAGTCGTCTCGGTACAAGATTCGATCCGTCCTGTTTGTTCATCCATCGTAGATAGATTATATTTTGGTTTAAACAAAAAATTATTCGAGACGAAATAAAGATACAAAAAATCATTATGTGCTCATCAACAAGCTATAGCTTATAGGCGATAAATTATTAAGGCGATAGATTATATTTTATGCTCTGTCCCATCAAAGTCTATTTTTCACTGGGGTTCCTTGTCTTCTTCTTCAGGACATGCCTTCTCTGATCAAGGCGCCACCACGGGCATGCAACAGCACTTTACTCTTGGTCAGCTCTGGTGCCAGGATGTTACGGATGAAGAAGTCGATGTTCCTGAAACTGGCGTCGCCTCAGGCCATGGAGCACACCAGGACCCTCGTCAGCAAACAACCGTATGAATATTAAAGGACACACGTGTGCAACCTTCACACAACTGCAGCAAACAGTCACAAAACGGAGCAATGTTCACACAACAAAAGCAACAGTCACAAAGCCAAACAACGTTCACACAACAACAGCAACAAACCGCCACAAAGCCAAACAGCAGTAACACAACAACAGCAACAAACAGTCACCAAGCCAAACAACGGTAACACAACAACAGCATGAAACAGCCACAAAGCCAAACAGCGGTAACACAACAACTGCAACAGTCACAAAGCCAAACGACGTTCACATAACAACAGCAACAAACAGTCACCAAGCCAAACAACGTTCACATAACAACAGCAACAGTCATAAAGCCAAACATCGTTCACACAACAACAGCAACAGTCACAAAGCCAAACAACGTTCACACAACAACAGCAACAGTCATAAAGCCAAACATCGTTCACACAACAACAGCAACTGTCACAAAACCAAACATCGTTCACACAACAACAGCAACAAACAGTAACAAAACCAAACAACGTTCACACAACAACAGCAACAGTCAAAAAGCCAAACATCGTTCACACAACAACAGCAACAAACAGTCACAAAACCAAACATCGTTCACACAACAACAGCAACAGTCACAAAGCCAAACATCGTTCACACAACAACAGCAACTGTCACAAAACCAAGCATCGTTCACACAACAACAGCAACAAACAGCCACAAAGCCAAACAACGTTCACACAACAACAGCAACAAACCGCCACAAAGCCAAACAGCAGTAACACAACAACAGCAACAAACAGTCACCAAGCCAAACAACGGTTAACACAACAAAGCATGAAACAGCCACAAAGCCAAACAGCGGTAACACAACAACTGCAACAGTCACAAAGCCAAACACGTTCACATAACAACAGCAACAAACAGTCACAAGCCAAACAACGTTCACATAACAACAGCAACAGTCAAAAGCCAAACATCGTTCACACAACAACAGAACAGTCACAAAGCCAAACACGTTCACACAACAACAGCAACAGTCACAAAGCCAAACATCGTTCACACAACAACAGCAACTGTCACAAAACCAAACATCGTTCACACAACAACAGCAACAAACACAAAGCCAAACAACGTTCACACAACAACAGCAACAAACACAAAACCAAACATCGTTCACGCAACAACAGCAACAAACAGCCACAAAGCCAAACAGCGGTAACACAACAACAGCAACAAAGAGCCACAAAGCCAAACAACGTTCACACAACAACAACAAACACAAAACCAAACATCGTTCAAAACAACCAACAAACTGCCAAAACCAAACAGTCAAACAACAACAGCAACAAACAGCCACAAAGCCAAACAACGTTCAACAACAACAGCAACAAACAGCCACAAAGCCAAACAGCGGTAACACAACAACAGCAACAAACAGCCACAAAGCCAAACAACGTTCACACAACAACAGCCACAAAGCCAAACAACGTAACACAACAACAGCCACAAAGCCAAACAGCGGTAACACAACAACAGCCACAAAGCCAAACAACGGTCACACAACAACAGCCACAAAGCCAAACAGCGGTAACACTGGGCGGAACGAACACCAAAATAAAGAGTCAGCACACACAGTTGACCATGGAGAAGAAAATTCTCCTGCCGCTCCTGCAGGGACTCGAACCCGAGACTGACTTTTCGACCACTGAGCTATCCCCGCTCCCCGCTTGTCGAACAAAGTTTGCTCTGCACCTGCCAGTTCGGGTCTGTGTGACGTTTCTACAAGCAGTGTTTTAAAACACACGCCTTAATTCATTGCTTTTGCCGAAAACAGATCAGTTACATTTGGCTGAAGCTCATTTTGACAAGTTCTTACTTGGGATTAGGTATTACAATTTTGGGTACTCTCTGAAAAGTTGTCAGCAACAGGCTTCTAGTTCTCTCCCTTTCCTCTTCATTCTTTAGCTATTTGCGGCATTTACTTGAAATTCACCAAAATGGAAGGAAAAGAAATAACACTTTAGGGGTGAAGGCGAGGGTAGGCTAGACTTCGTTTTGCAAGACAAAAACAAAACAACAAGAACAACACACACACACACACACACGCGCGCGCGCGCGCGCGCCCACGCACACACACAAACAACAACAATAACAACAAACAAACAAAAAGGGCAATAATCAAAACAATACACCTCATGATCTTTTCAAATTTCAGATTCAGACCCTGAAATCGTTCCCCAACTGGAAATGATCAGTCAAAACGAACGATCGTGTTTCAGGTACCCCTCTGAAGCGTCCATCCTGGAGTCGTACAAGAGGAAGGTCATGTGGAACGCCTACAAGACCAAGGTCGTCAAGGAGGTGGTCAGGTCACGGGAACTACGAAGCGCTCCGGCGTACCGCTGCCCAAAGAAGAAAGCAACGCGTGATGGCGACAGCTTGTCCCTGGAACGAAGCAAGACCTCCAGTCGTCTGCTGACCGCGTTGAATCGGTGCAGCGACGCCGAGAAAAGAAACCGAACCTCGACGAGTTCCGACCCGGCTGCGGCGGATGCGAAAGAGCCCGCCCCAGAGAGCCCCGGTGATGCCTTAAACGCGACCGATTCAACAAGCGCCGACGCTGAGGTGGTGGAAAAACCACCGACTATCTTCCCAGTGGTGACAGTGGACACGAAACCGGACCCGGACACTCCCAGATCCGAGGCGTCTGATGTTGTTCCTGAACTTGAGGAGAGACCCCTGAACCTGCCACACACAACGCCCTACGCTTACGGGGTGGCTCGCCCCACCGCCGTCATTGTTCGCAGAAGGTCTTCGGTTGCGGCCATCCACGGATCCTTGGTGTCAGCGGAGGCCACCTTCGTCACACGGCGCCGTCAGGACCGCGAGGACACGTCATCAAATCTCGTGACCAGATTCAGTCTCGCAGAGGAATCGTAATTAAAGCAGCTAGAGCGTTTTGCAGCCTTATATTATGCAGTTTTTGTGTACAAAAACTTGGGTTTGTGACAGAGACTGATTTGACGGAAGTCAGCTCAGAGGGGCTTGGGTGGTGGGTGGTGGGTGGTGTGGGTGCGTAGGGGGTCAGATTGGCTACTGTGAAGTAGCAGAACTGGCAGATAGGAGCAGTTGTATCGACTTCAGTGGTTACGTTTGAAGTAAGTAAGTAAGCAAACACTGATGGTGCTTAACTTCCACAGAAACCATAAGGCTTATTAGGGAAAAGGGGAGAAGGGGGTATGGAGGTGAGGGAAGAGGGAGATTATATACCTATCGCTACACTGTCACCACCAGAATGACTCCTGCATTAAGATGGCAGCGAGGAGAGCCATTTTAATGTTTCATTAATTGTGAGGGACAAAGTCAGATTAAGACAGTGTCCACAAACCACAACTTTTGAAGAGAAAGGAGAGCCGAAGCGGAATCGAACGAGGACCTTCTGCTTATCAGCCTACCGCCTTACCACTAGACCAAACCGGCTCTCTACGTTTGAAGTAAGCAAACATGGTGCTTAACGTCCACAGAAACCGTACGGCTTATTAGGGACGGGGAGAAGGGGGGGGGGGGGGGGGGGGGGTATGGAGGTGGGGGGGAGAGGGAGATTATATACCTATCGCTACACTGTCACCACCAAAATGACTTCTGCATTAAGATGGGCAGCGATGAGAGCCATTTTAATGTTTCAGTAGGAAGTGATGGACAAAATCACAAGACAGTGTCCACAAACCACAACCTTTTTGAAGAGAAAGGAGAGCCGAAGCGGTATCGAACTGAGGTCCTTCCGTTTACCAGCCTTACCGCTAGGCCTTACCGCTAGGCCAAACCGGCTCACCCGTTTGAAGTTACATCTTCACGGTATATATATATATACCCGCGTCCGGGGGCGAAGCACGACATTGTCTTTGTGACTCTGCTTCGCACAGCAGTTGAAACAGCAACTAGCAAAGCACACAAGTTGCTTCGCACTGGCGAGGTCCCCACTGCCTTAACATAGCTGTTGTTCTGGCGGTGGTCCACGGCCTCCGGCTTCGGTCTTTTGAGGGTCGGAGATGTTTTAGACATTTAAAAAAAAAAAAAAAAAAAATGTTATCAAAAGTTTTGATTGATTGAGGGTCGGAGCACGCGGACGAGCCACTCACCCTCCCGCCCCCCACCCCACCCCCCTTTCCCCGTCCCCAATACTCCATCTCGCTTCTGTGGACGTAAAGCAACAATGTTTACTTACTGTGCAAAGCACGGCTCCGACAGCGGCACAAAGGTCGCCGTGCGCCGTACTCCGTAACTAGCTTTTTAGTCGGCGAAGCGTTGTTCGCAGCGGTCACAATGTAGGCTATCATAATTATACGCTATATTCCATGGACATGTGGATATATATATATATAGGTCCATGCTATATTCTGTGCAGGAGCACGCCTACTATCTGTGTTTGTTTAAAAGGTCACACATCTTCCTTATGAGTTAATCAATCACAAGTTTTGTTCTTCCTTGTTTCCCAAGAAGGTATTTTCAAGTTCTTCTTTCATGGTGCTTTAATACGTCCACAGAAACTATAATTTATGTCTTATTAGGGACGCAAAAATTCCGTGCTGAGGTTCTTAAAGGTCATTTCGTCGCCCACGCGTCAGGTTTGAATCGACAATGCGTGTGATATTCAGGCACTGATGCAACTGTCGTGGTACAGACTACGTCAGGTCAGGTTTGAATCGACAATGCGTGTGATATTCAGACACTGATGAAACTGTCGTGGTACAGACTGCGTGTGATATTCAGACACTGATGAAACTGTCGTGGTACAGACTACGTGTGATATTCAGACACTGATGAAACTGTTGTGGTACAGACTGCGTGTGATATTCAGACACTGATGAAACTGTCGTGGTACAGACTACGTGTGATATTCAGACACTGGTGAAACTGTCTGGTACAGACTACGTGTGATATTCAGACACTGATGAAACTGTCGTGGTACAGACTACGTGATATTCAGACACTGATGAAACTGTCGTGGTACAGACTACGTGTGATATTCAGACACTGATGAAACTGTCGTGGTACAGACTGCGTGTGATATTCAGACACTGATGAAACTGTCGTGGTACAGACTGCGTGTGATATTCAGACACTGATGAAACTGTCGTGGTACAGACTGCGTGTGATATTCAGACACTGGTGAAACTGTCGTGGCACAGACTGCGTGTGATATTCAGACACTGATGAAACTGTCGTGGTACAGACTGCGTGTGATATTCAGACACTGGTGAAACTGTCGTGGTACAGACTGCGTGTGATATTCAGACACTGGTGAAACTGTCGTGGTACAGACTGCGTGTGATATTCAGACACTGATGAAACTGTCGTGGTACAGACTGCGTGTGATATTCAGACACTGGGGAAACTGTCGTGGCACAGACTGCGTGTGATATTCAGACACTTATGCAACTGTCGTGGTACAGACTACTCAGTGATTCACACATACGTGTCTAATTCGCTAAGGACTGGATACATCGTCGCTGATAGACGTTTCCAACGGCAAATCCCCTTGCTAAAAGACCAGTCCCTGAAAGGCGAAGGTGGTGTGGTGAACAACGGGGGCATCAAGCCAACAGCAGGACCCAGCTGCAGTCCACGCACTCAACACGCACTGTATGCGAGGTGCATAGACAGGACCTGACATTGTACTTTCTCTGGTTCTGTTGCTATGATCTGGACTGTGGTCCCCACTTATGCTACTGTCCGTGGAAGTGTCCAGTGCTGGCGCAAACGTCAACAACGCTGATCTTCATTTTAGTGCAACTGAGGCATGAACCTCAGCGACAGATTTGTTCTGCTGTTGTGATATATATGACAACGATCTTCGTGTTATTGTGAAATGAACATCAGCTTGATCAATGGCAGATAATATATGTGGCTTGTTGATGTAACACGACAGAGGCTTTCATTCTACTGTGACTGAGGCATGAGCATCAAGGGCAGATGTGACCTGCTGAAGTCATATGACAGTGATCTTCATGTTACTGTGACATGAATGTCAGCGGCAGATGTGACCTGCTGAATAAGTCATATGACAGTGATCGTCATGTTACTGTGACATGAATGTCAGCGGCAGCTGTGACCTGCTGAATAAGTCATATGACAGTCAACTTCATGTTACTGTGACCTGCTGTATTATATCACAAGACACTTCATATTACTGTGACTGGCACGCAAACGTCAACGCTATATTGGACCCGCTGCTGTGACATGACTTTGATCTTCCTGTTAATGTGACGGGCACACAAACGCCAACGGTAAATCCGACTTGTAGCTGTGATAGGACAAAGATGCCCAGGTCACTGTGACTCGCACACACACGTCAACGGTAAATCCGACTTGTAGCTGTGATAGGACAAAGATGCCCATGTTACTGTCACTGGCACACACACGTCAACCCCAGATCTGACCTGCTACTGTGATAGGACATCGATCTCCGTGTTGCTGGGACTAAGACTGAAGCCAGTACAGTGGAACTGATCTCGAATGTTTTCGTTTTCTCAAACAACTCCCCTCATAATTATTTCCAAGTAAATACACCCGTGACGAACCACCCCTCTTTTAAATCTACAACGAATAATCATCATAATGGATACTTAGAGCGCCTAACCGGCACAGGCCCTAGGCGCTTAGACATTGTTTAAATGCATTTATTTTCAACATTCAACGCATACAACATGAACGCAGACACACACACACACAGAACACACGCACAAATAGAACACACACACACACACACACAGTTGTATATCAGGGCAATGGGACTGAATAAAAGGTTCTTAACAAGAGAAAGTTTTCAAGGAAGATTTGAAAGAATTGACAGAGGTAAAATGACTGACAGAAACAGGGAGCTCTCTCTCTCTATATATCTAATGTTAGTACACGTGCTTCCATATCGCTCTCCGGTGCTTCACCCTATATAACCGTCATGGTTGTCTGGGCGTTAAAAACCAATTTCCATGTCCCTCACTGGTGCTGAGGCTGCAGGATTCTGACGTCCACGTCTTCTTGCTTATGGTGCTTATAGGCTAATGCTTCTTCAGGGCCGGTAATACTGTTGATTAAATTAACAACCGTGAACTTTAAATTACTGAGTATTCTTCCTTTAAATTAAAATTAAAAAAGGGAGAAAAAATGAACCTTTGTACCTGATCAGTCTGTGAAACAGTTGAGTTGCTTGTGTGGTTGATGTCCCTACTCTTTCTATGAATGCATAGAAAATAAAAATGAAGTTATAAAACAGAGCAAAGAATGAACAATTTTTGATTGTGTGTGTGTGTTGGCATGTGTGTTTATGGCTGGATGCGTGCGTGCGTTTGAGTGTATGTGTGTGTGAGTGTGTGTATGTGTTGTGTGTGTGTATGTGTTGTGTGTGTGTATGTGTTCTGTGTGTGTGTGCGTGTGTGTGTGTGTGTGTGTGTGTGTGGGTGCGTGTGTGTGTGTGTGTGTGTGTGTGTGTGTGTGTGTGTGCTTTCCAATACTCTGCCGCCACCTCCTTTTTGTCGAGTTGTGGTTTTTAGAACGGACAAAAGCATTCAGTTAGCTATTCAAATCCACAGGCTTGACGCTAGTGTACAGTCTCTATCTGCAATACTCGTTCCCATCCACACACACTTGCATACACACAATGTACTCACACAACACATAAACAACACACATACCCTACAACATGCAAAGTAATTAAAACAATCATCATTTATTTCCTTGATAAATCCAACAAGAATGACGCTTATGAAAATTCTGAGCAAACACTCTGAAAATAATTCTGTCTAGATAAATGTGTATTTATTTTCAACTTCATTCGCAATTTAGGCAGAAAGCAAACTGTGAAGTGCTACGTCAATCTGTGTGTCTCATCCCTGAGCTCAGCAAGAAATGACAATTTTATGAAGATTTACATTGCCACCCAATCTTCCACATTAACTGGGAACACAAAATGGTTTTACTGTATATTTAAAGTAACACTAGCCACTCACACGCAACTGCACCCCCCCCCCCCCCCACCCACACACACACACAAACTCTCTCTCTCTCTCTCCAGAAAACTTGAAGAAGGTGGAGCTACTACTTGGTTCTTAATGTCCTCGGATGTCAGATGACATATTAGGGACAACAAAAAGGTGGAGCTAAAGGATTGGATTGTTAAAGCCGTCATGGCATGTTCTGTGTACACCATGCAACCATGTTAAAGCCGTCATGTGTGTTCTGTGTACACCATGCAACCATGTTAAAGCCGTCATGTGTGTTCTGTGTACACCATGCAACCATGTTAAAGCCGTCATGTGTGTTCTGTGTACACCATGCAACCATGCTGAAGCCGTCATGTGTGTTCTGTGTACACCATGCAACCATGCTGAAGCCGTCATGTGTGTTCTGTGTACACCATGCAACCATGCTGAAGCCATCATGTGTGTTCTGTGTACACCATGCAACCATGCTGAAGCCGTCATGTGTGTTCTGTGTACACCATGCAACCATGTTGAAGCCATCATGTGTGTTCTGTGTACACCATGCAACCATGTTAAAGCCGTCATGGCACGTTCTGTGTACACCATGCAACCATGTTGAAGCCGTCATGTGTGTTCTGTGTACACCATGCAACCATGTTAAAGCCGTCATGGCACGTTCTGTGTACACCATGCAACCATGTTGAAGCCGTTCTGTGTTCTGTGTACACCATGCAACCATGTTAAAGCCGTCATGTGTGTTCTGTGTATACCATGCAACCATGTTGAAGCCGTCATGTGTGTTCTGTGTACACCATGCAACCACGCACCATGTGACCTCACTTCATGCAAAACCACACACATGATGGAGAGAGAACTGACACAAACAGTTTGGATTTTGTACTGACTGTCACATACAGGTGATACTGTAACAGGCAATGCAGTTTGAAGAAAAGAATGGATGTGGTCAGACTTTTCTGGGGTGAAATTTTGTGAATAACTGTCATTTTAAACATTGTAATCCCATTTTTATTGACTAGTTGGTTCTCTCTTAAAGAATGGCGTATATACATGTGGACCAGACTGCAACGCCTGGTTTACTGCAGCCATGACATTTTTACTGACTGGATGTGGAATGAATCAGCACAGGTAGGTCCAGAGGAGGATGAAGTTTGAAGTCCATTGTTTTCACAGAGATGTCTGCACGGACCCAAGTTTGATGAATGGATGTGCTGCCGGTGATCAGAGAGAGGCAGCAGGTGGTAGTCTTTTCTGTAGTAATTCCCAAGCTTTCTGAATCTGAAAAAAAGAAACAAAAAGGAATCAAACAAACATCCTCTTTGTGCTCTGTAGTCATTGAGAATGAACACAGATAAGCCCTCGCCCCCATCCACCCTCTCGCCCCCACCCACCCTCTCGCCTCCACCCACCCCCTTGCCCCCACCCATCCCCTCGCCCCCACCCTCACCCACCCTCTCGCCTCCATCCACCCCCTCACCCCCACCCCCACCCTCGCCCCCACCCACCCCCTCGCCCCCACCCCTTTTCCATACACATCTGCTCTTACCACAGTTAGACAATCCAAAACTACACACACATTCAAGAACAGATGTGGATGACAATTGCTGAGGCTTACCATAAAGTTACTGTCCTGACACATCGAACACTGAGCAGAAAACAAAAACACGTTAAATGTCTCATTCTTCTACAACGACTGTGAAAATTCCAATAAACATGTCCAAATAGAATTCAAATTCCAACTGTCTTATGAGTTACCACTGTGCATATGCACGTCTTGTTTTTACATGTTCTCCTTCACTATGTCCAGAGCTAAACCATGCAGGCAACCAGCATCAGACAATATCGAAACAATAACAAAAGGAAACTCTCCATTAGACAGATTAGATCTGCAATAACACACTAAAAACATTTTTTTAAACAAAAAACAAACAAAAAACAACAACAACAAAAACACAATATTTCCCTTCCCCCCAAATTAGCCCCAACAACGACAAAAAACAACAACAAATGACAAAATAAACAAACAAACAGACAAAAACCAAAAAGCAAAGCACCACAGCCACAGACAGCCCAGACTGGCAATAAAGCAGAAATTAAAAGCTACCAGAAACAGAAGCATAAAGTAAAGAATTAAAGCACTGCCACTGTCATGCACTGCCTATCGCTACCTGTTTCCTTGTGTAGTCGTATTCCCAGAGCGGACAGACGACCACGTTGGACCCGGCAATGCGCTCCTTGTTTGACAGCGGAGCAATAAACACAGGCTCAAGCATAAACTAAAGAATTAAAGCACTGCCACTGTCATGCACTGCCTATCGCTACCTGTTTCCTTGTGTAGTCGTATTCCCAGAGCGGACAGACGACCACGTTGGACCTGGCAATGCGCTCCTTGTTTGACAGCTGAGCATCCACTCGCTGGGCCGCCTGTTCCTCTGAGAGCTGGTTGCGCTCAACTACCCGGCGTATAGCCTGTCAGTCAGCAACACAGGTCTCTGTTAATCTTTCCATGGCATTCTCTGTGTGTGTGTGTGTGTGTGTGTGTGTGTGTGTGCGTGCGTGCTCAACTATCTGGCATATAGCCTGTCAGTCAGCAACACAGGTCTCTGTTAATCTTTCCATGGCATTCTGTGTGTGTGTGTGTGTGTGTGTGTGTGTGTGTGTGTGTGTGGTGTGTGTGTGTGTGTGTGTGTGTGTGTGTGCATGTGAGCTGGGAGGGGGGGCAACGTTTGATGACAAATGTGTTTACATTAATATCTTCTGTTTTGATGTGGTTTTTATCTTGAGTATGAAATGTAC
>JABMCL010003640.1:410000-425000 GCA_018857735.1 Alviniconcha marisindica | reverse complement strand
CCAAAGAACCCCATTCCCCCCCCCCCCTCCCCCAACCTCTCAATCCCATTCTCTCTTCTCTGTCTCTTCCCCACCAAAGAACCCCATTCTCTCTCCTCCCCCCTCGCCCCCAAACCTCTCAATCCCATTCTCTCTCTTTCCCACCAACCAACTCCCTTCTCTCTCTCTCCCCATCTCTTAACCCTTCTCTCTCTTCTCTTCTCTTCCCCACCAAGACCCCATTCTCTCCCCCCCCCCCCCCCCCCACCCTCATCCACCCTTCTTCTCTGTCTTCCCTGTCTCCCCCCCCCCCCTCCCCCCCCCCAACCTCTCATCCCATTCTCTCTCTCTTTCCCACCAACCAACCAGATACTCTCTCTCTCTCTCTCTCTCTCTCTCTCTCTCTCTCTCTCTCTCCTCCTGCCTTTGTGATTCTGTACTATCCCTCTGCTCTGACTGACCTTGTCAGAGAAGACAATGGCTCCCAGTTTCTTCCTGTCAATGTCACCACTCTCTGAGACCAGACCTTCACCAAACTCTGTCACCACCGCTTTGAACCCTTCTGTGCCTGGCTCATATGCCTGGTGACCTGAACAGCCAAGTCTTAACATCACACATCAGGCACAAAGAACTGGAACTGCCAAACACACATTCGCATCCATGGGCCAATGGGCACACATTTGCTATTGCTGCTGTTCATTGCAGCCACTGACAGCACTGTGACAAGAAAACTACATGTTTTGAAGCCAGGAATAAAAACAACAACAAAACATATATACATGTACAAAAAATTAGTGGCACACACTCACGCAGACTAGAACATTTTCACATGCTTTAGCACAAGTACTTTAAACCACATAAGAGAATTCTCACCTTCACCCCCAACCAAACCATCTCTACCCCAAAGAAAACAAGGAGAAAAACAAAACAGAGAAAGAGAGCAAAACAAATAATCTCGACGCAATATCTTCATTGAGTAAAGCACAGAAGAAGAAAAAAACGGGCAACTGATTGTTGAGGTATTACATTTCGGTCAGGAAGACCTTAAAACAGAGTTAGTTAGATAGTTAGTTTTGGATTTTAATGTCACGTCAACTGCATAGGGTCATAGCACGACAATTAAAATAGAGTAAGATCAGAAGAGAAAAGAAAAAAAACTGGAAAAAAGGGGAAAAAAGGGAGAGAGAAAAAGGGTGGAGGAAAAAAAAAGAGGAGAGAAAAAGAAAAGAGAAGAAAAGCCTACTGCATAGGGTCATTGCATGACAATTAAAATAGAGTAAGATCAGAAGAAAAAGAAAAAAAGAAGAAGAAAAAAGAAAGAAAAAAGAAGAAAGAAACGCATTTTTTCTTCTTTTCTTTTTCTCTCTCACTTTTATTTTCTCCTTTTTTTTCTTCTTCTTCTGATCTTACTCTATTTTAATTGTCATGCTATGACCCTATGCAGTTGACATGACATTAACCAACAACTAACTAACTCATAAAGGAGATATTGGTTCCCTTCTGGAATCAAATCAGATTCCCCCCGCCCCCCCAACCACCACCTCCCCTACCATCCCCACACCCCAAGCCATACAGACAGCAGAAGGGTTATCAAAAATCTTTGTGCATATTTTCTATGCCACACCTGCGTATATTACCAGAATATAGTATCATCTCATCCCTCTTTTATGTTGTTATGGTATCTGACTGACAAATTACATTCAACATTCATGGCAACAGCCTGCTGAGCTTGAACCAGTTACAGTTCATTTCAGATTGCCAAACCCCATTAACGGAAGTCATATTTGCATGAAGTAACATGGCGCATGGTTGTATGGTGTACACAGAACGTGCCGAGATGGCAGCAGTTTCTTGTGGCACCAGCCATGCCAGTGCTGTAAGTACACCACTTCGGTGGATATTCGAAAAACGCGCTATAAAAAGCTATTCACTCATGTAGAATCACATGCGAGCGCAGTGAGAATAGCGCTATATAAAAGCGATCAATAATAATAATGTTATACTGATTAATACTGTATAATTTTACACATTGCAATGTTTTATTGTCTGTTTGCTTCATTTGTTTGTTATTGCTTTGATGAGATCCAAAGGGCCATCGACACTAGAACCGTTTCAAAGGCAACGTTGGGGAAACTTCTGAGACAGGGTGGAGCGCATATGGGCTTTTCCGAGCGCATAGATACCATTTTGAACTGAACTGAACTGAACTTTTTATGTGGGAGTTAGCACTGTGCGATTTTTCATAATGGGATGAATAACATATTCAGTGGTGTGTAGAAACTGTAACTTTGGGCACATCAGACGCTGCTTAGCTGTGGGAGCTGGACTGTGCGCACTTCTCACCCAGCTTGTCACAGTTGATGATGGTGGCGCCAAGCCTCTCCAGTTCCTGGCACATGTTGGACTTGCCACTGGCGATGCCCCCCGTCAGGCCGATTCTGTACGGTCGTGCAGGCAGGTGGGGCTTGGGCTGAACACACACACAGAACAGACACCTGTCACAGATGACCAGGGTGCGCCCCAATTTACCCTCTTCCCCAACACACAATTCATCCTCTTCCCCAACAGACAATTCATCCTCTTCCCCAACACACAATTCATCCTCTTCCCCAGCACATGATTCATCCTCTTCCCCAACACACAATTCATCCTCTTCCCAACACACAATTCATCCCTTCCGCACACGATTCATCCTCTTCCCCAACACACAATTCATCCTCTTCCCCAGCACACGATTCATCCTCTTCCCCAACACACAATTCATCCTCTTCCCCAACACACAATTCATCCTCTTCCCAACACACAATTCATCCTCTTCCTCAGCACACAATCCATCCTCTTCCCCAACACATGATTCATCCTCTTCCCCAACACATGATTCATCCTCTTCCCCAACACATGATTCATCCTCTTCCCCAACACACAATTCATCCTCTTCCTCAACACAATCCATCCTCTTCCCCAACACATGATTCATCCTCTTCCCCAACACATGTCATCCTCTTCCCCAACACAATTCATCCTCTTCCCCAACACACAATTCATCCTCTTCCCCAGCACATGATTCATCCTTTCCCCACACACAATTCATCCTCTTCCCCAACACAATTCATCCTCTTCCCCAGCACACAATTCATCCTCTTCCTCAGCACACAATTCATCCTCTTCCCCAGCACATGATTCATCCTCTTCCCCAACACATGATTCATCCTCTTCCCCAACACACAATTCCTCCTCTTCCCCAAAACACAATTCATCCTCTTCCCCAGCACACGATTCATCCTCTTCCCCAACACACAATTCATCCTCTTCCCCAGCACATGATTCATCCTCTTCCCCAGCACACGATTCATCCTCTTCCCCAGCACGTCAGACTTAACCACTTATGACATGATCCGAACATGAACCTTGTTCCATGCCATTACAAAAGTGTTGCCCTGCCCCCCCTTCCCCACCCCCTTCACCACACAACCCCCCAACACAGAAAGTAAGTAACTTTGTGCTTTACGCCCAGACAACCATTACGGTTATATAAGGGTGACCCCAACACAGAGCTGTAGCTAAAAACAGAATCAAGAAAATCCCAACAAGTCTGCCTTCAAGCAAAGCCAGTATCATGAATATGACAAAAGACAAAGCCATCCCACAAGTGTTCCGATATACCGTATACCCAAACTGACAGGGAGACAACTCACCACAGGGGGTCGCAGCAGTGTCCCCAGCAGTCGCCTGCGCTGGGACGATGAGCTGACCTTCTCGTCCTCTTCTGGTGAGCGACACGAGTCCTCCAACACATCTATGGTCACAGTGTCCATAACTTGGAGGCCCTGTCACAACAAAAGTGAAGCATGCATGACAGCATTAATTAGCCTCCTGTGAATGAGATACATTGCTGTTGTGTTATTCTGCATACCTTATTATCCCCTTACAGGGATTTTTTGACCCTAAGGGAGTTCACCCACATGTGATCAGTCTGGCTGACTGGGCTTTGGAAACTGATTATCTTTCCATGGAAAATCTGCATTGCTTCTGAGAGTACAACTATTTGTCCATGCAGTTCTGTGTCTCTGACTTCAGTTCTGGTGGGTTTTTTGTAGTTGCTTTTTTGCTGGGGTTACCTTATCTTGCCCTTAGCACCTACATCTAAAAGGTCCTGACCCAAGGATACTTTGCCCTTGCCCTTAGCACCTAATAATAATAATAATGTACATTTATCACGCGCTCATCAACGCCCTGAGCGCTCACATGATACATATTAACCTAAAAATGATATTCTATACACATGTTGAGCATAGTCCTACCAAAACAATTTACATAAAGCATTATACAAAAACAAAAACAAAACAAAAAACGCTCTACAAACACATACAACACACACACACACACACACACACACACACACACACACACACACACACACACACACACAGTGACTGTAGCAGAAACTGGGTACTGACATTAGTTAGGATGGAAATACTGTGAAAAGAAGGTTTTCAGTTTGGCCTTGAAAGATAACAGGATTGAGTAGTGTCTAAGGTCTTGTGGGAGTGAATTCCAAATGTGGGGTCCAAAGCAAGAGAAGGCGTGAAAGCCATGAGCCTTGCGTTTGTATTGTTGGATTTCCAGCATGTGGGTGTCAGACCTAAGTCCTGACCCAAGGATACCTTGCCCTTAGCACCTATACCTAAAATACCTTGCCCTTGCCTTTAGCACCTAGACCTAAGTCCTGACCCAAGGATACCTTGCCCTGCCCTTAGCACCTATACCTAAAATACCTTGCCCTTGCCTTTAGCACCTAGACCTAAGTCCTGACCCAAGGATACCTTGCCCTTGCCCTTAGCACCTATACCTAAAATACCTTGCCCTTGCCTTTAGCACCTAGACCTAAGTCCTGACCCAAGGATACCTTGCCCTGGCTTTAGCACCTATACCTAAAATACCTTGCCCTTGCCTTTAGCACCTAGACCTAAGTCCTGACCCAAGGATACCTTGCCCTGGCTTTAGCACCTATACCTAAAATACCTTGCCCTTGCCTTTAGCACCTAGACCTAAGTCCTGACCCAAGGATACCTTGCCCTTAGCACCTATACCTAAAATACTTTGCCCTTGCCTTTAGCACATAGACCTAAGTCCTGACCCAAGGATACCTTGCCCTTGCCTTTAGCACCCAGAATTAAGTCCTGACCCAAGGATACAGGGTGGAGGTGTTGCTCCAGTGAAAATAAACAACATGTCAACACAGGAAGAGTTTGTGGACAGTTGGGTAATTAATTTGCATCTAGTGGCCAGGGTTTGACTTCTGGACATGACAGGGTGAAGGACTTTTTCAGCTCATTCGAGTCGACACTTGCCAGTGCCTTTCTTGCCTTCATGTGTACAGCATGCACTAATATCATTGAGCATGTAATGCTACAGATCCAATGTCCAGCTTTTCACAGGAAGAAGGCCTACTAGCCAGTAACACGTAGGTAATGCATAATAGTATTAGTAGCAGAATAACTAGAATGATGAAAATTGCCGTCATTATTCCTAATGGGAGAAGAAGAAGACCCTGGCCCATGCATGTCTCATAAAGCTGTATTCATCTTATTAATACATTTTTGCTACACTGCTAATGCAAACTGTTACATACTTATACAGCTCCATTTAATCAAACCTAAGACTGCAGCACGAAACTGTATGAAGTCCCCTTAAATCCCTCTGTGATGCAACAAGGTAATGGAATCTGCAGGTTTTCAGTCTCTAAATATATCTTATTTTAGATCGTAGGATCACTTTTTACCAAAAAAAGAAAAAAATCAGAACCACAAACAAGCTCATTCGTCTCACCCTTTTCGCCCTCTCGGAGTTGACAGCCTGACCGCCCTTGGCTGTTTCTGTGCTAAGCATAAGGCATTGCAGCTCCCCACGATGGATGGTGGGTCCGTACATATCATTGATGCAAACGCAGTCGATGCTGATGCCTGGCTTGATGTCACTGATGAACTCTGTGACACCTGCCTCCCGCTCTGCCTGTGGTGAAAGCAGTTCCTTGAGTATCTTCCCTGGAAAAGAAAGAGCAGTGACTACAGAACAAGACAGAGAACAACTCCCCTTTACGGATCAGTCTAACAATCAACAACTCCCCTTTACAGATCATTCTAACAATCAACAACTCCCCTTTATGGATCATTCTAACAATCAACAACTCCCCTTTACGGATCATTCAAACAATCAACAACTCCCCTTTACGGATCATTCTAACAATCAACAACTCCCCTTTACGGATCATTCAAACAATCAACAACTCCCCTTTACGGATCATTCTAACAATCAACAATTCCCCTTTACGGATCATTCTAACAATCAACAACTCCCCTTTATGGATCATTCTAACAATCAACAATTCCGCTTTACAGATCACTCTAACAATCAGTGAAAGAGAGATGGTTCTCAGTCAGTGATTTATTTGCATTGTAATGAAATGTGGGAAGAACAACTCCTCTTTATGGATCATTCTAACAATCAGTGAAAGAGAGAGGGGTTCTCGGTCAGGGATTTCTTCACATTGTGATGCAAAGAGGGACGGTTCTTGGTCAGGGATTTATTCACATTGTGACGCAATGTGGGGAGTGGGAATATTTCAGTGGTAGAGCACTGGACTCATGATCAAAACGTTGTGGGTTCGAGTCCCGGCAGGAGCAGTGGGAGAATTCTCTTCTCCAGGGTCAACTTTCTGTGCTGACTCTTATTTCAGTATCCGCTCCACCTCTGTGTTACTGCAATAGCACGTAGAAGACCCTGGTCATCCTGCCAAAAGTGCAGGTGGAAGGTTACAGCTAAACACATCTATATATATGCATCCTACGTATGTGGCTTCAAATAAAGCAACACTGTAAACTGGTGCAGGGTTGTATGGTGTACACAGAATTTACACCAAGACAGCAGCAGTTTCACATGGCACCAGCATGTAACAACCAAACAGCACTGTAAGTACATCACTTTGGTGGATATTCACAACATGCTGTAAGAAGCTACAGTCACTCATTCAGTATCTCATGTGACAAGAGTGCAGCGAGTCTGCTTGAGAGCAGAGAATAGTGCTATTTAAAAGCCATCAATTAATTAATGGAAAGTCATAGTTCAGGAGCTGTGTGAGTCGAGGTGGACGTCCTGGGCTGTCCGTCCTAATGAGCCTTCTGGTTTCTGTGGACGTAAAGCTATATTGAACCATGCTTTGGCATTGGTCTCAGCTTGTCCCTAATATGTCAACTGACATCTGAGGACATTAAGCAACACTACCTACCTTAATGGAAAGACGTAATAAAAAGTGGTCTCAAAAGAGAGCATTCATCACCAGGATGGTCTTTCAGCACGGGTTTCATCACTGTATTGTATATGAACACAGCATAACAAGTACTAACTAACACACACACGCCCCTCCCCTACCCCCACTCTTAATTTACCTCTTTTTTTTTGCTCAAGGCAAAACAGTTTAACATTAAATATTTTTGCCTTCTTCCCTTAATAATGATGATAATAAATGACCTGGCAGTTCTACAGTAAATGTGTAGCTCCAAATTTTATAATACAGAGCTCACATTAAGCATCTCAACAATATCAGTAAAACAATTATCTCTGGAGTCTTTTTACTTTTTCATTTTTTCTTTTCTTTTCAAAGTGTTGATTACCCCATTTTTTCCATTAAATGAGTGGACTCACTGGCATTCATCTCTTCACTGGTGACACCAATAGTTATCTCCTTATCACAGAGGAGACAACTCTGACTTAGCAGGAGCCTGTGACCTGTATGCAAGCGATCAAACGTGCCCCCTAGCACCACATAGTCGTATGTTGTCAGCTTGGATGAGGTGTCGTTTGCTGTGTGGCTGTCTGTACTGTCTGCTGCCAGTCTGTTAACCCATGGCTCAACCACCAGCCCCTCATGAATCCTGTGAAACAAGAAAGTGAACACTCTTATCTGTCCTGCATGAACCCTGTGAAACACAAAAGTGAACACTCTACTCTCTAGTCTTGACAGCCTAAAGTTCAATCAATGGGAGTCAAAGGGAGTCAACCACAAGACCTTCATGAATCCTATGAAACCAGAAAGTGAACACTCTTATCTTGCAGGAATCTGGTGAAACACAAAATTGAGCACTCTAGTACTGACACCCCATGGCTCAACCACAAGACCTTCATGAATCTTCCAAAATCAGAAAATGTACACTCTTAATCTTATATATAATATAATATATAATATAAATTTATAAACCAAAAAATTCAACCACCAGACCCCTTTGAATCACATGAATGATGAAACAAGAAAGTGAACACTCTTGTTCACCCATGGTCTGACCACCAGCGCCGGATGAATCCTGAGCCAAAGCAATAAATTCAAAGAGGCATACCTTCTCATGGTCAAGGAATACTGCTTAGTTTTAAAGGCATCCATTGAAATTAGCTCTGTGTACACACACACACACACACACTCTCTCTCTCACATACACACACACATACACACACACACACACCTGTAATCATTATTAAACAGACTAACAAACAAACAAAAGGATTGACATTTTCAAACCATTTGCCTGGTTGGGTCCCACATGTCTGAACTTCTGGATAGTGACATCTGTCAGCTGGTACAGCGACAAGTCAAATGACCCGACAGTGACCATGACATGAGGATCCCAGCACAAGAGACTTTGAAGAGAGGTAAAGCTAAAGGTGCCAACTAAAGGTGGACCTGCCAACTCACAGTGCACAGGAAGGGTGACAAAGCACAAGAGAGCAAAAATCCAGAGCTTCCTGCACACACTCATCCACAACCAACCCCCAACTAATTCATCTCCTCACCCTTGAGAAAAAGTCTGCTGAAGAAGCTGCACAACAGAAGCCCTCTCAGAGTTCCATGTTTCTACAAGGTATGGTGCATCCGACATCAGCACGCTGAGTGGCTTGTGCAGTTTGTAACAGGACGAAAATGCCTGCGCCCTGTTGGTCACATGGGACAGCAAGATACGGATGTCGAGGTTTTGACATCGCGAAGAGCTCATCCCGTACACATCTGTGATGAAGGACTGCACGTCTGTGGTGCAGGCCAGTGGAGACAGGAGAGATGTGTGGAGACAGGCGGGGCTGCGGAGGGCAGGCTGGAGGTGGATGTAGACCGTGTCAGAGATGACGGAGGCAACATGGTCCAAGAGTCGTGGAATCTGAGCTCGCAGGGCTGATACTGGCTGTGTCAGGATGACTAAACCATTGGTAAACATCTTATGCCGGTATTGAGGAGTTGGCTGTTATAGTGTTAAACACTGCACATATATGCGCACACTGTCACACACCTTCTGTTGCCTGAAATAAAAAGGAGTTTCTCATCACCACAACAGAAGAAAAAACAACTGACAGCACACTGTAAAAAAGAAACACGTTTTTTTCTCTCCTTTATGTAATGGAACTGGAAGTTGCATAATCTGCTTAAATCTCATTTGGAATGTTTGAAGCCTTTGTTAGAAATGCATACAATTTTGCATCATCTTATATATGAACAGACACTGAGGGGGAAAAAAAATCATAGCCACATGTGTGTAATGTACAGAACTGAACTTCTGAAGCAGAAAAATAAAAACACAAGATACCCTTACTCATCTGATTTTTACGAATAACATAATGTGTTTGGTTATATAATTACTGATGAAAACCCAACTGCAATGAGAATGAGAATCTTTGTGACACTGACAGTCTTATACACTAAAAGTGTGCTGTCTTTCATTTGACCTGACCTTATTTTATTTTATAATCTTGTTATTATTTATTCCCAGTGCGTGTTGCTCTGGCACATTCATAGGGAGAGAGAGAGAGAGAGAGAGAGAGAGAGAGAGAGAGAGAGAGAGAGAGAGAGAGAGAGAGAGTTTGCATTTGTGTATAATATATATGCTTGTGCACATGGTCGAGCGTGCGCACGTGTGGTGTAGGAGTGTGCGTGTGAATGAGTTTGTTAAACTTTCATTAGTTTTAACTTACTTGTTTTATATGTAGGACTTTTTATTTATTTTTATTCTTTTCTATTAGCGTGTAATTTTAACATTATCTACAAGTGTGTATGTGCGGAGGGGGGAGGGGTGGGGCATGCATGCAGGTGCATGAGTGAGTGAGTGAGTGTGTGTGTGTGCGCACACACGCGTTTCTTGCTGTTATTGAACTCTTACTCGGCTCTGTCTTAAAAGTAGGATTTTCTATTATGAAATGGAATGTTAACTGTTACTTATAAATGTGTGTGTGTGTGTGTGTGTGTGTGTGTGTGTACATATGTGTGTGTTTAACTTTTACTTTGCCTATCTTAGTCTTAGACATAGGACTATATTTTACATTGGAACATTACTCATACTTATGGCATGTGTGTGTGTGTGTGTGTGTGTGTGTGTGCGTGCGTGCACGCTCGTGCAGGTGTGTGTATGTGCGTGTGCACACAGGTGTGTGTATGTGCGTTTGGGTGTTGTTTTGTTAGTGTACATGGGTTGCTAGTTGATGTATGTCAGTGTTGTTGTTTGCTTATATTTTTATGCTTACTGCTTTCGAGACACTTTCCTTGTTGTAAAACTTGGTGAATAAAGAATCTGAATCTGAATACTTACAGCGTAACTTTCTTTTAAAAGACAAGTTGGCTAGGACCATCAAAATGACCCCAATTTAGCTGAAACATGTTGTAATTTTTAATTTAGTAGAGAAACACCCTCAGAACACACATACACATGTATGCATTCACTCACTCACGCACACACACACACACACACACTAATGCAATCATCTGAATGAGGATCTGTCTGTGATCTGTATCTGTTGAGTATGACGCAGCATCCAGGTATCTGGCATAAACACAACGGTATCAATTGTATGAGTTTTGAAAGTGTCATTAATAATCTTTATATACATGTGTTGTTTATGTAGCTTAGCAAGGACAGATTGTAAGCACAGGCTACTGCCTAAAATCTCAATCCTTGAGTAATAAAGTTCTGTGTGTGTGTGTGTGTGTCAATTGTCATCGAGTAATTGACAGGTGATGACGTTCAGCTGTTTGTGCACTGCACTAGTAAGTAGTATTCAATGAAGTGCACCAAAAGTGCAGCAAAATCTCCGAGTTTTCTGCTCATTGGAAGGTGGCTGCCTAACACAAAGAAGAAGATGAAGGCAGCGTGGGTTTGATCCCATAGCTGACGAACTGTTCGTGCACTGCGCTAGTATTCAATGAAAACAGCGTGGGTTTGATCCCATAGCCAGACATAGTTCAGGAGCTGTGTGAGAGTCGAGGTGGCCGTCCTGAGCTGTCCGTCCTAACGAGCCTTCTGGTTTCCGTGGACGTAAAGAATTATTGAACCGTGCTTCGGCATTGGTCACAACTTGTCCCTAATATGTCAACTGACATCTGAGGACATTAAGCATCACTTCATCATCATCATCCCATAGCCACTTCTAGTGGAGGTGTAGGCTACGGTATTTTTGAGTTCTTCTAAATCTAAGAGAGCCCTCCGAGAGAGCACACATGTACGTGGAAAGAAGAGTACAACCAGGGCCAACCTGGCACTCTCTACACGCGGTCTTTCTATTCTTCGATAGCGAAAGAACAGATCTACTAATGGCCTGTGAGATGGAAAACCACGCGCCCGGCTAGAATGTATGAGACCCGGAATTTTGCAAACTGTTCCTAACACTAGTCTAGTAACAGTGGAATTCTCTGCGCGAAATTCTGTGCACTATTAAAGCCAGTACCACCCACTCAGTTTCTAAAGAAAAAAGAAGACAGAAGAAGAAGAAAAAAATATGTTTGCTGAAGACAGTCACGTAATGGTGGTGGGGTGAATACTTGAGTCAAGAAGTTTAAACATAATACGCGCTCAGCTGTTAGTACAAACAATAACACTAGCCTGCTTGGAACAAAGTGACTGCCGGACAGACCAAAGTCTCGACTCAACAAACGGCTTGATCTGTAAATGGTTTAACTAGAAACAGACAATTGTTAGCTTGAAATGGTTGAACTTGATTTACAGCAACAACTAATAATGGATGACTTGCACAGCAGAAATATTACTGCAGAACAAAAACTCTCTCTCTCTCTCTCTCTCTCTCTCTCTCATCTCTCCTCCTCTCTCTCATCTCTCTCTCTTCTCCCTCCTACCCACACACACACACCACACACACACACACACACACACAACACGTAATCACTGTGCACGCACGCACACACACACACACACACACACACACACACACACACACACACACACACACACACACACACACACCACCGCACAGCACGCACACACACACGAACACACACACCACACACACACACACACACACACACACACACACACACACACACACCACACACACACACACACACACACACACACACACACACACACACACCACACGCCACTGAGCACACACTATATCGGCTCGGGTCACAGCCAATGGCTTACCTTGGTTTGTGAAAACAGAACAGAGGAGCGAGTACAGTAAGATCAATGATGATGATGATGATGATGATAATTATAAGAACAACAAAAGCAACCAGACGGAGCAGTAATACAATGACGACAGGGCAGTAATTTGACAGTTTACTGCAGAGCAGTCACAGGTCATCCTGACCCGCTCTTAAAAACCACTAAAACAAATTAATTACAAACTAAGTAAATGCCGGGATAAATAAATGACTAGAGGAAGGAGTGAAGACAGACAGAAAGAAGAAAGTAAGATTATTGTACAAGATACTTTACTAATGCCAGCTTGGAAATATTCAGGGCATACATCATACATTCTGAAAGCATCTCAGTTGCTGGTAGCCTGTTTGATTCTCAGTGCAGCAGCCGCCGCACGTGATAAACCTGAGTTAAATTGTGCCCTTTCTCACATAAACAAACTGTGCTCAATAACCAACCACTGTCAACGATTTGAAAGGCCACAAACATTTTGAGGTCACGTGTACTCACATTTGAGTCACTCCACTGAGTCTATTTGAAATATTCTAGGAGTTTTCCATGGTGATGACTTGAAGAAAACTACATGGCAATATGTATGCATTCATTTGTGCGCTTTGCTCAGATGATCAATAAACATATGCCTGGGATCAAGAGACGCATTCAATGCCAAAATTTATTAGAACTAAAACGGGTATATCCTGTCAAGAAGTGCACCAAAACTGGTTCATCCAGGCTGAGTTTATAAACACTGTATTATCTCTGGTTTAGACATATGATACAGTAAACAATTACCGAAGTTACTGACGTTGCATCGACTTTGATTAAGCCAATCCAAAACAGGTTAGCTGCACACACAGTCATTACAATGTCTTCAAGTTGCACGTCAAAATGGCAGTGTGATGAAACATTTTTATCTCCACCATATCCTAAATGATGCTCATCGTGGATTGATGAAGATGCGCTTATGCGAGATCCAACTCCCAGTCACTGTGTGTGACAGTACTAAGAACTTGGCCCTGGGGGACCAGGTAGATGCAATTCTGCTTGACCTCTCCAAGACTTTCAACAATGTTCACCACCAATGTTTGCTGCGCAAGCTACAATACAATGAAGTAGGCAACAAGACCCTGAGCTGGATACAGTCCTTCTTGGCCGGCAGAATACAGCAAGTGGCACTAAGAGAAGGTACACTATCATCCTCTGCAGCCGTACTGTCCTAGGCACTCGATCTTCTCTTCTTGACATAAATCAATGTCGGACTTACCCGATCCAGTCCAATGCTAGATCATTTGCAGACGACAGCCTTCTGTATTAGAATCAAAGACCAACATGACCAGGCTCTACCTCAAGAAGACCTTGACTCTCTCGGAGAATGGGAACACATCTAGCAAATGGAATTCAACCCAAGAAAATGCAGTCATCTACATCATGCCCAATTTAGCAAAGAAAAGTTCAGACATCCAGCTACCTCCTCCATGGGCAAACACTGGAAACAAGTACCAGCAAGTACCTGGGCGTCACTGGTCATCAACAGTAGCCTCTCCTGGTCCACCAATGTTGAAGATGTAGCAGCAAGAAGAAACCGGACAGTGGGGTTTATGAGAAGGAGCAATGGCCTCAGTTGTAGACATAAATCCAGCAAGCTTCTTCCGCCACTCTGACCCTAGGACCACAGGAACACAAAGACTGCATGCACCAGGAACAGAACCAACACCCTGTCCTGTCTTCCATTCCTTCTTTCCCCGTACAGGCTCTGAGTAGAACCTCCTCCGCATGGCTATTTTTTCAGCCCCTTTACTCGAGCCCTTCCAGAGGAGGTCTGGAGAGTCGACTAGGCTGCAGTCTTCACAACCTTTGGATGAATATCAAGATCATAGATCATGTATAATTTGAATGTTCGATTAGCTGTCTTATTTATCGTTTTATTATTGTTTTGATGACACACTGGGCACTGACCGTGACCACCTTTTAAATACGCATCATTGCATCAGCCCAGTCCTTGACAGAAAGAAGAAGAAGAAGAAGCAGAAGAAAACAACTGTTCTGAAAGATAATACATATCATATAGCCTATAAATCGAGTGCTCTCGGTTTGAGAACGCCTGTTCAATTCTCAAATTGTATGGACACCTTTGTCCTTGTTAGCTTGAGCTGTATGAAAGAGAAACTGGCTTTGGCCAGATGACGTGATGGTGGAAGTTTCCAGGCGTATGAGCATCAATCAGCCAAAGTTCCTTATAATCTGTAAGTAATTTGTAGCAAAAGAAAGGTATTCAAGACTTCATATGTCTCGCACTTGAAAACGAGGATAGCAACCTTGTTCAGATTATCAACATAAGTCGGTAATCATCCACGATTTCGAGACCACAGTCACACAGACCCAGTCAAGTGAAACTGAGGTTACACCACAGGTAAAGACTGATCACCGGCTGATTTGTATTGTCTAATGATGATCTGCGTATCCCCCTTCCCCTTTCAGAATCACTAACGCAACAGAAAGACACACAAACTGACAAAGTGTGACAGTCATTGTTTTGCATACTAATTTACAACATGCG
>JABMCL010003640.1:392500-405000 GCA_018857735.1 Alviniconcha marisindica | reverse complement strand
CAGTTACATTTGAATCAGCGTTGATGCATGTGTGCAGTGTACGTTTGAATCAGTGTTAATGCATACATGTGTGCAGTGTTTGTTATCACAAACATACAAAAGGTTACAAAGAATGCTGGTTTTTGATCAGACGATAGAAAAACGAGGGTAGTCTTATTCAGTTCAGTTCCCATTTAGTTTAGGTCATGATTCAGTCACACTTCATTCATCCCACAAGGGCAGTTCCATTAAGATGGGATTGTGAATGGAATAAACAACCAAAACAAGTAAACAACAAGTGCTCTACATAATGTCACTTTGTAGTCTAGCTTATGGTAAGGCCATGTTAACACATTTGTTAGTTACTATTTGTATATATATTTATATTGTACTGTGCTTTGACATATATTTGCAAGTGTTGTACACAGCTTGTAGTTGAAATTTCGATTGCTATAAGTTTTAGTGTGCATAATAATCTATGGTGATAAGTTTAAACTGCAGCTCTTGAGTACTTTTATTGTATTTTCACCAGATAATGCAATCCAGATTTGCTACTTGAAACTCATAAAGATTAAGAAGAAGAAAGGAAAACAACAACAACAGACGTTGTGTGTGTGTGTGTGTGTGTGTGTGTGTGTGTGTGTGTGTGTGTGTGTGTGAAAACATTTTAAGTGAATGATTTGGACTTTGGTTTCACCCCATTGTTGTGGACTTTTTGTCTGAAGCAATAAAGAATCAATGTGTCTGTCTTTCTCATATGCACACATGCGCGCATGCACACACACACGCACACACACACACCCCTGTCAGTGTTTTGTCTCTCTTTGGTTCCTTGCTCTCTGTCTCCCTCCCTTTCTCATTTCTTTGTGTGTCTGTTTTTCTGTTCCTGCCCTCTTTCACTGTCTGTCTGTCTGTCTGTCTCCAACTCACAACCACCTGTGGGTGTTGCAGGCAAGCTGAAAGATCTGGGCAACATGGTGCTGCGTCCCTTCGGTCTGTCCACCAACAACTTCAAACTTCAGCAGGACGCCAGTTCTGGCTCCTACTCTGTGCAGTTTGTGCAGAACCCACCCAGCAATGGAAAGTGATGTTAGGACGCGTGGTTTTGCTTCAGACCCTTAGGCAGCTGAGAAGGAATGAAATGAACCAGCTCTGGGTTAGGATGGGGTCACATGTTCCGGGGATGCTTGTGTCTTCCGCTTTAGTTGTCGTGAGCTAAGATTCTGAAATCTAGCGTTCGGTATCTTTTGTTGTTGTTGCTTCTGGTGTAGTTCGGAGGTTGATCTTGTCATGTCAAATTTTACTCGGAAGAGGCTCGGAAAGAATCAAAGTTTTTGCTTCAACTTCTTGAGTTATCCCCCTTGTGTTGTGCTTTCACCCCTTGTTTTTCTCCCAGCCTAACCTGGCTTATCTCACTCACCAGTACACCTGCTGACACAAACAAGAACACCCCCACCCACACCCCCAACCCCCTTGAAAAAAAGAAAAGAAAAAAGGAACAACAAGAATTTAAAAAAAAAAAAATGTAAAAAGAGGTCTGTCCCTTTTAACCTCTGACCCCCACCCCACCCCACCCCCATAGCCTCCAGCACCATTCATTCAAACCCAGTTCCTCTCAGCTTTTCACCCTGTTGCTGTGGGCTGTACTGTTCTGTAGAGCCTTCTCTGGTTATCTGTTACAACTGCAGTTTGTGGCTTTGCATCAGAGATCTTTCTTGCTTTGCTTAACCGATTATGTACTATTCTACCTGTGAAGTGAGAGAGAGACCGTGTGTGTGTGTGTGTGTGTGGGGAGGGGGGTGGGACGGGGTATGTGTGCATGCATGTGTGTGTGTGAGAGAGAGAGAGAGAGAGAGAGAGAGAGAGAGAGAGAGAGGACTTTGTAACAAGCATACTATGATGCATTGATAGTGGATAATTTTAGTTGGTGTTCTGCTGATATTTTGGGTACCATGAATGTTTGATGTAAAACAGCACTGTTTTGGGAAGTAAAGTAACTGGTCCACACCTGTTGTTTGTTTTTGTCCCCAGCCGTGTCTCGGTTGCTGAGAAACCACAAATGTTAAATCAGATACTGAATGAATGAGACTTTGAAATTGCTAAACTTGACCTGCAGTTGGGTGTATGCTGTAGAACCATGGGAGCATTTGCATACAAAGTGTAAAACAAACCTTCTGTAGAACCATGGGAGCATTTGCATACAAAGTGTAAAACAAACCTGTAGAACCATGGAAGCATTAGCATACAAAGTGTAAAAGTAAAAACAAATTGCTGTAGAACCATGGAGGCATTTGCATACAAAGTATAAAACAAACCTTCTGTAGAACCATGGAGGCATTTGCATACAAAGTATAAAACAAACCTGTAGAACCATGGAGGCATTTACATACAAAGTATAAAACAAACCTTCTGTAGAACCATGGAAGCATTAGCATACAAAGTGTAAAAGTAAAAACAAATTGCTGTAGAACCATGGAGGCATTTGCATACAAAGTATAAAACAAACCTGTAGAACCATGGAGGCATTTGCATACAAAGTATAAAACAAACCTGTAGAACCATGGAGGCATTTACATACAAAGTATAAAACAAACCTTCTGTAGAACCATGGAGGCATTTGCATACAAAGTATAAAACAAACCTTCTGTAGAACCATGGAGGCATTTACATACAAAGTATAAAACAAACCTTCTGTAGAACCTTGGAGACATTTGCATACAAAGTATAAAACAAACTGGCCGTAGAACCTTGGAGGCATTTGCATACAAAGTGTAAAACAAACCTGCTGTAGAACATGGAAGCATTTGCATACAATTTTTATTGTAAGATGGTGGAATAAAATAATCCATTGTTGGTGCACTTTACCAAACAGATAAACCTGTTACCATACACTTAGACAACAAATGCTCCAAAACTGAACCCAGTGTTCAAGCAAATGGCCGGTAATGTCACCAAATGCTGCATTTGTCTGCACTTATTTCTGTATTCAACAATGCACGTGGACATGCCAGGTCCCAGCGATGTGGCAAACTGAGCAGCTGGATCATAAAAAGGCAAAGAGAGGGGAAGAAATTGGAGTCTCATAAAGGGAGAGCAGTGTCGCTAGAATGTGTTGGTGTGGAGTTGCCTAGAGTTAGAGTTGTCTACAGCTAGAGTTACCTAACCTCTCTGTGGTGTTATCTTTTTGTTTTGTGTTTCTTGGGCAAAAAATCCACAGGCACAGGTCTTGCATCCTGTATTTACCCCTGCTGGTGTAAATAACTGAATGCCATCAACATGTTCGTTCGTTTTCTACAGCAGGTGGTTTTGTACTGATGAACATTTGGTACGGAACCCCTTTCAGTGTTTAAAATAAGTAAACATGGTGCTTAAAGTCCACAGAAACCATGAGGCTTATTAGGGACGGGGGAAAGGGGGGGTTTGGAGGTGGGGGGAGAGGGAGATTCTATACCTATCGCTACACTGTCACCACCAGAATGATTCCTGCATTAAGATGGGCAGCGATGAGAGCCATTTTAATGTTTCAGTAGGAAGTGATGGACAAAGTCACAAGACAGTGTCCACAAACCACATCCTTTTCGAAGAGAAAGGAGAGCCAAAGCGGTAAAATTCAGTGTTTACAGAGGGTGGGTTATTTAACTACATATATACTCAATACATCCAGCTCTCACCATGTTGGAGTGTCACCAATGTTGCTTAAGTATCAAGCTGATAGCCAGGGAATTTTCTTCTTCTTCTCTGGTTGTCACTCTGGCTGTCTTGTCCCTCTGTTGTCCGAGGGAGTGGTCTATTTCACCTTGGTAAACCTCGTGATGAGGTTTACTGTATGACAGATGTGCATGCAGACACTTCGATTGTGTCCAGACACGTGGACTTGGGCGTGTTTGTTTGCAGTCCTTTCAGATTTAACTTTTCTGTGTTTCTGTTGAGATTCAGGAACCAAGTGTTGTTCAGGGTGTAACTGTGTTACCGGTTCATTTATTGTGTGTGTGTGGATTTCTGCTTTTAGTGGCTATGTTTTCTGGGGAATTGTCGAGCATTACTTTTATCTGTGTTCTACCATTCCAGATTTGTTTTAACCGTTGTTTTTTTCACCTGTAACTCTTTGAAAACTAAATCTTACTTCTGCAGTTGCAAGGCAGTAAAAGTACTTCTGTTGTGTCATGTACTATAAATGCATATTTTACATCAACACTCAAACATTTCACATCACACCCAACCACCCACAAAATAATTACACACTGACACAGACCCCCCTCCCCCTCACGCATGCACACACACACACACACACACACACACACACACACACACACACACACACACACACACAGCAGCTGAAAAAGTGGCAGCAACAGCAGCCTGTCATGTCAGTCCTATGGCATGTCGGTCCTATGACACCGCCTTTGTGACTTTTGAATTGAAATGCAGGAAGGTAATTTTGGATAAGCCTACATTAATTTTGGGTAAATTTTGCAGCTAAAGCCACAGAGTATCTCCAGTTTGTGAAAAGACCTCCCCCCCCCCCCCCCCCCACTTCCCAGTTCTCCTGTCTTTTTGTTGTTGTTTTTGGAGAAAATAAGAGTTAAAAAATCATTTCTATTTGATAAAAAAAAAAAAAAGGAACAAAAGGTTTTAAATGCTCAAAAATTAACAAGCTATTGACACTGTAGAATATAATAATAATTAAAGTCTTTATAATGTGCAAAATCTTGTCTGTAGAGACTATTCTAAGTGCATGCACACACACACACACACACACACACACACACACACACACACACACACACACACACACACACACACACACACACACTGACTATACAAAGTTTAATTTACACAACTTAAAATGGGCAGCAAACAGAGACTTGAGATGGATGAAGACCCCAGCATGAAACAGAAAGCATGGCAGGTCTGTAGTTTTGGGAAAAGAAATTTGAGGTTATACCTGAATGAGTCCAGAGAAGGTTTCTGTCTGATGTGAAACTGCATTGAAAAGTCATCTGAATTTGAATGAAATACTGTGCTTATTTTAGATACTTTAACCTGCTGAACAAATTTGAAAGCGGTATCCGCCCCCCCCCCCCCCCCCCCCCCCCCCCCCCGCCCCACCCTGCGTTGCATGCCCCACCTCCGAAAAGGAAATATCCTGGGAATAGTTCAAGGGAGAGCAGTGAGACAGGAATGTATAGCTAAAGAGCAAGATTTACCTAACTTATTTCATGCAGGCACTAGCACACAGCAGATGACAAGTTAAAGTTGATCTATAATGACCCTGTTTATATCGAGATAAAGAATCCAACACTGTATTGGGTAATCACCCTGCCACCAAAAACAACAATAACGAAACAAACATCAACAACAACAAAAACAAAACAAAAAAGAATCGCAACAAAACAACCAAAGTTTAATTGTTGTGTCCATTTAAACACATGCACACCCACATCCACACATGCAAATGCAGAAAGCAAACAAATGAAGACCATTAAAAACTTTGCGTGAATTTACTTGAGCAATTCATGCATTAAACACACACAATTGGCTTCTGTTGTATTTTTCTCCAACACAGTACATGCTTAATACTTGACAAAACGCTCCACCTCCTTTTTTGTTCAACAAGTTAATAGGCAACATAATAATAATAATATACCACATCATTCTTTTTTCTTGTTTGCGTAGGGTACAATATTCCATGTCAGATGTGATAATGATAATGATAAATATTTGGATGATTATGTACAAAGCACGCAGCATAATTACTTTGTTTTGTTTTCTCCCCGAATAATGTATCCATCTGGTCAGAGATGCTGTACTGGTCTCGATCACCATGTACACATACCCACATAGCACACGCCTGTAACTTGGAAACGTACTTGGATTGCCAGTCAAAGGAAATTTTCCGTGGGAAACATTGCCATGTTACTGTGATGCGGAGTGGTTACTTGGGTCTGAGTTTTTTTTTTATATTAAAAAGACACTGTGTCTCTCTCTACAACTCGGTTGGATAGCCCTGTCTTTGCTCTACACATGCTGATTTTATCATTGGCGTCAGCATTCAGAAGATAAGCGCAATTAAAGGGGCCATCTGCTCTTTGTATATATGGACTCTGGTCTTCTGCCAGACATGGAGGAGACTTTATTCCATGGAGAAGATTTCCAACATGAAGGTGCCACACGCTTAATTAGCATTGAAAATCACTGATATACAGCTTAATTAGCATTGAAAACCACTGATATACAGCATAATTAGCATTGAAAATCACTGATATACAGCTTAATTAGCATTGAAAACCTCTGATATACATCATAATTAGCATTGAAAACCAGATATACAGCTTAATTAGCATTGAAAACCACTGATAGCTTAATTAGGCATTGAAAACCACTGATTACAGCTTAATTAGCATTGAAAACCACTGATATACAGCTTAATTAGCATTGAAAACCAGATGTACAGCTTAATTAGCATTGAAAACCACTGATTACAGCTTAATTAGCATTGAAAACCAGATGTACAGCTTAATTAGCATTGAAAACCACTGATTACAGCTTAATTAGCATTGAAAACCACTGATACACAGCACTGCCACCCGTTTTCTTCTCAGAATGACAAAAGAAAACATTGGTCCGATTTGGATCCTAGGTCCGTTTGACAAAAGTTGTGGTCCGATCTGGAACAATTAAAAGCCACGTGACAAAAGCAGACACGAATCTGAAACAGAACGAGGCCCGGAACGCTCGTAATGCAGAATCAACACACAAGGGAGTTAATTAGCGCTCGAAATAAACGCATGCCAGGTGAGAGTTACCGTTACCGTAGGCGACTCGGGTCTTTGTTGTTGTACTTGTGTTACGTATTACGAAAAGCAGACACGATTTGGAACATGGCTTGACCTGGCCGTGCCAATATCTTTGCAAGCTCCACCCGCAGCCCCCTAAAAAAAAAAAAAAAAAAGGGGGGGGGGGGGGGGGGGGGGGGGGGGGGGGGGGCGCAAAGGGAGAAAGAAGAAGAAGAAAAGATTTGGAACATAGGCACTTTCGATGAAATCAGACTTGGCAGGCCCTGAACACAGCTGAGCACGGCTGACAAAAGCACGAGTCCATTTTGGAACAGAAGCCTCATCTAGATAACACAAATGGTGTTCCCATGTGAAACACTGCTCATGCTGACGAATGCAGTCGCCGGATACATACCCAGTTAAAACATCCGCAGCTGTGTTCATGCTATTTTTGTTGACTTAAAAAAAGGAATCCCGTAACGTATACAGAGGCAACACTAATTTTCGATTAGAGAAATTAAGACACAATTATTGCCATTGGCCGCTTTGTCTTATAAGAAAATGCTGACTGCGAAAGCCCACGTTCCTTTTTGTTTGTTTGTTGGTGTGTGTGTGTGTGTGTGTGTGTGTGTGTGTGTGTGTGTGTGTGTGTGTGTGTGACTATGCTGGACAGTTTGGCAGAATATTCACGAGCAACCTTATTCGGTGTGTGTGTGTGTGTGTGTGTGTGTGTGTGTGTGGTGTGTGTGTGTGTGTGTGTGTGTGGTGTGTGTGCTGTGTGTGTGGTGGTGCGTGAGTGTGTGTGTGTGAGTGTGTGTGTGTGTGTGTGTGTGTGTGCGGCGCGGAGGTGTGTGTGTGGTGTTGTGTGTGTGTGTGTGTGTGTGTGTGTGTGTGTGTGTGTGTGTGTGTGTGTGTGTGTGTGATATGTTTCCGTGCCAATATCTTTTACAAATACTTGGAACACAGACCCGCTTGCTTTATCCAAAGCTCGCTATTATCAGACTCCACAAAGCCGTGATGTGGTTTAATTTACGTACGTTTTCTGTGGAAGTCAGTTCTCGTTGCAGTTATAAATTTGCATTGCGCTTAAGCTCGGCCACAAGACCACAAGCTGCGCCACAGGCAAGACTTTGAGAGAGTGTCTGGTTGGCTGAGACTAGTGAAGTCCCACGTCATACCGTTACAGGCGAGATTCTGGGAGAGCGTCTGGTTTTCTGAGACTAACCGTATTGCACCGGGACGAAACTGAGATATTCAAACGAGACGTGCAGCACGGTAGTTCAGTTGTAAACTCAGCCAATAGCGTCATTTTACTCATTACTGGATCCGTGCTTTTTCCTCCTAAAAAAACAAAGAACAAATAAATAAATATATATAAAAAAGACTTCAGGCCAACCCTACAATATTTACCAGTTATGACTGTTAGCTGCAGCTGCTTCATGACATATTTTGATTGTTTCAGTTTGTGAATATTCGCCAACATGTACACATATACAGCTTTTGTTTTTTTCAGCACACACACACACACACACACACACACACACACACACACACACACACACACGCACACTTACATGCACGCACGCACGCACACACACACACTTACACGCACGCACGCACGCACGCACGCACGCACTTTCACCCCAACGTCATCAAAAATATCACTTTCACCTATCGTACACATGCCGCACACGCACGCACGCACACGCACACACACACACACACACACACACACACACACACACACACACACACACACGTACGCATGCTCGCACGCACACACACTGAAACAAATGGCGTTCCTGCACCTCTCTCTCTCTCTAAACAAAAACAAAAAAACAAAAAAATCCTTTGAACTTCCGGCACCATCTGAAATATTGTCACCATCATTGTTTCAACTGAACGTCAAGAATCGGCACGTTTGCACTCTTCTACACCCGGCCCGCCTCCTCGCTCTTGAAGTCGCCGTCACACACCACCACCACCTCACCGCCCCCGCAAGTCGCCGCCCCCACCACCCCGTCACGGCACCCCACCCCTCCGTCAACCGGCCTGACGTCACCGACTGCCGACGTCAGCTCCGCGTCATCAGAGTCTGCTGCTGCTGCCGCTGCTGTCATGACGTCACCGCCGCGGAGGCTACCCGCCGCAAAGTCCGAAGCGCTGTCGAAGTCGCCGGCAGCGTCGTCACCGACACAGTCCCACACGGCGGCGGCAAGGTCTTCGCCAGCGACGCAGCTCGTGCGGTTGTCGTTGTAGTCCTGCCTGATGCACATCTGCACGCTGGTCTCGCGCTGGCTGCCGCCGCTGTTGAGCGGCACCGCCTCCTCGCAGATCGGTGCCAGGTGGCCGTTGGCGGCGGCTTTGGCGCTGGTGGCGGGCGAGTGGGACCCTGGGGACTGCGAGATGCTGGAGTCGAGGAAGGAGCGGCTGTGTGACTTGTGGTGGGCAGCGGAGTGATGGTTGTCTCGGTGAACCCCGCTGCGCCGCAGGAAGGAAGCGAAGGAAGGTTGGGAACGCCAGCTTCCGCTTCGGTGCATGGCGTGTCTCTGCCACTTCTTGCGAATCTCGTTTTGCACCTGTCCGACAGGGGCACGTGGGAGCATTAGTTAGGTGTAGCGTCTCTCTCTCTCTCTCTCTCTCTCTCTCTCTCTCTCTTTTCCTCTCTCTCTGTCCCCTCTGCTCTTTCAGTGTGTGTGCCCTTGCCACTGCCCCCCCCCCCCCGTCCCAACGTTGTATGTGTGTATGTGCGTGTGTGTGTGTGTGCGTGAGAGAGAGAGAGAGAGAGAGAGAGAGAGAGAGAGAGAGAGAGAGAGAGAGAGAGAGAGAGAGAGAGAGAGAGAGAGAGAGAGAGTGTGTGTGTGTAGCATGCGTGCGTCAAGGTATGTGTGTACAAACCTCCGCATTGAGGAAGCAGAAGAGAAGGGCCACAAGGAAGCCCTGGAAGGAGTTGAAGAGCATTTCCACGTAGATCTTGAAGAGGTCGGATGCGGGGCTGAGTCCGTCGGGCAGCCAGATGAAGCCCATGTAGTACACAGCGAACAGCGGGATCAGGATCAGGGTGGACTTGGCCAGCTTTCTGCACGCACAACAAACCAACAAAAACATAGCAAAATCGACTATATCTCTTGCACCCGGCAAGATAAGAGAGAGAGAGAGAGAGAGAGAGAGAGAGAGAGAGAGAGAGAGAGAGAGAGAGAGAGAGAGAGAGAGAGAGAGAGAGAGAGAGAGAGACAGAGACAGAGGAGAGAGAGACAGAGACAGACAGAGAATCAGAACGTTTTATTTGTGTTCAGGCTACAAGCCCATCACAACGGGAAGGGGGTTGGTGGATGGGTGGGGGGGAGGTGTCGAAGAATCAAACACCGAGTTTCGCGTAAATAACGCACTGTCACAACGAAAGAATGTTCGAAATGTTCGGCCACCTGACATGTCATACACGTCAGACTCACTTTCTTCCAACGACAAAACAGAGAGAGAGAGAGAGAGAGAGAGAGAGAGAGAGAGAGAGAGAGAGAGAGAGAGAGAGAGAGAGAGAGAGTGTTTGGTTATCAGCTGAGATAATTATTCTTCATGAAGTTAAGTAGGTTTTGTTTTCTTTTTATTCTTCTGATCTAAATCTGCTTTAAGATCTCCCAGTGCCTTAATTTGCTTAAGCTGCGCACAGATTTCTCTCTCTCTCTCTCTCTCTGTGTGAAGGAAGTAGTCTTTTTTCTTCTTTTCAATTGTTCTGATCAAAATCTGCTTTAATCTCTCCCAATGCCTCAACGTTTAATCATTTTCTTTATTTCTGCTCTTTGAAATCAAGAACATCTCGTAAACATAGGACCTGTCCCATTTTTTCTGGAAAAAGTCCAAAACAGAGGCGACAATAAGGGTTCAGGAAAAGAAATGAAACTAAAACACGAAAGCAACGGAAACTGAACAATTCTGTCACAATGTGCGTGCGTGCGTGCGTGCGTGTGCGTGCGTGCGTGCGTGTGCGTGCGTGCGTGCGTGCGTGCGTGTGTGCGTGTGTGTGTGTGTGTGTGTGTGTGTGTGTGTGTGTGTTGCGCGCGCGCGCGTACGCGTGGGCATTTAAGGGAAACTGGGAGGTGAATTGGTAGCTCCACGTATGATAGTACGGTGCCTGGAATTGTCCCGACTTAAATTTCAAATCTGTGTCAATTCCCGTAACACCACTCGGTGTTTTCGTCACGTGCTTAGTTGGCTACTCTTTGACGCCGACGTCAGCTAGCAGGCAAGAGCTCCGTTTGGGTTTGAATTTAAGGTGTTTGTGGCTGACGATTGGTGCCCCGAACCCCCGTCCTTTAGCCCCCAGAGTGTAATGAACAAACAATGGACATGCACATATCTAGGTCCATGGAATAAGCACCTTCTCTTCTGCACCTCGTCCTACTCATCAGACCAGCGAGTTACCTTCCTCGGCCACACCGATTCCCAACCGCGTTTTACTCTACCACCTTCACAAACATTACTGAAAAAGTTATACTTTCTTTTCCCGATTTTCCCTGCAAAACAATCCGATGTGGAAAACTGATGGAACGTGTTCACGGCTTTCTGGTAAAACTGTCTGGTGTAGATAATTAATGGAAGGGGATCCACATCCACACCAGAAGCGATCAAGGTCGTTTCGAACTTCTGCCAGACCAGAATCAGAAAAAATCACTCCTCCGAAGACGAGTTGTTAGTGCTTAGGTTTTAACACCTTAGCTGTCCACCGCATAGGGTCACTCCAGGACAACTCCGAAGAAGAAGAGATAATTACATTTAGTATATATGTCTATTTAGTATCTGTCTAGTATATCTATCTAGTATATCTGTCAAGTATATCTATCTAGTATATCTGTCCAGTATATCTGTCTAGTATATCTATCTGGTATCTCTGCCTAGTATCTTTGTCCGTCTAGTGTATCTGTCTAGTGTACCTGTCTATCTAGTATATCTGTCCGTCTAGTATATCTATCTAGTATATCCGTCTGGTATCTCTCTCTGTCTAGTATATATGTCCATCTAGTATATCTGTCAGTCTAGTATATCTGTCTAGTATATATGTCTGTCTAGCATATCTGTCTGTCTAGTATATCTGTCTATGTAGTGTGCCTGTCTACGAATCACTCACCTGTACCGGACTTTCTTTGAGTCCGGGCAGTTGGAAGCCGTAAGCTTCGTGAACAGCATTCGTACGAGTATGACGAAGAAGACAAAGTTGACCTGCAAATACACACACCAACGAACTTCAGCTTCGTGAACAACATTCGTACGAGTATGACGAAGAAGACAAAGTTGACCTGCAAATACACACACCAACGAACTTCAGCTTCGTAAACAGCATTCGTACGAGTATGACGAAGAAGACAAAGTTGACCTGCAAATACACACACCAACGAACTTCAGCTTCGTAAACAGCATTCGTACGAGTATGACGAAGAAGACAAAGTTGACCTGCAAATACACACACCAACGAACTTCAGCTTAGTAAACAGCATTCGTACGAGTATGACGAAGAAGACAAAGTTGACCTGCAAATACACACACCAACGAACTTCAGCTTAGTAAACAGCATTCGTACGAGTATGACGAAGAAGACAAAGTTGACCTGCGAAGAAGACAAAGTTGACCTGCAAATACACACACCAACGAACTTCAGCTTCGTAAACAACATTCGTACGAGTATGACGAAGAAGACAAAGTTGACCTGCAAATACACACACCAACGAACTTCAGCTTCGTAAACAGCATTCG
>JABMCL010003640.1:387500-390000 GCA_018857735.1 Alviniconcha marisindica | reverse complement strand
GTGTGTGCGTGCGTGCGTGTGTGTGTGTGCGTGTGCATTCACGTTGTATGCGTTGAATTTTGACAATGTGTATTTGTAAAGAACGTGTAAGCGCTTAGGGCCTGTGCGGGTTAGGCGCTCTAAGTATTCATTATTATTATTGTTATTATTATCATTATTGTTAAGGAGAAGGACCTCGGTTCGATACCGCTTCGGCTCTCCTTTCTCTTAAAAAGTTGTGGTTTGTGGACACGGTCTTTTGACATTGTCGCTCACAATTAATGAAACATTAAAACGGCTCTCATCGCTGCCCATCTCAATGCAGGCCATTCTGGTGGTGGCAGTGTAGCGATAGGTATACACTCTCCCTCTTCCCCCACCTCCATACCCCCTTCCCCCACTTCTCCCCGTCCCTAATAAGCCTTATGGTTTCTGTGGACGGTAAGCACCATGTTTACTTACTAGTACGTGTGTGTATGTTTGATCACACAATGTTTGCCAACACTCGAGGAATACAAATCTAAGTCGAATGCTGACCCCCCCCCTCTCCCCTCCCGGACCCCGCCCCCCTCCACACACACACAGACCGACACTAGAAGCCATAATGATGGTCACTGCATGAACATACACTCCTGTGATGCGCAGTTCTACATGTACTACAAATTGCTGATAACATTTTCCATCTTGATGTACATTATGTGTGTTACATTATACTTGTTCAGCACATTCAGCCGCAGGGTAGGCGCTTTACAAATTTTCCTTATTATTATTATTATTAATTAATTAATTATTATTATATAATTATATTATTATTATCATCATTATTATTATTGTAGTTAACATTTTCTCTTCCAAACGTAAGTACCACAAGGACTGCGAAACAATTCGCGAGGACTCAAACGGTTAATCGCAATCACTGTTCCACGTAAGCAAGAAGCAACGGGGGCAGTAGAGGTCAAGGTATAATTATAATTATACTCACAGCATGTCATCCAGCTTGATTCTGCAGACGACCCAGGGTACCACAAATATGACAGGGGTGCCTGAAAGCACGAACACTCCGTGAGACTCAGAGACGCTTATTCTATTGTTTACACACTTAAAGTAAAAGTCCAAGGTTTTTAAGTATGCAAAATGACAATCGAAATGATTGACAAATGAGTCACTAGTTTCAGATTTGTTTAAATAAAAAAATTAAAAAAATGTCTTCGGAGCTCGAGTTGGCCATTTTGCAGCGACTCCCCAGAGTGATGTAGTAGGCATATGGTCACGTGATTTGGGCGTCATGGCGACGCTTTCGGTACGACAGAAAATGCCTTTTTTCGTGCATTTATAACCCTCAGATCACAGTTTCACCTACATCATCGTTCTCAGCGAGCTTTAACGGAAATCGTTTCAAAAACCACTCCTAACCTTGGACTTGTCCTTTAAAACCCTCACGCACTCAAACATGTTCCTCTTTATTGTCCAGTAACACACACAATCACAACACAGGGGTCTAGTGCGGATCGCGTGTAGGCTACGTGTATGGAGGGGTGGGGGGGGGGGGGGGGAGGAGGGGAGGGGGGGGGGGAGAGGAGGGGAAGGGGGAGGGGGGAGGAGGGGTGTGAAAACGGGGGGAGGGGGGGGGGGGGGGGGTGTACTGCGCACGTAAAACGTTGAGGGATCGGTTGCAAAGGACATTTCCTATTCTCCTCGACAACATCACTATCAACACCTCTAGCCACCACCACCACCACTACTACCACCACCACAAGCACCACCACCACCACTACTACAACCACCACCACCACCAATACTACCACCACCACCACCACCACTACTACAACCACCACCACCACCACCACCACTACTACAACCACCACCACCACCACCACCACTACTACAACCACCACCACCACCACCACTACTACAACCACCACCACCACCACCACCACCACTACTACAACCACCACCACCACTACACCACCACCACAACCACCACAACCACCACCACCACCGTCGTCGTCATTAATATCATCCTCATCGTCACCACCATTCGCCCTGATACAACCTGCAGTGTTCAACGGGCGTTAGAAACAATTATCAATCATCATCACGACTTTTCCCATCTCAGCCTTTTTGCCCCTATCATGTTTATTAATAATTGTCACGGTCATCGTCAGTCGTCATGATGATGATGATGATGATGATGATGATGATGATGATGATTGCTTTTATATAGCGCTATTCTCCGCTCTCGAGCAGACTCACTGCGCTCGCATGTGATTCTACATGAGTGACTAGCTTTTTATAGCGCGTTTTTTAATTTTATTTTATATTCACCGAAGTGGTGTACTTACAGCGCTGGCATGGCTGGTGCCACATGAAATTGTTGCCGTCTCGGCGCAAGTTCTGTGTACACCATACAACCATGCACCATGTCACTTCATGCAAAGCCACATACGTAAGGTGTATGCGTGTTTAGCTGTAACCTGCCACCTGCACTTTTGGCAGAATGACCGGGATCTTTTACGTGCTA
>JABMCL010003640.1:355000-377500 GCA_018857735.1 Alviniconcha marisindica | reverse complement strand
TGTCTGTCTCTCTCTCTGTCTCTATCTCTCTGTTTCTGTCTCTCTCTGTGTCTTTGTCTCTCTGTGTCTCTCTGTCTCTGTCTCTCTGTGTCTCTCTGTCTCTGTCTCTCTCTCTCTGTCCAGTAGGTCTGACAATACTTATCTCTGTGAACTGCTACATGTCTTATACACTCCGTCTCGTACACTACGCTCTTCTTCTGACACCCGCATGCTGAAAATCCAAGAATACAAACGCAAGACTCATGGCTTTCGCATCTTCTCTTGCTTTGGACCCCACATTTGGAATTCACTCCCAAAGACCTTAGACACTGCTCAACCCTTTCATCTTTTAAAGCCAAACTGAAAACCTTTCCCCTTCTCACAGTATTTTCATCCCAACTAATATTAGTACCCAGTTTCTGCTACAGTCATTTTGTGTGTGTGTGTGTGTGGGGTGTGTGTGTGTGTGTGTGTGTGTGTGTGTGTGTGTGTGTGTGTGTTGTGGGTGTGTGTAGTGCGTGTGTTTGTTTGTTTTTCCGTATAATACTTTATGTAAATTGTCAGTTTTGGTAGGACTGTGCTCTACATGTGTATAGAATATCATATTTAGTTTAATATGTATCATGTGAGCGCTCGGGGCGTTGATGAACGCAGGATTAATGTACATTATTATCATTATTATCGGGCAGTTATGACCACAACCTAATGAAAGCTGGACTAACATCTCTAAGTCCACTAGCACCGAAAATCCAACTGCAGTTATGGTCTAATGAAATCTGCGCAGATATCTCTCTTTGCTCAGTGGTCTGGCGATGCACCGGGAAGTTATCGTCACAATTACCTAATGAAGCCTGCAAGACATCTCATTCTGTCCAGTGCTGATAGTTCATCAATGTCTCTCTCTCTCTCTCTCTCTCTCTCTCTCTCTCTCTCTCTCTCTCTCTCTCTCTCTCTCTCTCAATAGTTAATATGAATTTTGGAGTTTATAATTATTTTTTTTTTGTTGTTGTTGTTTTTTGTTTTTTCCCGAGGGCTGGACGAAAAAAAGTATATTGTACTTATTCCTTTACCCTCGTTAATAAAAAATTCGTTCGTTCGTTCGTTCGTTCGTTCGTTCTCTCCCTCCCTCCCTTCCCCCCCTCTCTCTGTCCGGTAGGTCTGACAATGCATCGGCTTGTCTCAGGGTAAAGCAAGACATCTCATTCTGTCCAGTGCTGATAGTTCATCAATCTCTCTCTCTCTCTCTCTCTCCTCTCTCTCTCTCTCTCTCTCTCTCTCTCTCTCTCCCTCCCACCCTCTCTCTGTCCGGTAGGTCTGACAATGCATCGGCTTGTCTCAGGGTAAAGCAAGCATTCAGCCGTGTAATTCAGTACGAAACATCTTTAACTCAGGGCTTCCCGAGGTGGAAAACCGGCACTGTCTGAGAAGCATGATCGTCTCCCAGTGAAGCGGCTGCAGATCGAGCAACAAGCTCGACAGGCTTTGGAAGCGGCCAGGACTGCATTGCCAGAGATGCACGATTTCACCAAGGAAACGGTGCAGAAACAACAAGGGTTCATCTGGCAGTGCAGCGCCATCCAAGGATTCCGGCCATGCCTCAGGGACCAGCATTGGCTGGTATACCTCCGTGGTCAGCTCTGCGTGCTGACCGGGTCAGTCAATTAGCATCACTGGCCATAGCCTCACACACGGCTTCATAGTGCAAACCCATTCGGCCACGAAAGCGGAGTTCACGTATTCTTGTAATCATGGTAACTGCACGGATAGTCTGGCATCTTCCAGGGTGTACCTTTTGGTGCAATTTAAGCCACCGTGTATTAATTCAAGTTACTCGCATGCCACGTAAGAGTTACCGTACGCGATTCAGGGCTTGTTAAGTTGGGTTCGTTTGAGGTATTTGGATGGCTAATCAACTCCCTTCGTTTCTTGACTCTGCTGCCATATTGTCTTGGACTGAGTCCTAAACATCGACTGCTGGAAGTCTCTAGGTGCAGCAATGCCAGCGGGCCGCTGCACTGAAGTAAAGTTCAAGCTGCCGCCCGCTCATCCATCACATATATGGCAGTTCACTTATTACTGACCGAAGGTTCACTAATGTAAACATGTAAAAAGAACGTCAAAAGCAGTATAATTATTTGCCACCGTTAAGCAGACATACTGGACACAGTTCCATACTACAAGTATCACGTTAAGCCCTGAGAAAGCATGTCCCTCTCGATTCACTTGCCTCCACCCCGACCCAATTTCCCTCACATACACACACACACACACACGCACGCACGCACTCACGCACGCACGCACGCACACGCACGCACGCACACACGCACACCGTCGCACGCACGCACGCACGTACACACACGCCCACACACACACACGCACACCATACGCGCGGCGCGCGCGCGCACACACACACACACACACACACACACACACACACACACACACACACACACACACACTACACACACACAATCACATGCACGCACGCACACCATAGCGCGCGCGCGCGACACACACACACACACACACCACCTCTCACCAACCACACACACACACCACACACACACACACCACTCCTCACCCAACCTACACCCACACACACACACACACCACACATCCCACCAACACACACACACACACACACACACACAACACACACACACACACACACTCTCATCAGCCACAACACACTGACCCATCGCTGGATCCATACGCGCCACTCAGACCTAATGGGACAGCTCCAAAGACGACTGGCCGCCATCCAGCGGGAACTAGGTCATAATAACTGATAGTGCACGGGAACAGCGCCTTGACCAAAGACATTATATAGCGTCCTCGTAACGGGGATTGGGTTAAAAGGGTTAAGTTACAGCACCGTTTTTGCGACTCCTTCATCCCACACAGGACTCACATAGACGACAATTATTATGCAGCCGTCTGCGACGGTGACCACAGAGAGTGTTATGATAAAGCGAGGCTGGTGCGTAGGTACTGCACACCACTGACCCTGTCTTCACGGACACACTTCAGCCGTCAGTGGAATATACCTATGTCTAGATAGACCATCCTATCTTCACACACACACACACACACACACACACCACACACACACACACACACACACATACTGTGTCAGTGTAATAAAGCCACGTCTAGATAGACTACCCTCGCCCTACAAACACACCGCAACTGTTACTGTAAGAAAGCCACGTCTAGATAGACCACCCTGTCCTCACAGACACTCTGCTGCAAACTCCAAGCACTGGTTTACGACATCCTTCCTTCAAGTGCTTGGAGACCACCCAGTCCTCACAGACACTCTGCTGCTGTCAGTGCAATAAACCCCCGTCTAGACAGACCACCCCGTCCTCACAGACACTCTGCAGCTGTCAGACCACACTGCAGTTGCATACACGGTCACCACAACATACGTAACAAAGCCATCACAGCATACTTTGGTAATAATGCCAGACTGAAATAGTTAAAGCTGTCCTGATACATACACGGCTGCACCATGGCATAATTATATGTGGCCGGCAAACCGCGTCTAGGCAGATCACCGTGACCTCCCATAATTATGACACGGCAGATGCCTACAAGGTCACCACGGCATAATGAATCCACGTCTACATAGACCACCTTGTCCTGCCAGACACACGACAGCTGTAATAAAAATACATAAATTTTCTATAGCGCTAATCCCCGCTGAGCGAGCTCAACGCGCTTTGTTCACATACATGTACATAATATATACCTTTGACATTTACTGACATATCATATACATGTACATGATATATACCATTACATTTACTGACATATCATATACATGTACATATATATACCATTTACATTTACTGACATAATATATAAAAAATGTAAAAGGGATAAATAAGTTTTACACATTTACATTTCTACATATAATATACATGTACAATAATATATTATATACCATTACACATTACACATATCATAACATGTACAACACACACAATACACCATTCACACACACACACAAACACAACATGTACATAAAAAATACACCATACACACCAACACATACACACACACACCGTACAACAAAACCATCACATTCACAACATACCCACACTAACAAGCAACTACACGTAAAAACGAGCCCCCCAACAACAAAACAAACACGTAAAAACACACACACACACAAATTAAAACAGTACACTAACTATACAAGCAGTGCACTAAGACAATACACAACTACCAAACACACACACACACACACACACACAACACACACACACACACACACACACACACACACACACACACACACACACACACACACACACACACACCACACACACACACAACACACAACACACACACACCACACACACACACACACACACACACACACACACACACACACACACACACACACACACACACACACACACACACACAACACACACACACGTACACACAACACACAACACACAACACACAAACACACACACACACACACACACCACACACACACACACACACACACACACACACCACACACACACACACACACACACACACACACAACACACACACACACACACACACCACAACAACACACACACACACACCACACACCACCACACACACACACAACACACCACACCACACACACACAACACACACACACAAAACAAAACACCACACAAAAACACACACACACACACACACACACACCACACACACACACACACACACACGTACCATCCTTTCTTACTCTCACGACAGCTGTCTGCACGGTCACCACGGCATAATAAATCCACATCCAGACAGACGATCATGTCCTCACAGAAACACCGCTGCGGACTTCTGTTGGCGTGAAACGACCTATCATTCCACTGACCGGTCAGCGGCCAGCTGAAAGAATAGCGCCCTGTAGCCTTTGGCGATGGTCAGGACGAGATTGGCCCGTCAAGACACCGACAGGACCCTTTCTACTTCCAAGATCGACGATAAACAGATAGCTGCATGTGCTGGGATTCTCTGAAAGCATCGACCGCACATTGCTACAGTGTGCACTTCTCACCTAAGGGCATGCAGCATTCACTCTTCATCCTACGCCAACAAACTTGTAATATAATAATAATGATGATAATAGAGTATTTATGGCGCCTTACTTGTCACCGGAATTTCGAAGTAAAACCGTCACAACAGTTTTCAGTCGGTAAACGGACTATTTTGTCAAAAATCGACGTTCAAAAGTTTGGAAAACACATCTGTAAGCGGTGATAAATCTAGTCTGGCAGACTGGTGTCTGTAATGCCATGAACAGGTCCGGCATGTGTGGCACAACTGTCCGTTACGTCATGAGCCAGACCTTTTCTGCTCTTCATCGTTAAAGAGTGAACCAATTTGGTTGCCTTCTCCATATCGAGCGGCTAACTGGAAGGGAAAGAAGTACCCCTGTTGCATAAATATTGACAGAGCATTGACACAAAGGCTGCAGAGGAAACTGGTTGTACGTTTTCCACGTTTTCAGGCCAGCTTGAGTCTTCCTCTGGGGTACCTTTCAGCAAGACGCGTTCATACAATTCAGTTAGTACGGTTAATTAGGAGTAGTCCCGTCTCTTGCTATTGACCGATTGCATTTGCATTTTACCCTCAAGTTTACGCCGCAGTACACCATCCTTCCCCCAAACACACACACACACACACACACACACACACACACACACACACACACACACACACGACACACACACACACACACAACACACACACACACACACACACACACACACACACAACCACACACACACACAACACACACACACACACACACACACACACACACACACACACACAGACGACACACAGACACAACCACACACGACAGACACACACACACACACACACACACACACACACACACACACACACACACAACAACACACACTCACTCACTCACTCACACACACACTTTGTGGTTTTTGCCAAGAACAACTGGTCCATTTACACCGAGTGCTCTACTTTGTGGCTTTTGCCAAGAACAGTTTGTCCACTGGAAATGTTGCACAACGTGCAGCATTTTGTAGCTTTTGTTCCGGATCAGGGCGTCTTTTCTCGGAGGTACTGCGGTGTAGCTCGATGCCAAAAAAGTTAAATCATTCATAGGAACAAATAAAGAGGGATTAACACACTTATCTGCTCCATTACAATGCGGTGTAGCTCGATGCCAAAAAAGTTAAATCATTCATAGGAACAAATAAAGAGGGATTAACACACTCATCTGCATCCATTACAATGGAGTAAAACGTTTTACAGCTAACTGTTTCAATCAACAATCTCTGCCAAAGTGTACCTATTTAATACTGGGAAAAACGAAGGAGCAAACTTTATGAATATGTCTACACACATACCGATACACTGAAAGAGAGAGAGAGAGAGAGAGAGAGAGAGAGAGAGAGAGAGAGAGAGAGAGAGAGAGAGAGAGAGAGAGAGAGAGAAGAGAGAGAGAGAGAGAGAGAGAGAGAACTCGAATTGTTTATGTGCATCGACGCCACTATACAAAGAAGAAAAAGAAAAATGGGGAGGGAGGATGCAACCAATCTCTCTCTCTCTCATTTGCCGTCCCGGCCTCATCCATCTCCTTTTCCTCCACTCGCTCCTTCCGTGTTCCCCTCCCGCCTTCCCTCCCATCCCTCTCCACTTTCCCGCATTCTCCTCCGCTCCGCAATTTCAGTTGTAACTGTCCCCAATACGTGTACATGCATAACGACAGTAGTCCATTTGGGGAAAGGAAAGTGTGTGTGTGTGTGTGTGTGTGTGTGTGTGTGTGTGTGTGTGTGTGTGTGTGTGTGTGTGTGTGTGTGTTGTGTGTGTGTGTGTGTGTGTGTGTGTGGTGTGTGTGTGTGTGTGTGTGTGGTGTGTGTGTGTGTGTGTGTGTTGTTGTTGTTGTTGTTGTTGTTGTTGTTTGGTGTGGTGGTGGTAGTGGTGGTGGTGTGTGCGTGTGTGCGTGTGTGCGTGGGGGAGTGTGTGTGTGTGTTGTGTGTGGTGTGTGTGGTGTGTGTTGGTGTGTGTGTGGTGTGTGTGTGGTGTGTGTGTGTGTGTGTGTGTGTGTGTGTGTGTGTGTGGTGTGTGTGTGTGTGTGTGTGAGTGAGTGTGGTTGTGTTGTGTGTGTGTGTGTTGTGTGTGTGTGTGTGTGTGTGTGGTGAGTGAGTGTGTGTGTGTGTGTGTGTGGTGTGTGGTGTGTGTGTGTGTGTGTGTTTGTGTGTTGTTGTGTGTGTGTGTGTGTGTGTGTGTGTGTGTGGTGTGTGTGTTGGTGTGTGTGTGGTAGTGTGTGTGTGTGTGTGTGTGTGTGTGTGTGTGTGTGCCGCCGGGGGTAAGGCAAAGAGCTGGGGGGGGGGGGAGGGGGAGGCGCACAATACTTCCCTTGTTATTGGGCAGTACTGTTTTTTTCAAGTATCTCCTGGATAAACATTAATTATTCGTGACGTGTGTAAGGAGCACGTGACAGTAATATGTTAAGTCACACACTGGAAGACCGTCTCTTGTGAGTTGTCAGAACCTCACAAACGTTGTCGTCGTCGTCGTCGTCGCTACCGCTGTTGCTGCCGGCCTTAATTGTCCAACGTCTGACTGTCGTCGCTACCGTTGTTGCTGCCAGCCTAAATTGTCCAACGTCTTACTGTCGTCGCTACCGTTGTTGCTGCCAGCCTAAATTGTCCAACGTCTTACTGTCGTTGCTACCGTTGTCGCTGCCAGCCTAAATTGTCCAACGTTTACTGTCGTCGCTACCGGTTGTTGCTGCCAAGCCTAAATTGGTCCAAACGTCTTGTACTGGTCGTCGCTTACCGTTGTCGCTGCCAGCCTAATTATTGTCCAAGGCCGTCTTAATATGTTAGTCCACTGAAGACCGTTGTTGCTGCCAGAACCTCAAATTGTCCACGTCGTACTGTCGTCGCTACCGTTGTTGCTGCCAGCCTAAATTGTCCAACGTCTTACTGTCGTCGCTACCGTTGTTGCTGCCAGCCTAAATTGTCCAACGTCTTACTGTCGTCGCTACCGTTGTTGCTGCCAGCCTAAATTGTCCAACGCTCTACTGTCGTCGCTACCGTTGTTGCTGCCAGCCTAAATTGTCCAACGTCTACTGTCGTCGCTACCGTTGTCGCTGCCAGCCTAAACTGTCCAACGTCTTACTGTCGTCGCTACCGTTGTCGCTTCCAGCCTAAATTGTCCAACGTCTTACTGTCGTCGCTACCGTTGTTGCTGCCAGCCTAAATTGTCCAACGCCTACCTAACTGTCGTCGCTACTGTTGTTGCTAGCGGCTGAGGGTGAAGTAAACATGGTGCTTAACGTCCACAGAAACCATAAGGCTTATTAGGGACGGAAGAGGGTGAAGTCGCCACAGGACCCAAACTCCAAATTGGTTACGCCATCGGTCTCCGCAAACGGTTAGCTAACTCGCAGATTTCCGTTTGTGCTGAAACGGTAGTAATGTAACAGACGACTCAGTTCATATCAGGTACCATTGGCGGGAGCTGCCACAAGTATCATGTCTTTTGTCGCGACAAAAGTATGCTTGCTGCGACAAAACCTTTGTCGCGACAAAATTACGTTTGTTGTGACAAAATATATTTGTTGCGACAAAACTAGCATACTTTTGTCGCGACAACCACGTGTTTGTCGCGATAAAATACATGTTTTGTCGCGACAAACTCGTGTTTGTCGCAACAAAGACGTGTTTGTCGCGACAAAACTTTTGCCGCGACAAAATAATACTTGTGGCAGCTTCCACCAATGATAATCAGGCGTTACTGTTTATAACCGCCCACATTGCTTACGCCATCACAAATAAAACCAAATTCGCTTGAATCGAGACGGAACTTCTTTTCTTTTCTTTTTTTAACCGGGGTGGACGCATCTCATGTTTACTTGTGTGCTTGGACACTATGTTGCTTTCACAGTCTTATTAGTACCCAGACTTCCGGAGGGCGCTGACAGCATCAGTGGAAAGCCGCGAGGAGATAAGGAGTGCCACTTCAGTGACGTGACCAGTTATAACAGAGTTTGGAGGAAGGGCGCCGAAAAGTGAGGCTTGGGGTGTTCACTGGACCCCACAGACACAAAAGGTGATGATATATATATATATATATATATATATATATATATATATATATATATATATATATATATATATATATAACTCGTATACTCAGATCCGTTCTAGCAAACATCACTTAAAAAATAAAGGCGGCTTTTGAAAACTGACATTCTGTGTTAAGACTGCACGGGCAAAAAGTAAAGCAATTTTCTGTAAGTGAATGAGAGAAATCGGATGATTTATGATTTATCAGGCATAAAACCACAGGCACAAACACGTTTACTTGGAACGAATCAGCCATGTAGCTCAAAGTATACCTAGACACGACTTGCGGATGGGGTTCGATCGTGTTCATGCAGTCATTGGTGATGATGTCGAATATAGGCAAATGGGTCTGACGGATGTGTTGCTCACTCCTTTCCTATAGCGATCCCGAGAGATCAAGACAAGTATTGACTTCTAAAAGCACCCGAAGCAAATCGTAGTTTAATTACCAGTTATACACTGCTTGTCAATATGGACTGTGAAACGCTGACTCAAGTAAGGGTCAATAAGAACGAATTATTTTGAGGACAGCAACTCATGAAGCCTTAGCCAAAGAATCATTGAAAGAACTGACATCGACAGATATTGCTTCATAAGGCTGAGAATTCAACGTACTTCTTTGACGAGCTTGCTTTAGTGCTGAGGTGTACAGTAGGAGAATTTCGCGGAACGCAGGCTATTTGAGGACAGCAACCCATGAAGCCTAGCCCATAGAATCACTGAAAGAACTGACACCGACCGATAATTCTCCAGAAGGCTGAGAAACATACTTGCTTGACGCGCTTGCTTTTGCTCGGGTAATTTGGCTGAAAACAATTCAACTGAACTATAATTATATTGAACTCTCTCTCTCTATATATATAGATATATATGTATATAGTTAGTCATGGTTCAGCATACAAAGAAAGCCCGCAGCTCTACCACCTTTCGTATGAGTGGACTACTTTATATTCTGTCGGTGCTGTGCTGTTTGCAACACAACTGTTCATGCGCTGCCGCCTCGCCAGCTAGACTGGCCTGTGAGGTGACCACACTGAGGATTCGGACGTTTAACCGCATCCTGCTTTTCGCGTCCGATGCCGCCACTGACCTCAGCTGTGCACGTCAGTGCATGGACACAGCCAGATGTTCGAGCGTCACCTTCACCCACGAGGCGGGCAAGTGCCGAGGTCATTCAGACGCCATGACGTCAGGAGACCTCCAAGTGGTATCGACTCCAGGGACGACATATTATCAAACTGATGGTGAGAATCCGCTGTTTTTTTGTTTTGTTTGTTTAATATATAAAACAATCTCAAACAATCTCAATCTCAAACATGAACGATTGCTAATGTTCCAAAACAAGATCCGCACACACAAAAGGTTACAAAGAATGCTATTTAATTTGACAAAACACAACATGCGAATTATCGGGGTAATCCCCCTTTTCAAGCTACAAAATAACACTTAAACAACAGTGAAACTGTGTAAAATGATATGTAGGCTACTTATCTGATTTTGGGTTAACCTGTTTTATGCTGGTTCACAAACCAACATAACAAAACAGATTATTACTCCCCTTTGTTTGTTCATTCTCAACATCCTGCCTGTTTGCGTTATCTTCTTTTTGTCGACTGTGTGGCTGTCGGCTTTGTTTCACATCAACGACCATTTCTCTCTTTATTGATCTGTTTCGTTGACCAGTGTTCATTTCTTTCTTTCATGACCCATTTGCCGGTTCTTCTTCATTAACGTATCCATGCAGCCTATTTGTATGTAAGTAAGTAATCAATTTGTTATACATTAACAAAGATCGTTTTTGTTGTTGTTGTTGTTGCCAGCTGATAGACAGGGGTTTGTGAAATATATGGTTATTTGACGATGAACAGTGAAATCAGATTCAGTCTACAGCACGTGTTGATTATTTTGTTTGTGGCAGACTGGCTTCAGATAACGTGCACCGTCGACGACGAGTGTAAAGTCGACAACGCTGAGTGTTACGCCGGTCATAGTTCAGGAGCTGTGTGAGAGTCGAGGTGGCCGTCCTGGGCTGTCCGACCTAACGAGCCTTCTGGTTTCCGTGGACGTAAAGCTATATTGAACCGTGCTTCGTCATTGGTCACAGCTTGTCCTTAATATGTCAACTGACATCTGAGGACATTAAGCATCACTTCATCATCATCATGGTACGCCGGCAGGTGTCTCTGCACTCCAGGCTATTTCTACTCCCACAGCACAATGACGTGCATTCCCGGTAAGTGAAATCTGTACTGCTTGCATGACGCCCCCAGCACGACCCACTACACCACCCACATCCACCACGGTTTGTGCTACACGCAAACTGATTTTGATTTGGGGTCCACGTTTTGTTGTTGTTGCTATGACGCCCTATAGCGAAAGCTGCCCGCAAACCTCTCAGCCACTAACTTCAGGGCGCGTGCATTTGCTTTTCAGAGTGCGGCGTGGAGGACCTACAAGACTCCTTGCTGACGTACCCAGATTTGGATTTGCTTGGTCTGGACGTAGCCAGCTTTTCGAGTGCTCCTCTGTCCATGCAGGAGTGTCGCACCTTCTGCATTACTCACACTCAGTGTGTCACTGCAGAGCTCGTCGACCACGACGTGGGCGGTAGATGCTTTCTGAAAAACGTCACAGCTCTGGAGTTTCCCGACCGTGTGCGAGTTGGAGATCCACGTCAGACGCACTTTCAGCGCACGTGCGTCTAGCGTAAAACGAACCGCTTAAATGTTCAATGTTGCTTTACGTCCACAGAGACCACAAGGACTAGTAGGGACGGAAAACCGCTTAAAGGGTCGGCCTGCCTATAAATACCGGGCCGGGAACTTTGAAATAACTGAGCCGGTTTGGCCTAGCGGTAAGGCGGTAGGCTGGTAAGCGGAAGGACCTCGGTTCGAATCGGCTTCGGCTCTCCTTTCTCTTCAAACGTTGTGGTTTGTGGACATGGTCTTGTGACTTTGTCCCTCACAATTAATGAAACATTAAAACGGCTCTCATCGCTGCCCATCTTAATGCAGGTCATTCTGGTGGTGACAGTGTAGCGATAGGTATATAATCTCCCTCTCCCCCCACCTCCATACCCCCTTCCCCCCGTTTTCCCCGTCCCTAATAAGCCTTGTGGTTTCTGTGGACGTTAAGCACCATGTTTACTTACTTTTTGAAATAACTGAGCCGGTTTGGCCTAGCGGTATGGCGTTAGGCTGGTAAGCAGAGGGACCTCGGTTCGAATCGGCTTCGGTTCTTCTTTCACCTCAAAAGTTGTGGTCTGTGGACATTGTCTTGTGACTTTGTCCCTCATAATTAATGAAACGTTAAGATGGCTCTCATCGCTGCCCATCTTAATGCAGGAGTCATTTTGGTGGTGACAGTTTAGCGATAGGTATATAGTCTTCCTCTTCTCCCACCTCCATACCCCCTCCCCCTTCTCCCCGTCCCTGATAAGCCTTATGATTTCTGTGGACGTTAAGCACCATGTTTACTTACTTACTTTGAAACAAATTCTTTTCAAAGTATGACACAGTCACATCGCTGCTGGTTTATTACAAATATCTGGAAATCATACCATCGCTTGAATATGACACTTGGCACAGACATAAAATTCACTCTCAGATTTCTATCTGCTAAATCATTGTGTTAATGAAAGTGAATTTTGTCTTATTTCTAGACTCAAAAGTTCTGAAGCGAGGATAATTTGAATGCAAATGGGCGGGGCTTATCTAGTGACGTGGACAGTGCTGTGCTTTCAGTTTCACACACATCGGTCACTTCAACATTCCAAGGCCGGTCATTACTTTCAAACAGTTGTTGAACTGCGTCTTTCTGTTCACAATTTATGTCCCTCAAAATCCCGCCCCATTGCCCAAATTAAGATTGACGCGACTGCGCATGCGCAAATTTTCACAGTCCGAAGGTATACCTTGGGGAACTGAGCCTTTAACATCACCTACAATAATATAGGTACACTTGATGTACGTCTTGACTCCACTCTGTTGATGCATCAACGCATCAGCCATATTTGTTAACAACAACAACAAAACTTAACACATCGGCCATATTTGTAGAACTTTTCTGTTTCGAACTGAAAAAAGATTATGACAGACGTGTCCTCACCCTTTTGAAACGTCATAGTCCCTGCAGCTTGTCTCCCTCAAATAAAATGGTCATTTGAACCTTTTGTGTGGTTAGATCTCTTCTGCCCTTTTCGTTTCATGGCAAGTACAATGTGCTTTGGGCTCCTTGCTTCCCGTCCCTGATAAGCCTGATGGTTTCTGTGGACGTTAAGCACCATGTTCACTCCCAGCAGTACCTGCACCACACGAGGGTCAAACCTGATGGTGGATGTTGAACCCTTGCCTCGTTTACATGGGCATTTAGCAAAGGCTTGTTTGCAGCATCTCACGTCCCAGTTGAAGCCCAGGAATCCCTTTGATCCTTTAATTGTGTTGGAACTTCACACAAGTGGCACTCGCATATAATGAAAACACGTGAGACTGCCACATTCATACGTTCCTCAGCGCTTTCGTACTTAAGCGGCCGTGAACGAACAACAGCAGCAGCACCACCACCACCACCACCACCACCACACACCACACACCACCAACAACAACAACAACAACATAGTAATAATAATAATAATAATAATAATAATAATAATAATAATAATAATAATACGTAACATCTATATAGCGCCTAATCAGCTAGAGTGGCTCAAAGCACTTCACAATTCAAAACAAGAATGGACATCAGAATCGATACATGAAACGTGCATACACCAGACGATCCAAAGCCAACAGCAAAGCGCAGGCAAACATGCACACATCCCGGAACAATTAATGCAATCACTAATCCATTTATTTCTTAGCGTCCAGAGTTCATCAGCTACCCCCCTCCCCACCCCCCACCCCTCAAAAAAGAAAAGAAAAAAAGAAAAAAGAGAGACGGAAATCCCCAGAAGTAGGAAGTAATCGTTCAGACTATACTATACGGCTTAATCTCCACAGAGTCGGGTCCGATCGCGTGAACGAAGGAAGATGAAATGGTTTCGGATCCTCCGACCTAATTTTGTTTAGGTGTGTTTGGTGTGTCAATAGTGGCAACAAATATTGGATTACCGGGTGTTCTGTAGGCTACTGTATTCCGCTTCGCCTTTTTTTTACACACTTCCGCCAGGAGGAAAGGAGACAGGAAATGGAGTTATGGCTAGGACGCAATGGGCAAACTATGCTCTTGGGTCGATGACCGAAGAAAGCTGGACTTCAGGGGCCATTTACGGGATAGTCCTGTGTCCTTTGTGGTGTGTACGTTGCCAGGTTTATGAGTTGTGTCCTTTGTGGTGTGTACGTTGCCAGGTTTATAAGTTGTGTCCTTTGTGGTGTGTACGTTGCCAAGCCATGAGTTGTGTCCTTTGTGGTGTGTACGTCGCCAAGTTTATGAGTTGTGTCCTTTGTGGTGTGTACGTTGCCAAGTTTATGAGTTGTGTCCTTTGTGGTGTGTACGTTGCCAAGTTTATGAGTTGTGTCCTTTGTGGTGTGTACGTTGCCAGCTTTATGAGTTGTGTCCTTTGTGGTGTGTACGTTGCCAGGTTTATAAGTTGTGTCCTTTGTGGTGTGTACGTTGCCAAGCCATGAGTTGTGTCCTTTGTGGTGTGTACGTCGCCAAGTTTATGAGTTGTGTCCTTTGTGGTGTGTACGTTGCCAGCTTTATGAGTTGTGTCCTTTGTGGTGTGTACGTTGCCAAGTTTATGAGTTGTGTCCTTTGTGGTGTGTACGTTGCCAAGTTTATGAGTTGTGTCCTTTGTGGTGTGTACGTTGCCAAGTTTATGAGTTGTGTCCTTTGTGGTGTGTACGTTGCCAAGTTTATGAGTTGTGTCCTTTGTGGTGTGTACGTTGCCAGCTTTATGAGTTGTGTCCTTTGTGGTGTGTACGTTGCCAGCTTTATGAGTTGTGTCCTTTGTGGTGTGTACGAATTGCCAAGTTTATGAGTTGTGTGCGTTGTGCGGTGTATTAATCATCGCAGGAACCTCGTGTAAACTTTGGCGAGAAAAGACAAAGTAGCTACCCTAACCAATCCCTCAAAGTACACTGTTGCTGACTTCCAACGCTATGCGCAGTTAGGTCTCGGCAGGGGTGACTCTCCCCGCTGATTCTGATCCAAGTTGTGGAGTGCATTCAAGAATTAGTGCAGCAACAACACGAACTCAGAGTCACCGCATGTATGTATTAAACCATTCTCAATCAATAAACGTCTCTCACATGATGCCACAGAAGAAGAAGAAGAAAAGAAGAAGAAGAAGAAGAGAAGAAGAGATAGAACCAAAAAAAACACCTCTTCAACAGTAGCTAAACAGAAGAAGAAGAAGAAGAAGAAGAAGAAGAGAGAGAGAAAACCATTTCAACAATAAAGTGTTAAATCACAGAAGAAGAAGAAGAAGAGAAGAAGAAGAGACGAGAGATAAACCATTTCAACAATAAACGACAGAGACAGAAGAAGAAGAAGAAGAAGAAGAAGAAGAAGAAAAAACCCTTTCAAAACAGGTAGTTAAAACGAAGAAGAAGAAGAAGAAGAAGAAAACTTTCAAAACAGGTAGTTAAAACGAAGAAGAAGAAGAAGAAGAGGGGGGAGGGGGGACGTGGTAAATCTAGTTTGATGTAAAAAGAAGCAGTAAAAGAAGAAATAACACCCGACCCCATCCACACAGCAGCACAGCGATCACTTCTCACCAGTAAATAATCAGGAGATCAGAATGCTGGAGCGACCTTCCTCTGATTGTTTGGTTGAAGGCTAGACCACACGCACGCCGCTGAAGGCGTGAAATTACTTGTACAGAAACAAACCGATAGATGATCTGTTTGATATCGCGGGGGCGGGGGTTGGGGGAGAGAAATAAGAGAGTATTAAACACCTGACCTTATCTTCCAGGATGTAGCACACGTACGTCATGTTCCCCACCCCCCCCCCCCCCCCCCCCCCCCCCCTCGAAAGAGAGAGAGAGAGAGAGAGAAGAGAGAGAGAGAGAGAGAGAGAGAGAGAGAGAGAGAGAGAGAGAGGATAAACTTTTTATTTACCAGGGTAATAGATAAGCAGAGAGAGAGAGAGGATAAACTTCTTTATTTACCAGGGTAATAGATAAGCAGAGAGAGAGAGCGAGAGAGAGAGAGAGAGAGAGAGAGAGAGAGAGAGAGAGAGAGAGAGAGAGACAGAGAGAGAGAGAGACAGAGAGAAATGATGAAAGCATTATAATCACCTGACTAAATTATCATCGCCGTAGAGAAAACCGCGCCAGGTTTCGCCAGGTAATGTGTAATGCAGAACCCTGACTCTGGGCGCCTGGAACCGCTGTCAGTGGCCTTGGGTTGAAAACCAGAACACACGCACCTACAGCTGCTACGGATGCTAAGGTGTGAACTTACTTTCAGGTCCAGCAGACGCCAAGTTGCACGGACAATAAAGCATGAAGTTAGACGTGCAAAGCAGTTGGCCAGGGATTGTTACTAATGTTAGCGAGATGCCTCATGCTGTCTGGCCGTTTTTGTTTGTTTTGTTTTTTAGGTAGCAGGGGATACATCCCAAAAAGGGAGAAGCGTGTTTACGAATGAGCGTTACCTTGCTTCGCGGAGTCAGACACACACACACACACACACACACACACACACACACACACACACACACACACACACACACACACTCTCTCTATCCTCTCTCTACCACACACACACACACACACACACACACACACACACACACACACACACACACACACACACACACACTCTCTCTCTCAACCTCTCTCCACACCACACACACACACAACCTCTCTCTCTCTCTCTTCTTCCACACACACACACACACACACACACACACACACACACACACACACACACACACACACACCTCACACACACACACACACACACCACACACACACACACACACACACACACACACACACATCACACACACACACACACACACACACACACACACACACACACACACACACACACACACTCACACTCACACACACATAAATAAAGACTAGTAAATAGTTGTGCTAGGTAGTCTGGGTAACTGTTCTTAAAACGTTACGCATAAATATTCCTTTAATGTAACCGACTTGTTGCGTTAGGTTTCAAATTCCAAATGCACTATTTTCTTATTTTATATTTTTGCTTCTTAGATAGGGAAGGATCAGAAAGGATTAATTTACAGACTGGGGATTAATTTAAAGTCAGATTAATTTAAAGAGAGAGAGAGAGAGAGAGAGAGAGAGAGAGAGAGAGAGAGAGAGAGAGAGAGAGAGAGAGAGAGAGAGAGAGAGAGAGAGAGAGTAAAGGAATAAGCAAGAGTCAATACAATACCTTTACTGGTTTTGTTTACATCTGGCCCTCCGGCAAACAGTACAAAACATAATTTTAACTCAATATCAAAACACCTTGTTAACTATTAGGAGAGAGAGAGAGAGAGAGAGAGAGAGAGAGAGAGAGAGAGAGAGAGAGAGAGAGAGAGAGAGAGAGAGAGAGAGAGAGAGAGAGAGAGAGCTCGAACTCGAACTCGAACTCAAAAACTTTATTTTACAAGGATTGTAGTTTAGGTTCAGTCAAAAACCTGTCTAACAACTAGTCCTTGCTAAGCTACTATAAATAGATAAACAGAGAAAGAGAGAGGAGAGAGAGAGAGAGAGAGAGAGAGAGAGAGAGAGAGAGAGAGAGAGAGAGAGAGAGAGAGAGAGAGAGAGAGAGAGAGAGAGAGCACACACACACACACACACACACACACACACACACACACACACACACACACACACAGACTGGGTGATAAACTTGAATGATTCAGAAGAAAAAGATTTTTTGCAAGTAAGTAAGTAAGTTGGTGTTTTACGCCCAGTCAACCGGCGCGGTTATATCAGGGCGATACACATCTCATATTGTAGATTTAACTTTTAATAATGTGTAGGTCTTAAAATGGGTCTATATACAGTTTTAAAACCATGCTTAAAAGGCGAAAATACAAACATAACTAAAAACGATCTCAAAAAGTTAAAAATCTTTTCAGGTGAAATATCCTTAAACAACATGCGCAGTGATTTAGCTGTATAGTGGCTCTCTCTTATTTCAACAAAATCCGAACAAGTAAGTAAAATATGCTCTATGGTTAAACGTTTATCACATCCGATGCACATTGGCGGTTCCTCACCCGTCAATAAAAAGGAATGAGTAATAAAAGAATGGCCAATGTGCAATCGGGCCATCACAGTTTCTTCTTTTCTGTTTTTCCGAGGATGAGATATACATTCTTTTAATACTGGGAATATCTTATATAATTTATTTTCTGGGAGCTCAGCCCACTCAGACTGCCATAGTTCTAATATATATTTATTTGTGCGTGGTTTTAGGTCTGAGAATGGGATGAGCTCAACCGAGATGTCTCCATCAAGGGCATCCTTAGCTGCAGAATCTGCAGCCGAATTTCCCCTAATGCCAACATGGCCGGGAACCCAGATGAAAACAATTTCTCTCCCCTCTCTTGTCATTTCTGTATATAATTCTAAAATCTGAACTAAGACTGGATGATCATATTTTAGGTTTAATATAGACTGTAACGATGAAAGGGAATCAGATAATATCAAAAATGATTTTTCTTTGGAATAATAAACATGTTTGAGAGCTAAAAGAATAGCTCTCAACTCTGCTGTATATATTGAACTGTCGTCTGGAAGCCGACATGTAAAAGGTTTTTTTAATTCGTGTTGTGGATACAGCCGCCGCAATTTTTTGCAAGTAATCGAACATGCTCTAAATACACGTAAACCTTGCGCCACATACAATCACACATGATGAGGCCGTTGTCCAAGTCAAACTTATCAACTCTCCAGCTCTTGTCTGAATCTGCTTGATTGTCTCTCCATTTTCTGTTAGAGGACAATGTGGCCAAATATGCAAATTTCACCGTTTCCGTCAACCTGTTTCCGTCAAGCGCTGACAAGAGACAGGGCTGCCAATCGATTGGTGCCAGAAAACTACCCGGAAGGCACCAGAGGTGTGGAGAGGGGTGAGAGGAAAAGCATACTGACGGCTTCCAAATTGAACACACGTGCGCGCGCGCGCGCACACACACACACACACCAACACACACACACACACACACACACACACACACACACACACTGGCGCATACTAACACTGATACATACTAACACACATACTAATACATACGCACTGCACACACGACGCGCGCGCGCACACACACATCACACACACACCAACACACAACACCACCACACACACAAATATGCACCTTCCCCCCCCCCCCATTCCCCCACCCACCCCCACAAATAAAACGAACGACGAAAGAAGGAAAGGAAGGAAGAGTGAATTATTTTAGTCCTGGTTTGGGCCCTCGACTTGTTCTCTGGCTGTTCTGTCAGGCCATTGACAGCTGGACCATCGGAAAATGCGGAAAGACGTGTTTAGCAATACTTGACCCTGGCTTTGGTCGAATCACGAACCGAGTCCACACGAACACTGAAGACTAAATGCATAAATTATACACAAATACACCCAGCAGTAAATAAATGGACACATTTTCCGCCTACTGTAAACAGTGTTCTGCAGTCCTTCTCAGTGATAGATCTGGAGAAGAATTAAGAAATTGATTCCAACTTGGAGAAATTAAACAGCTATATATACACGGATCTGACGCAAATGTCTCGTTCACAGAAAACCTTCCCACCCAATTCATCAGAGAAAAGCGAGTTAATGACGTTCCACCGACGTCATATGTCTACGTAACAAGACAGTCTGAATGCCGTGTGATAATTATCGATGTTCTTGATACATGCACCTACGTTCTCGCTGGTACGGTGACCCGCGTGATTACCAGTTTGCCTGTCGAGCGAAACACCAGGCCGTGCGAATAACGTCATCGCTCTCACTGCCGCGTTCCTCACCATAACGCCGACCTCAGGGCCACGGAGCAGTGACCCTACAACAAACCTTTCTGGCAAGTCACACACACACACACACACAAAGGCACCAGTCCTACCTCCCCCACTTCATTCCCCCCCCCCCCCCGTCCATCACCTCCTCCATCACCGCCTCCCTGCTCTCTCCGCCTCCCTGCTCTCTCCGAATGGAGCAGTCGCAGTTCGGGAGAACAAACTCATTATTTTCATGCTGTGAGCCGAGCAGTGGCAAATAAATTTACCAAGCGGTTGGTTCTTTTGTTTTTGTTTTCAGGCCGGGAGGAAATTGTTTGGGGTTGCTGAAAACTAGTCGACTGTTTTTGTCTGCAGGGTGTAGGCAGGTTATAATGGTGGGAAGGAAGGAGGGATGGGGGGAGGGGGGGTTGCAAAACAGAAACTCTTACTTTGGATGTAATACAGAAAGTCTTACAGATCATTATATTTCGACTACAAAGGTTCAATGCCGTACAGACACATGTACACTGATGCACGCCGACATCCACCATCCGCATCCGTCCCCGTCGACACACTCTTACTTTATTATGCCGAGTAAATGAAAACAACACTAGCACCCCACAGTGTTCAACACTTTTCGATTTCTTCTTCTTCTTCTTCTTCTTTAAAGCCTTTCGCGAAGAAATGTGACAAGTTGACTAGAGTAAATGATCGTGTTTTTAAGATTTATTTTGTTGCGTATTATTGCTTATTTTTTAAACGCTTTTTTCTGCCACTACCACCAGCTGCAGATTTAAGACCGCTACCCCCCCCCCCCCCCCCCCCCCACCCCCCCCCCCCACACCCCAACCAACCCCCAAGGTGCCACGGTCAGACGGGCGTCCTCTTACTTTAGGGGAAGTCCGAGTCAATTAGCCAGTCATAGTTCAGGAGCTGTGTGAGAGTCGAGGTGGCCGTCCTGGGCTGTCCGTCCTAACGAGCCTTCTGGCTTCCGTGGACGTAAAGCTATATTGAACCATGCTTCGGCACTGGTCTCAGCTTGTCCCTAATATGTCAGATGACATCTGAGGACATTAAGCAACACTACCTACCTACCTCAACTAGCCCGCATCCCTGGTACGCCATCACGGGGTAAGAAGCAAATAAATAAAGAGGAAATTAGATAAATAAGCAAGTAAATACACAGCAAATCGACAGACAACTCCCCCAGGGCTTGCTTCCAGAGTTCGCATCCACAAACATAGATCACAATAATGTAGGTCTTCTTCAGCGTTACTTCGTTAACTGGAACCCAGAGACAACTAATTCTGCCCGTCATGCAACCTCTTTGAAAATCTTTTCTTCAGTTCCATTGCCGTGACATACGTGTGTGTGCGTGTGTGTGTGTGTGTGTGTGTGTGTGTGTGTGTGTGTGTGTGTGTGTGTGTGTGTGTGTGTGTGTGTGTGTGTGTGCTGTTGGTGCGTGCCCGTGTGTGTGTGTGTGTGTGTGTGTGTGTTTCGGTGTGCATGCATCTGTGAATTTAAATCTTCGTCGTTGAGACTATGCAGTATATGCATGTTCACAGAATTTGAAACTGTAAACGCTTAGGGCTGTTACAGGCTAAGACTCAAAAACGCCCAGCTCGGAATTCGGTTATCAATTCGTTAAGCTTCAATTTAAACTGCGCACCTCCTTGCAGAAAACAACCCCATAATTGTGTGATTTTCCGCGCTGTCCTCACGCTAAACGAGAATGGTCTGTGAATTTGATTCTCATCATTAAAATTGGAATAGCTTTACAACCTCTTCACATGACCCGGCCCAGCACTTTAGCAACGGAGCAGATGGCGGTGGGTAGCGTGACAGAGAGCAATAACCAGTTGGGCAACTTTCTAGGTCACCTTTCCTTGGTGCACGAATCACGAAGCACGAAGCTAGGGAAAAATGGAGGGAGTTGGGCGGAGCGGGTGGGGGGTGGGGGGCGGGTGAGGGTGGGAAAGAAACGAATAAAAGAAAGATGATAAAAACACAGAAAAGGTTAAAAAAACAACAACAACAAAACACAAACAAACAAACAACTCGCTATTTATTAGGACAAAACACAACATGCGAATTTTCGGGGTAATCCCTTTTATCAAGCTACAAATCGAAAGATGATAAAAACACATAAAAGGTTAAAAACAAACAAACAAGTAAACAAACAACCGCTATTTATTAGGACAAAAAACTACACGCGAATTTTCGGGGTAATCCCCTTTTTCAAGCTACAAAATGAAACATGATAAAAACACATAAAAGGTTAAAAAACAAAAACAAAAAACAAACAAAACAAACAACCCGTTATTTATTAGGACAAAACACAAGATGCGAATTTTCGGGGTAACCCCCTATAGCAAGCTACAAAACGAAACATGATAAAAACACATAAAAGGTAAAAAAACAAAAACAAAAAAACAACAACAAATAAACAAAGAAACAAACAACCGCTATTTATTAGGACAA
>JABMCL010003640.1:340000-347500 GCA_018857735.1 Alviniconcha marisindica | reverse complement strand
AGAAAAACTACTATGATCTCCCTCCATACTACTTCTCTCTCTCTCTCTCTCTCTCTCTCTCTCTCTCTCTCTCTCCATCCTTGTAAAATAAGGTTTTCGAGTTCGAGTTCTCTCTCTCTCTCCATCGCCAACACCCCACCCCTCACCCCCAACTTTCACCCCTCACCCCCAATACTGCCTTCAGTCTCGGGCACTAGATTCAGCGTATGATGTCTCGGAGCGAGCTAGACCAAGCAGTATGAAGGCTGCGGGATGACAAAGCAAGAGGACAGTGCAGACGGCTCTATCTCTGTCACCACAACACAAAGCCAAGGACGCTGGTTCCAAAGAAAGGAAGCAGGCGAGAACATGCGCCAGGAAAGAGCATTTCGGGATGAAGCTGGAACCGAACCAATGACTTTACGAACAACGGCCAGCTCGGTCTGCCCCCCCCCCCCCCCCCCCCCACCCACCCGTCCCCGACCCCTCCACCCTGCCCCCGTCTTCTGAATCAATCACCCGCGTTTATTATAAACCGGGATCTTCACACGCCCCTGACCATTCTCCCCACCAACAAACGTTTCGTGTAAAGGGGGCCTGCGGCAAGTGACGGTACAGTGAAAGTCACTCCATCACGGGGAGTCGTGGGGAAAGTGGTGGCGGCGCTGGAATCGAATCACGGACACTCAGTGAATCGCCTTCTACGCTGACCCGCGTGCCAAGGTCACCACGGAGGTAAGACACGTCCACGTTGTCGTCGGTCCACGACAGGACACTTCAATCCCGCTGACACTTGGAAATCGATGAAGTGCTCGAAGGAAATGCCTAGTTCGGGAAACTGGATAATGTGAACGATCCCCGCCCCTTGCCCCTTACCCCCTCCCCTCCCCCCCCCTCCCCCCCCCCCCCCCTCCCTCCACCGCCCCCGGTATCCTCCTCACATGCCGCATGTGTCATCGCTGTAGGTGCAACAGAAAGATTGCATCGACACGCTCAGATGCTCAAGTTCATTTGTTTGATAATCACGGCAGCGACCTCGGAAGCTGCTACTTCACACAACGCCGGTCAGCTGAGATGTAAATCTCAGTGCATTAATCCCCTCAAGGACCAAGCTCTCTCTGCCGATAGGGACACGCATTACAGTGTGCCGTACGTGCAGCACGGCAATGAATCAGTGGAAGCTCAGGCAAGGGCCATCGATGTGAACGATTAGCATGTACCTACCATCAGAGGCGAAAACTGACCGTTCGTTATCAGGTAAAGGCCATCGATTTGAACAATTAGCATGTACCTACCATCAGAGGCGAAAACTGACCGTTCGTTATCAGGTAAAGGCCATCGATTTGAACAATTAGCATGTACCTACCATCAGAGGCGAAAACTGACCGTTCGTTATCATGTAAAGGCCATCGATTTGAACAATTAGCATGTACCTACCATCAGAGGCGAAAACTGACCGTTCGTTATCAGGTAAAGGCCATCGATTTGAACAATTAGCATGTACCTACCATCAGAGGCGAAAACTGACCGTTCATTATCAGGTAAAGGCCATCGATTTGAACAATTAGCATGTACCTACCATCAGAGGCGAAAACTGACCGTTCGTTATCAGGTAAGGGCCATCGATTTGAACAATTAGCATGTACCTACCATCAGAGGCGAAAACTGACCGTTCGTTATCAGGTAAAGGCCATCGATTTGAACAATTAGCATGCACCTACCATCAGAGGCGAAAACTGACCGTTCGTTATCAGGCAAGGGTCGTCAATCAGCATATACCCTATATTATATATTCCCTTCAACAGGGGCGAAAACTATGCGCTCGTTGAGAAACATCGAACTCCTAGCTGACCTCCAACATTAGTGGGTATATGTCCGTTTGCATGTCAGAAATGGCGCCGGCTCTGATCAGTTGCGCTATTTGACACCACAAAAACACAAGCGCGCTTACTGAAACAATCTTCATCATTCTTTTGGAGCTTACATTTTCATCTCTTAATTCTAATGACAAGAGACAACCAACTAAACACACGAGCAAGCAAGCGAGCTAAAAATCAAACGTTTCAAGCTGTTGAATTCATTTAAACCGAAAGCTGATCATAAAAAAATAAAACAAAAAGGCGTTAGGAAGCAGATTTTGTGTGTGTACAAACCGGGAAGAGTAAGTAATATGGTCCGTGTTTCACTCCTTGTGGACTCATATTACAGGGCTATAACTATATATCATTACTACAATATACGATGGCGTTCCTTCACTGGGAAATGACGTCACCTCCCCACAATACTTATGCTGCTTTCTCTTCTTTTGGCAGTCACGCCATCTTCCGCAATACGGGCTGCTTTCCATTTTTCTGGCAATCACGTCATCTTTCACGACACGCTGCTTTCCATTTTCATGGCAATCACGTCATCTTTCACATACGCTGCTTTCCATTTTCATGGCAGTCACGTCATATTTTACGATACGCTGCTTTCCATTTTATTGGCAATCACTTCATCTTTCACGACACGCTACTTTCCATTTTCATGGCAATCACGTCATCTTTCATGATACGCTGCTTTCCATTTTCATGGCAATCACGTCATCTTTCATGATACGCTGCTTTCCATTTTCATGGCAATCACGTCATCTTTCACCATACACTGCTTTCCATTTTCATGGCAATCACGTCATCTTTTACGATACGCTGCTTTCCATTTTCATGGCAATCACGCCATCTTTCACGACACGCTACTTTCCATTTCATGGCAATCACGTCATCTTTCATGATACGCTGCTTTCCATTTTCATGGCAATCACGTCATCTTTCACCATACACTGCTTTCCATTTTCATGGCAATCACGTCATCTTTTACGATACGCTGCTTTCCATTTTCATGGCAATCACGCCATCTTTCACAATACACAGTTTTCCATTTTCTTTCACAATATGCACTTTTCTATTCCCTGGGCAATCACGTACGTCGTCTTCTATAATATTCGACTTTCCCTTTACTGAATGATTACGTCAACTTCCACCAAACGTAATCACGCCGTCGTCCACCATATTAATAATAATAATCATAAGGAACATATAGAGCGCTTTCGAACACTGAAAGCGCTTTACAACTTAAAGAAAAACATACGCTATATTCCCTTCCATGAACAGCCAATTCATCTTCCATAAAGTTACCTCTAAGCTGCCTCTCCACCTTCACTGGACATGCATGCAGTCACGACAGCTGTTACAAATCGTTGATTACTTTTCATTCAGGCGTTAATCACGACGTGTCGTCTTCGTCCTTGCCCGTCACTGGACACTGGACACTCTCACTGTCTTCCTCTGTACCACTCCCATCACATGGCGCTTATGTCATCTTCCCACACTGCCATTCTCATGATGCTGATGTCATCCAACGTTATTATGCTGCCTTCACGTGGCGCTCAAATGCCACCTTCCAACGTTACTGCACTACCATTCTCATGACATTGATTTCATCCAACGTTATTACGCTGGCTTCACGTAGCGCTCAAATGCCACCTTCCAACGTCATTGCACTACCATTCTCATGACACTGATGTCATCCAACGTTATTACGCTGCCTTCACGTGGCGCTCAAATGCCACCTTCCAACGTCATTGCACTGCCATTCTCATGACACTGATGTCATCCAACGTTATTACGCTGCCTTCACGTGGCGCTCAAATGCCACCTTCCAACGTTATTGCACTACCATTCTCATGACACTGATTTCATCCAACGTTATTACGCTGCCTTCACGTGGCGCTCAAATGCCACCTTCCAACGTCATTGCACTACCATTCTCATGACACTGATGTCATCCAACGTTATTACGCTGCCTTCACGTGGCACTCAAATGCCACCTTCCAACGTTATTGCACTACCATTCTCATGACACTGATTTCATCCAACGTTATTACGCTGCCTTCACGTGGCGCTCAAATGCCACCTTCCAACGTCATTGCACTGCCATTCTCATGACACTGATGTCGTCCAACGGTTTTACACTGCCTTCGCGTGGCACTTGAATGTCATCTTCCAACGTTGCTACACTGCCCCATCACATGACACTGCATGACGGCGTCTTCCAACGTTGCTACACTGCATGCGATTCGCAGGAAATCTACGTCATAGTAAGTAAACATGGTGCTTAACGTCCACAGAAACCACAAGGCTTATTAGAGACGGGGAGAAGGGGGGGGGGGGGGGGGGGGGGGTATGGAGGTGGGGGAAGAAGGAGATTATATACCTATCGCTACACTGTCACCACCAGAATGATTCCTGCATTAAGATGGGCAGCGATGAGAGCCATTTTAATGTTTCAGTAGGAAGCGATGGACAGTCACAATTAGACCTTTTCGCAGGAAATCTACGTCATCGTCCAACGTTAATTTTACACTGTCCTTTGCGAGACACTTACGTCATCTTCAGTCCAGCCTACACCGCCCGTCCCAGGCCGGTCGCGTGCAGTGTGACACTAATTGGGGCCCCTGCTGAAATGAATCTCGCTCTGCCCCAATAAAGATACCTCAATAGCACCTTCGGCTGCAGCAGCAGTCCTCCCAGTAGACCGTTGAAATATGAAACATCTTCCATCACCCAGACTAGCTGAAATTGCCGTGACTGACGGCGTCATGCCTGATTTGACTGTTCTAATCAAGTGTTGAATAATTTGGGGCACACAGGGGCTTGGGGACACACCCAGTACCGAAACGGGAGCAGACACGTCGTGCCAGTTCCGGCCACCATCACTTTTTGACAAAAGCAAACAGTGAACGCAAAAATGGTTTTAAAAACAAAACATTTTTTTCTTTTTCTTTCTGCAGGTAGTACACCCCGTCGCCATTACTCTCCGCAGTCGGAGTTCTAAGCAGATCGATTCGTGGCAAAAGTTCGGAGTAAATTTCTAGACTAAAGAAAACAGCAAAGGTAAATAATGATTGAAAGCTGCATTTTCGAAGTGAAAAGTCAGTCAGATCTGGGACTCACGGCCGTCCAAACAGTTCCGTTACCCACCCATTCCCATCAACGAATACAGGAATATATGAATGGATCTCTCTCTCTCTCCTCTCTCTCTCTCTCTCTCTCTCTCTCTCTCTCTCTCTCTCTCTCTCTATATATATATATATATATATATATATATATATATATAAACACGTCAAGTACAAAATAGCCACAGTCATTCAGTAAGGCAGCAGCATAAACGATACCACTTCTCACTGCGGAGAAAACACAGGAAATGGAGGCCGTTCAAAAACGATCACCCTTCCACATACTCTATATCCATAATCGTGTGAGCTTTCCGGGCGAATTTCAAGTCAAGCGGAATTAATGCCGATCGTTCAACATGATACTGAGGTTAAGCCGAAAGCATCGTGCAGTTACAGAGGCTGTCAGAGACACGTGAAATAAACGAGTTTTGTTTCTTCTTCTGGTTTTGTTGTTGTTGTTGAGTCCGTGGAGTGTTTTCAGACACTTAAACCCGATCAAACAACTCACAGCTGGGACTGAAGACGCGGGGAACGGCACATGCAGACACACGCTGCACCTCACCACTGAAACTCCGCATTGGTTAGGCCAGTTAGTTACGACATCTTCCGGCCTCAGTGGCACCTCACTTGTCTTAATTTATACCACAACACGTGCCACTCGGATCTCTCCACAAAAGAGAGAGAGAGAGAGAGAGAGAGAGAGAGAGAGAGAGAGAGAGAGAGAGAGAGAGAGAGAGAGAGAGAGAGAGAGATTGATTGATTAGTGATTGATTGATTGAACTTTATTTCTCAACAGTGAAGATATTAGCACAAAGGCCGACTCACATATCTGCCGTTGCTACAGTATTACTAATAACCAAGACATTCACAGTTAGATATTATTACAGGCTATAGACAAATACAGCATCAGTAAAAATTAAAACAACAATTAATAAAATAATAATAATAATAAACAACAACAACACATACTGTTAAAACCAAACAGCGACTGCAACGGAAATGAAAAAAAAAATAGCAGTGAAAAACAACTGGAGCAAAAAAGTCTAAAACACAGTTAAAACACACACACACACACACACACACACACACACACACACACACACACACACACACACACACACACACACACAACAAACTATAAATTAAAAAAAAATTTAAAAAGAGAGAGAGAGAGAGAGAGAGAGAGAGAGAGAGAGAGAGAGAGAGAGAGAGAGAGAGAGAGAGAGAGAGAGAGAGAGAGAGAGAGAGAGAGACAGGGGGTGGGGGTCTGGGGCACGCATTTGCCGGGTAGTTGTCCCCTCCCAAACATCTGCAGCATGTCATCGCGTGGTGATAGACTATAGTAGACAGGCCAATTCCCAACACCACACATAAAGTTTAGACAGACATTTAACGGTAGAACACTGACCTGACAGCTGGCCAAACATTGATCGCATCGTTATACCCCACCTCCCCATCCCACAGCTTTCGCCTCCCGTCCTAATCAACTTCAATCACTTCATAACAAACCCAGCGTGCCACTGGATGAGGGTAGTACCGTTTCGATGTGAGCATCCATTCAGCTGTCTGTGTCCGCTTCAGCGTCGGTCTGGTTTATTTATCTCGGGGAAAAGGTTTGTACCACGGGAACGAAAGCAACGGAGCAACACGTCAAAACGGCTCCATCAAACATCGGAGCACGCATTCTGCTACGTTAATCCGGCTCGGAGATAGTCCACGCAGCATCCTCTTCTTTTCAACAGCGCCTCTTCTTATTATCAGTGAAAGCGCGATACAACTATAAGCAGCAACCAATTTTTGTTATCATTGAGAAAAAGGAAGAAGAAGAAGAAAAAAGAAAAGGAAAAAAAAAAAAAAAAAGAAGAAGAAGAAGAAAAAACGAATAAAAAGAAGAAAAAGAAGATGAAAACAACTAATAATCAATCCGAAAATGGCTATAAAGCTTTGATACACTCCTACATATATAAGAATAACCTAAACGGTTCAGCGACGACTGATGCAGCTGCGACCCGGGTTTTTTTGTTGTTTGTTTTTTAAAGCTAGTGTTTTTTTGTAAACACCGACAAAACTGGCAGAGCGGCAAATCACTACCCGACTACGATACAATCACATGTCATGCACGCATGATACGGAGCGGTTGACGGCGATGAAAAGGCGATGCTGCATCAATGAAGAGACGCGGGTTTTTCAGGCGAAACACCGACCGGAGCAACGACTAGTTCCAGACCGAGCCGCCAGTGCTATCTCCGCTACTTTCCACAACTGTCCGATTGTTTTTTAAAGTTAACCGTCGGAACTCATCACAGCGCTGTCACTTCACGCGGCTGAAACAGCGCAGCTCGACAGTGGACGGTCACTTCCGCCTTGAGACACTTCAGTCACAGACCCAGTCTTTATGTTCGCCGCCAATGTTTTGGTTTCGTTGGGTGCACAGTAACACACAAGACGGACAGACGTCAGTCTACCAGCAACGGCGGCGGGGCACGAACCATCACTGACTGACTGGCATTGAATCACAACACTAGCTG
>JABMCL010003640.1:320000-332500 GCA_018857735.1 Alviniconcha marisindica | reverse complement strand
ATGACAGACAGCTATTAGAGTTGTGAGGTTCGGGGTGACCGAAACCTCGGCATTTGGGAAGAAAGACCTATGACAGACAGCTATTAGAGTTGTGAGGTTCGGGGTGACCGAAACCTCGGCATTTGGGAAGAAAGACCTATGACAGACAGCTATTAGAGTTGTGAGGTTCGGGGTGACCAAAACCTCGGCATTTGGGAAGAAAGACCTATGACAGACAGCTATTAGAGTTGTGAGGTTCGGGGTGACCAAAACCTCGGCATTTGGGAAGAAAGACTTACGATAGGCAGCTTTTAGAGTTTTTTTCGTGTGTTTTTTCGTGGCCAGTAGCTCGGCATTTGGGAAGAAAGACCTATGGCAGTCAGAAAGCTATTAGAGTTGTGAGGTTTGGGATGGCCAGTATCTTGCCATTTGGGACAGAAGAGCTATCATAGTCAGACGGCTATTTGTTTCCAGTGAGGTTTCGAGTGGCCAATACCTCGCCATTTGTCAGCGAAAGAAGAGCCATGATGCCACCATTAGAGTTTCTGATGTTCTGAGTGGTCAGGACCGTTGTCATTCAGGGGAGAGGAGAGAAAAGTGTGTATGTCGTTGTACAGCTGGTAGAGGTTACTGCTGGTCTGACACAGAGTCGTGGTTGAGGCAGTGACGCTTTCGCTGTAGCCGGGATCGTATCCATTCGGTTTCAGTATCAGTTTCTGTTCATGACTCAGCTGACTGAATGGCTGCCAGTTGGTCCTCCGAGCCCAGTTTTAACCCCAAATACAGAAAGAAAAACAAGAAGAAAAAAAAGAGAAAAAAAAAAGAGAAAAAAATCTGTCGGCACCGCTAGAAAACGGCGATAGGCCCAACACCGGGTGGCCATGTATATCAGTCCTTTATGGAATCTGCCGACTGCAGTGGCTGTCACAAGGAGCACCGCGCTAGGCAGTTGTAGCAGAGATTATAGCGGTATATAATGGCGTCTCGGGTTGTCAGCGGCGGCTGTGGAAACTATGGCTGCTTACTAACGTCAAAAGACAAAGATGACTCTAGTAAGTATGTACACATCATTATTAGTCTTGTCTCCATATAATTGTAAGTATGTACTTTTGATGCAAGAAAGCCATTGGAAGCAGCACGAAGGCTACCTATTGTGTGCACATAATGAGTAATTTTCTGCTTTTACGCATTTAAGCCGTTGGAACCAGGCATTAAAAGACATATTTACTAACTATGTAGAGATAATTAGTAATTATGTTAGTAATTATCTTGAAATAACCCTTTCGCGCTTCGCCCAACGGCTTAACAACGTCAAAAACACACAATTACTAATTATCGCTGACAGCGCATGCGCGAAGCACAGGCAGTCAATTTGGAGGACGGTCTGATCTCGCGGGAATGATTTCTCTGCGTGGGAATTGGTCCCCCTGCGACAATTGACTGAAAACTAAAGACTGAAAAAAAGGGGTAAGTATATATGATGAATGTGTTTTGTAAATGCGTACTTTCGGGTAAACATGGCGATGTGGATAGGTTAGCCTAAAACGAAGTGCTCACAAGCCCACACACGTGTACTTACGCCGTTTCAACATAAATATGTAAATAAGTAGCCCGATGGAAGCAGCACGAAAAACACATATTTACTATTATGTGCAGATAATTACTAATTATGTTAAAATAACGACTAATTACGTGCTTTTGACGCAAGTATGCCGTTAATTGTGAACCAAAAGACAAAATTAGTAATTATATGCAGATTATTAGCAATTGTGTCTTTTGACGCTGGTAAGCTGACCATAGGAAACACACAGGTATCAGGGCGATAGCCGGCGCTGTATACCTATGTTGTACACGTCTAGAGTGCCGGCGTAGACACCCACTGACACCGGTAATACATAACCTTGGCAGCTGCAAGAACCTGCGTCAGCTAGTGCACCCAGCAAGCAACCACACGGCCAGACAAAGCAACGGGAGAAAGTGGGTTTAAAAGCAGCGAGCGAGCGATGAATGGCAGCATCACTCACTTACACTGTTTCGTACAGGAGCTATGTTCCAGTGCCTACACACATTAATTTTAGCCTGCAGGTGGAAAGCTACACGTCCCTCCGAGGCAGGAAAATCTGTCGCCCAATGAATCAAAACTACGCTGCTGCCTTGGTAGCTCAGAGGGCGGGGGCGGGTTAGTTTTGTTTGGAGTGATACGAGGGGTGATACGAAAGCAAAAATAGCTGTGTAGGCAAGGCTAACGTGAACCCAAGTTGCATAATGTCAGTAACATCAGCATATTCTGATAATCAGACAGCCGGCAACTGAAGTATTCGTTGAATACCGCAGCCGGGTTTCGGCCAAAAACTGTCTTCCGCCAAAACCATGTTCAAACACGGCTTCACCCATACAGAGCAGCATCATAAACACTCTCAGTAATAACAACAATACCATAGTTCAGGAGCTGTGTGAGAGTCGAGGTGGCCGTCCTGAGCTGTCCGTCCTAACGAGCCTTCTCAGTGGTTTCCGTGGACATAAAGAATTATTGAACCGTGCTTCGGCATTGGCCGTCACAACTTGTCCCTAATATGTCAACTGACATCTGAGGACATTAAGCAACACTTCACCACCACCACCAACAACAATACTACTAATAGTGGATAGCTCGTATATATGCACAAATTTGTACGTACGGCTGAAAATGACGACGCCTCAGTTTGGTCTTTGGATCTCAGTTGTCAGTCCTGTTTTGTTCCCGGCCATAGTAGGTAGGTAATTAATAAACACTATTAATGATACTGCCAGACACATCAACATCAGTTTGTAAGCGAGTCAGGTCAGTACTTGTCCTTACTCTAGAGGCGCGCTGTTTTGTAGTGAGCTACTTAGTTATTTGATATACAGTGACCGCGAGTGGCATGTAAGGCCGGCTGCAATTCATCAAGTCGCAAATAAAAGCCTGAGTCATTGCTTACAAGATACATCACCCCAACAACAACAGCAACAGAGAGAGAGAGAGAGAGAGAGAGAGAGAGAGAGAGAGAGAGAGAGAGAGAGAGAGAGAGAGAGAGAGAGAGAGAGAGAGAGAGAGAGAGAGAGAGAGAGAGAGAGAGAGAGAGAGAGATTGACTGACTGATTGAACTTTATTTCTCAACGGTAAAGATAATTATTAGCACAAAGGCCGACTGACATATCTGCCGTTGCTACAGTACTACTAATAACCAAGACATTCACAGTGAAATATTATGACAGAAGGCTATAGACAAATACAGCATCAGTAAAAAAAAAATAAAAAAACAACAACAACAAAACAAAACAAAAACGAGACAGCGATTGCAACGGAAATGGAAAAAAAAAATATATAAAAATAGCAGTGAAAAACAACTGGAGCGAAAAATTCAAAACTCAATTAAACACACGCACGCACGCACGCACGCACGCACGCACGCACGCACGCACGCACGCACGCACGCACGCACGCACGCACGCACGCACGCACGCACGCACGCACGCACACACACACACACACACACACACACACAAACTGGGTAATTTACAGAGAGAGCAGGGGAAGGGGAGCTTATGAAAACGACAATAACAACAAAGAAAAAAGAAACGGATACTAAATTAGTAAATAACATTTTAAAAACAAAACAAAACCACAAAAAAAACACACACAACAATACAAAAACAAAACAAAAAACAATTAATAAGTAAAAGATATAGAAGGAATATATATATACACACATACATATACACACATGTATGCACATATTACACACACACACACACACACACACACACACACACACACACACACACACACACACACACACACACACACACGCACACACGCACCCCCCTTCCACATACACACACATACATATATGGCAATGATGTGACAATGAATATTCTAGAAAGCACTGCGATGATAACAATATACTACCGCTAATACTATGAACAGAAATTGCATAAGATCATATAATTTGATATTTTGTATACTTAGCACAGAGCTGGTATACAATCAAAACAAGAAATGTACCTCACCATCTAAGGAAAATATATCCATACATTTAAAACATAATTGCACGCACACGCTTGGGCATGCGCACACACTTATACATAAACACATAAAATGCCAGGTGTAGCAAACATTAGGAAACTAAATACTGTACGGTTCAAGACTGAAAACGTATATGTTACATTCAGTACGAAAATGTTGAAGAGCTTTAGATTTGAATGAGAGAGAGAGAGAGAGAGAGAGAGAGAGAGAGAGAGAGAGAGAGAGAGAGAGAGAGAGAGAGAGAGAGAGAGAGAGAGAGAGAGAGAGAGAGAGAGAGTAAATAACCCCGGAAAGCGGAAATTAGACAGATTTTTTGGAAGTATTTAAAGCATGCAAGGCTTTATTCAGAAATATTCCCGATCTAAATCTATCTAGGCTCGGAAGATTGAATCTTTGATGACATCAGAGGCCAGACCTTAAATTCCTGCGTATGCAGTGTGGGATTACAACTTACTGTAGCTCATGCTGAGCTTATACCAAGTGTATTGCTTTCTGTTAGTTTTCTTTTGTTTCAGTTTTTATTGTAAACGTGATCTAAATACATAAACGGTTCAAAAGAACGCTATTTATTAGGACAGAAACACAACCTGTAAATGTTCAGGGTAATCCCTTTATCGTGCTTTAAAACGATACTTAAACAACAGTTAAACGGTGAAAAATGTTTAACTGTTGTTTAAGAGTCGTTTTGTAGCTTGAACCTTTTATGTGTTTGGATCTTGTTTCAGAACGCTAGCAGTCATTCTTAATTGTTTCAGATTTTTGTTGTTAACGTGTTTTGAGAAGGCTAACTTTTGACTACACCTCTTATTTTATTGGCATAAGTGGTCATATGGTGCATTTTATGGCCAGTCCTTTGTGATGACAATGCTGATGGGTCGGGTGCAGCTGGTAGACAGTGACAGCTGGTAGCAGCATGTTTGAAGCAGGTCAGTCACTGCCCTTGGAAACAGCCATGCAGTTGGTAATTTTGGGTTTGCTAGGTATTAGCATTAGATCAATGCTTTAGCGTATGTGTGTTGAGAGACAAGGGGTGCATGTCTAACAGTGGGTACATGTGCGTGTTTCATGACTTTGAATAATTGAGAGATATGCAGTTCAGTTCTTCGTTGTGTGTTAATGTATACGATCGAACGACAGCTTTGATTTCCCACTGGGATAAATAAAGTATATTGTTATTGTTATTGTCTCGGTCTTTTTGATGGCAGCCACTGACCGTTGCATTTGGTAACAGCTGGTAAAACCCCAGCCATTCAGGTGACGATGACTGACCGTTGCATTTGGTAACAGCTGGTAACACCCCAGCCTTTATGATGGCGGCAATTGACAGTTGCTTTTGGTAACAGCTGGTAACACCCCAGCCTTTATGATGGCGGCGACTGACCGTTACATTTGGTAACAGCTGGTAACACCACAGTCTTTCTGGCAGTGACTGACCGTTACATTTGGTAACAGCTGGTAACACCCCAGTCTTTCTGATGGCGGTGACTGACCGGTGCAGTTGTTAAGACAGATGGCCGGCATTAGAAAGGCAGAAAAAGAAGCACGCATATAGCTGTATTCTGTAAACATGGTGCTTATATAACGTCCACAGAAACCATAAGGTTTATTAGGGACGGGGAGAAGGGGGGAAGGGGGTATGGAGGTAGGGGGGGGGGAGAGAGATTATATACCTATCGCTACACTGTCACCACCAGAATGACTTATGCATTAAGGTGGGCAGCGATGAGAGCCATTTTATGTTTCATTAATTGTGAGGGATAAAGTCGCAAGACAGTGCCACAGACCACAACTTTTGAAGAGAAAGGAGAACCGAAGCGGATTCGAACCGAAGTCCATCCGCTTACCAGCCTAACGCCTTACCGCTAGGCCAAACCGGCTCACTGTGTATTCTGGCCTACTCCAGGCTTTAAAAGAGAAACCTTTGAAAGCACTGGATCTGAGCCGGTTTGGCCTAGCGGTAAGGCGTTAGGCTGGTAAGCGGAAAGACCTCGGTTCGATACCGCTTCGGCTCTCCTTTCTTTTCAAAAGTTGTAGTTTGTGGACACGGTCTTGTGACTTTGTCTCTCACAATTAATGAAACATTAAAATGGCTCTCATCGCTGTCCATCTTAATGCAAGTCATTCTGGTGGTGACAATGTGGCGATAGGTATATACTCTCCCTCCCCCCCCCCCCCATACCCCCTCCCCCCCCCCTTTCTCCCCGTCCCTAATAAGCCTTATGGTTTCTGTGGACGTTAAGCACCATGTTTACCTACTTAAGCACTGGACCTGCTGGTTTGCTCCTAACATAATATATCAGTCCGACATCTGAGGCCTTTAAGCCCCACATCATCAGCTCTGGGTTCTCATCAGACCAGAGGGGACTTTGCTGTTCTGCTTCCGCGGTACTCATGATCCACAACGCAAAACACACGTACTGCACCCATGGCGCACACACCGCCTCTTTAATATCGGGCGCGAGAGTTGCGTGCTCAGTCCAGTCGCCCGGGAAACAAGACCGCAAGACCTAAGAGGCCACGGGTAACTGTTAGACCAGCTGTAACACTTGAACGGTTTTTCTTGTTGCCTTGTTTTTGGTTTTTTTGCTTTTTGTTTTGTTGGTTTCATTGTTACAGCGAGTCTCGCTACTCCTCAAGAACGCAAGCGGGATAGTAAACTGACCCCCTCACCTCCCTCCCCCCCTCCAACCCCCCCCAAAAAATAAAAAATAATAATAATAATAATAATAATTCCAACTCCCTCCCCAAACACACACACACTCACACACACACACACACACACACACACACACACACACACACACACACACACACACACACACACACCACAACCAACCAACACCACAACAACCAACACCCCCACCCACCCCGAAACAAAAACAAAAAAGCACACACACAAAACACACACTAAAAACAACAACAAACAAACAAAAACAGACAGCAGCAACAAAACCCAAACAACAACCAGCGGAGCATTTAAAATAAACTCCTCAGTTTACGCTTTCTATTTCCGTCTCTTCTACCTGTTGGAGAAAAGGCAGCCTTGTAGGACAGCCAGATAAGAGCATGTTTTCAGAGGGCTATATAAGATAGGAACTATAGTGGATTGTTGCCGTGAGCCGGTTTGGCGTAGCGGTGAGGCGTTAGGCTGGTAAGCGGAAGGACCTCGGTTCGATACCGCTTCGGCTCTCCTTTCTCTTCGAAAAGGTTGTGGTTTGTGGACACGGTCTTGTGACTTTGTCCATCACTTCCTACTGAACATTAAAATGGCTCTCATCGCTGCCCGTCTTAATGCAGGAATCATTCTGGTGGTGACAGTGTAGCGATAGGGATATACTCTCCCTCTTCCCCCACCTCCATACCCCCTTCCCCCCTTCTCCCCGTCCCTAATAAACCTTGCGGTTTCTGTGGATGTTAAGCGCCAGGTTTACTTACTGGGCTGTTGCTAAGAGGAAGCTGCAGTAGCCCAGACCAGCAGTTTCGTTTCTGTCCGAGGCTCTGTCGCGACTTTCCTCTTCTTGCAGACTTACACACACATTACATTGTTGAAATCCAAACACATAAACGGCTGAAAATAACGCGATTTATTAGGACAAAAACACAATCTGCGAATTTTCGGGGTAATTCCCTTTGTCAAGCTACAAAACGACACTTAAACAACAGTTAAACAGCGAAAAATGAGATGAGAAGCTAAATCACTTATGGGTTGGGCTATGTTGTTTTCCTATCCATATTTGGAAGAATTTTGGCGTGACAATGAGGTGTAATAGAGCGCTAGCAGACATTCTTGTATCAGATTTTCATTATATAGACGGTCACGTCCGGAGCTTTTAAATATCGGATAATATCGGAGTTCGTTGATGGTCATGTCCGGAGACTTTAAATATCGGATAATGTCGGAGTTCGTTGATTCGATTCCAAAGGACAGTTCGGCACGCGAAGCCATAGGCGCCAAAATGTCCGGAGAGTGAGTTCCAATTTGGACCGTAGTTGTCAATATCAGATTGTCTTTGGGTGATTTTTTTTTTGGGGCCCCAGCAGCCACAGTTGCACTGTAGAGCTATTGTGAAGTGAGCAAGAGGAGCCAATGTCTAACAAATCGCCCCCCCCCCCCCCACAAAAAAAAGCCCAACAACAAGAAACACGCATGTATTGAAGCCCCTCCGGTCGCTTGTCTAATTAAATGCACATCAAGTCATTATTCACTGTGTTTTGTTTCTATTGTCACTAAAAAAAAATCTCTGGTATTGGGGCAGGGGGGGGGGGTAGGGAGGGGGGGGGTAGGAGGGGGGGTGTCGGCAGAGGTTGTTCTAAATACCAGTGTAGTTAAAAATAAAACAACAACTAACAACAACAAAACCATACTTTGTCACATCGAATCTAATGACCAGACTTATTACTATGTTTAAATCCTTCTTTGACAAAGGCATGTCTGGTCCTGCTACATTGCACCTAATAAACATCGTGAGAGAGAGAGAGAGAGAGAGAGAGAGAGAGAGAGAGAGAGAGAGAGAGAGAGAGAGAGAGAGAGAGAGAGAGAGAGATCATAGTTCAGGAGCTGTGTGAGAATCGAGGTGGCCGTCCTGGGCTGTCCGTCCTAACGAGCCTTCTGGTTTCCGTGGACGTAAAGCTATATGAACCATGCTTCGGCATTGGTCACAGCTTGTCCCTAATATGTCAGCCGACATCTGAGGACATTAAGCATCACTTCATCATCATCATCATCATCAACATCAGAGAGAGAGAGAGAGAGAGAGAGAGAGAGAGAGAGAGAGAGAGAGAGAGAGAGAGAGAGAGAGAGAGAGAGAGAAGAGAAGGTCACGTGGGACAAATAAAACAAATCTACCTGAGCGCCTTGTGGGGGGAAGTGTAAGCTGTTTCCATGACAACTGTTTATCTCCAAATCCATTTTCTTTCACCATGATCAATCAGTCGACAGCATTGACTGTTATGCTCCCAGTCGTTTGTCTGTGGGTCTTTTCAGTCATTGTTTCTTTATATTTGTTTATTATTATTAATATTCTTCTTCTTATTATTATTAATTTTTATTTTTGGTGGGGGCGTCCCATACAGTGGTGTATTTTAGACATTCTTCTGTAACAACTTAGCCCCCTTCACTGTGAGAATAAGTCACATGAACAACAATTTTCGTGTCACAGTAGCGTTAAGAGCTGCTGTGGACTATCCGGCAAATGTTGATGATAATGAAGTGATGCTTAATGTCCTCAGATGTCAGTTGACATATTAGGGACAAGCTGAGACCAATGCGGAAGCATGGTTCAATATAGCTTTACGTCCACGGAAACCAGAAGGCTCGTTAGGACAGACAGCCCAGGACGGCCACCTCGACTCTCACACAGCTCCTGAACTATGAAAGGCAAATGTTGCCAGGGCAATGATATAATATATATATGTCTCCGCCTGCCAGCACAGATACTGGAGGACGGGAGGATAATAATAATAATAATAGATAACTTTTGTATAGCGCTATTCTCTGGTGTACCCAAACTCGCTGCGCTTTACAACATTCTCCAACATTTTCTAAGTGTCACAAACGTAATACATATAATTATGACAACTAACCATGTATAATATACAAGCACATGTGCCATATGAGAAGCAGCAATATATAAAGAAAATGAATCATTAGCTGCAGGGATCTAATTCCTCGGCTGAGCAGAACTCATAACTGTAATAGACTGCAAATTTGACATCCATTCCAGCAGTAGACTAATTCTCTACCCTCCGCCCCCCGGCCTCTCCATTCTTTTACTTTTTATCTCTGACTCACGGTGATTTACCTGCTTGTCAGTGTCTCTGCAACTCCGTCTGTCCTTGTCTGTCTCTCTGTCTCGGCCGGTGTCAATGCTTCATCTCTTTTCTTCCCGCTACCCCCGTCTCTCTCCCTCTCGAAAGTGGTGCATATCCATTGTAGTGTGCTTTTCGTGTCTCAAAAGGTGTTGGCTAAAACTGCATTCCCCATTTAGAATTGTCGGTACGGTGAGTCGGATAGCTGTAGAAGATGACATGATCACTTTTCATGCTGATATATCGAAGCCTGCGCTATGTGGATATAAGCTTGTAATCTTTTTACGCGGTAAATTGCCTGCCTGACAAGGAATGCCATTTGTCTACGTTTAATTTGACTCTTTTTATATTTAATTGTTTTTATTTTTATTTTTATCCAGTATGTTTTAGTGATTACTTTTTTTTTCCAGACCAAATGCTAAATGCGTAATACGCCTGAATGCATTTTGAACTGAGTCATGTTTACATATCGTTCAACCCACAATATTGTTATGGTCAAACCATTGATTATACAATAAACCATCTATCCATCCCCCCTCCCCCTCTCTCTCTCTGTGCAATCTGTCTGTCTGCCTCTTTCTCTATCCCACCCTCCTCCATTCTCGTTTTCCCAATGCTGAAGGAAACACGGTAGAGGAAAGGCTGAGGTGGTATACATGTGTGCTCTCACGTTGCGTTGATGGTTGAAATGTTGCTTTACGCCCATAGAAACAGTAGGTTTATTAGGGACGGGACGTCCAGGACGGGACGCCCAGGACGTCCACCTCGACTTTCACAAAGCTTCTGAGCTCTGATAGCGTTGCGTCCGCTACGATCTCATTGTTTTCACGCTCAGAACCGTCCTCACCAGTGTGCAAGGACTGCATACACACACGATGGGGGTCAGAAGACGACTTCATTGGTACAGCAGCTGCTCTACGGCTGCTCGCTTTCACCGATCGAGGAAGACAACATAGCAGTGAAAACACAGAGTTTGCAAAAGCCAAATTGATTCAAAACCTGAAACAGAACGGGGCCCAGAGCGCTCGTGCACAATCAAGACATAAAAGAATTAATTAGCGCTCGAAATACGTAACACAAGTACAACGACAAAGACCTGAGTCGCCTATGGTAACTCTCACCTGACAAACGTGTAAATACAAGGTACATAAACTCCACCAAGAGTACATCCTCTTTGTTGTTGTACTTATGTTACGTATTTTGAGTGCTAATTAACTCCCTTGTGTGTTGATTCAAACGGATCCAAGAATGATGTAATTAATGGACTGCGGGAATTCATTTAAGAGTCTGATTCAGTCAGTACAATTAGGCTAGGGATATAATATACTGATAATTATATCGGCACTGGCTTTGGACCTTTCCGTTCACTAAAACACCAACTGCTGGTACACCCACACAGCTTAATTTTCATCCGCTTGATTCTTTTCAGCGAATCAGCGGCCATAGTTTCACTCCTATCCGGAACACAGAATGCGCGCTCAGTAGTAAATTCCTCTAGTCTCGAACTGGCAATTAAGAACACGACAGACTGATAGCTAATTAGTTCTTAAGCCCAATTAACCATGACGGTTATATCAAGAAGAAGAAGAAGAAGAAGAAGAAGAAGAAGAAGAAGAAGAAGAAGAAGAAGGAGGAGGAGGAGGAGGAGGAGGAAGCGAAGAAGAGAAGGAGGCGGTTGAGGAGTTAGCTGCTGAATACTGAATCCCCAGTCAACCGCGACAGTGACACTTTTCGGGTGAACCACAAGTCAACAAACAACGAAAGGAAAATCTCCACTACTGTTTGTGCTGGAAGAGGGCATGGGGAAATGAAATCGAGTGCATTAGAACGACAGAAATCAAAACAGCAGAATTTCAGGTAGCAGACCAAGCATGTGCAGCTCTATTCTGACCTGCTTCTGGACTGAAAGAGGGCTATCTCTGATAGTTTGGATCCCAGAGAGAATTTGGTTTAATTTCTGCAATCGGGGATGGAGGAAGGGAAGGGGGGGGGGGGGGGGGGGGGGGAGGCAGGAAAGGAAGAACAGTAATTGAATTTTAACTTCCAAAGTCTCACAGGGTCAGAAAATAAAGGAATCGAAGAACAGGCCTAAAAAAAGTGCAATATTTTACAAAGCTGCCTGTTTCGATCGAAGGGGAAAACACTGACGTCAGCGCGGCTTACCCAGTCTTCGGCAAATGTATTATTACAAGAGAGGAACAGGAAACTGGGAATCTAATCTCAGTCTGATTTTCTTTCCCTCGTCCATCACGACGGATTTCTTTCTGACGTTCTGACGGAGCCCTCAAAATACTGAAAAGCAAAGGAAAGATGTCAACCGATTCTAAAACTGATTGAGGATGTACCTATGGTAAAGTTTATGTATCTTGTATTTATACGTATGCCATGTGAGAGTTACTGCAGGCAACTCAGGCCTTTGTTGTTATGTTTGTGTGACGTCTTTTGAGCGCTAATTAACTTCCTTGTGTGTTGTTCTAAACTCCCTTGTGTGTTGATTCTGATTCTGGAATGTTTTTAGAGACGTACACTAATTATGGCATTCTCCTTGTATGTGGCTTTAGAATGATACTGGTAGTTTTCAAAGTAAAAACGAATTTGCCGCCACAGTTCCTAAATTAGCTTAGTTGTTGGAGATAATTCGTCATCCTTCATTCATTTACACCTG
>JABMCL010003640.1:297500-315000 GCA_018857735.1 Alviniconcha marisindica | reverse complement strand
GAGCATCGACATGACTCCCCCCTCCCCATTTTTTTTTTTTAAAGTAGACACCCAGTAGCACCGATGAAAAAACTTTCTTATTGATGGATGTAAGATGGATGAAACCCCTCTGAACTGATACTCGTATCTTTGCTCAAAGTGGAATGAACACCATCGATCGAACATCCCCAAATACCATTGCTCAAAGTGGAATGAACACCATCGATCGAACATCCCCAAATTCCTTTGCTCAAAGTGGAATGAACACCATCGATCGAACATCCCCAAATACCATTGCTCAAAGTCTTCTTCGAACACGCCATGCACAGAGTGACATAGACAAGAGCAAGCATAATTTCCATAATTGTTTTACTTGCCTAAAGTCAAAATGTGCAAGGCGATCTCCAACATAAACCTTGGTTATTAATAACGTAACACGGATGACAGCACCCCAGACACTCGTTGCCCAACAAGAGTTCATTCAGCATGACCTCAAAAATATAAATTATCCGTGAACTTTATCGCTTGATTCGTAAACACCAGTCATATAAAGGGGTCGCCGTTTTTATCACGTGCCACGCCTATTTCCCTTGGGGGGTTGGGATTACAACCTGGGGGGTTGGGACAATTATGGCCGTGTCGCCAGAGGTGGGACACAAAATAACCCGGGTGATTACTCTGAGTCAGCTAGTGCCCAAACTGGAATGATGTGTCTAAAGTCATACGCGAGCATACAACTTCACATGAGATGCTGCAACAGGTGTCTGGTCTTTTCTCCCCTGCTGAAGTCAGTATACTGGTTCGGGGAAGGCTAGAAATTGACGTGTGTGGTGTATGTGTGTGTATGTGTGTGTGTGTGTGTGTGTGTGTGTGTGTGTGTGTGTGTGTGTGTGTGTGTGTGTGTGTGTGTGTGTGTGTGTGTGTGTGTGTGTGTGTCGCGCGCGCGCGCGCGCGGAACCGATATGGCTTGCCTCATGTTTTCGTCCCTGAATTGTGGCTGCACGTCAGATATTATTATTGAATCTCTCCTTTGTATGATCGATCGTTGTGCCACCACTGAATCTACCATGATCCACGAAACATCTTGATAATCCTAATTTGTACTTATAGGCATAACCATTTGATCGCACCACAGTCTTCCACAATTATGTAGGATAAACCCCAAACTCGACGAGAGAGAGAGAGAGAGAGAGAGAGAGAGAGAGAGAGAGAGAGAGAGAGAGAGAGAGAGAGAGAGAGAGAGAGAGAGAGAGAGAGAGAGAGAGAGAGAGAATGAGAGAGAGAGAGAGAGAGAGAGAGAGAGAGAGAGAGAGAGAGAGAGAGAGAGAGAGAGAGAGAGAGAGAGAGAGAGAGAGAGAAAAGGCCGGGGGAAAATGAAAGGAACGAACAATGTAAAAAATGAAGGAATGACTGAAAACGGAGGAAAGGAAATAGAATGAAGAAACAACTGAAAGAAAGAATTTCTAGTTCAAAACGACAGGCAAACAGGAAAGATAAAGCGACAGAAAGATGATGGCTTTCGAGAATAGCGGAAAACAAAAGATCGAACAACTGTAGTAAAAGAAAGATTCAAACAAAGAAGGAGAATAAAGCAAACAAACAAAAAACAACTGACGGGTAGACAAGAGATATAAAAAGCGTAAAGATGATGACTGTTGAGAATAGCAAAAAGAAAGACTGAAACAAAGGAGGAGGAGGGGGGGGGGGGGGGGGAGTGGGAAGCTCATGGGAAGGCAAGAGATATAAAAAGGCGTGAAGATGATGACTGTTTAGAATAACAAAAAGAAAGACTGTAAAAAAAAAAGCCTGACAGGCAGACAAGAGACATAAATATAGACTGTTGAGAATAAAATAGAAAAAGAAAAAGGCAAACTCCGCACAACCTGTAATAAAAGCTTATAAATTTTTAATTTTTTTTAAAGGCACTCCCGGGCATATATCAGACAAGAACCTGAGGCGCGGAGATGGCCAGGACTGCTGTTTCTGATTCCCACTGGCTGTGTGGATGTGATGGGGAAGCGGCTCCTGGCGAAAGACTGAAGCGGCTGGCTGCAGTGACCATGACCTCCGTCGTGTCTGTCAGCACTGGGTGCATGCATGGCCATCGACTGCTGCTGCGGACTGTCCGCCTTCTCTGCAGCCGGGTGAACACCTTCCTCCTTTCGCGGGGCTTTACGTCCACAGATACCATCCGGCTTATTAGGGGCGGAGGGGGGTGGGGTGGGGTGGGGGTGGGGTGGGGTGGGGGGGGGGATAGGGAATGAAAGTCCAGGCCTACCACCCCGTTCACACAGCTCCTGAGCTCTGAGGCGAGTCTTCTTTTCTTCACAGTGCTTTACGTCCACAGAAACCATAAAGCGTATTAGGGACCATGGGAAATTGGATAGGGAATGGATGACAGCCCAGGCCAACCTCCCTGTTAACACTGCTCCTCAGCTCTGAGGTGGGTCTTCTTCTTTCATGGTCCACAGAGACTATAAGGCTTATTAGGGACGGGGAGAAGAATGGGACACACACACACACACACACATACACACACACACACACACACACACACACACACACACACACACACACACACACACACACACACACTTAAAAACAAAGGATTACGCTTTACAATTCTCCCTTGATGTTACATTCTGTTTCTAGATCTAGCTTCGTAAGCGACGGCTAATGGGACTAGCTCTGGACAACGACCACAAGAGTCTCCATGCAACATGCAATCAGTTCCCTTGTAAGCTAGATCATTCTTAAAGAGACAGCCAATCACGCCGTGTCACGAAATCGAAGCGAAATTGGGCAGCGTTGATCGGGAATCATTCTCACTGAACTTGGTCCCGGTGAGCCACGAGATCGAAAACGCGGTTGGATTCCCATTTTGGCACATTCCAGCCTCGCTTTCTATCTCACTGCCCAGCGTGACGAGGCTCATTTAGAATGACCCCAGGTCAGTACCGTGTCCAGTCTCCATTTGACTTCGTCATTCGACGTAACCTCCCTGGTAAATAGTCTTAAGAATGGTCCACGAAGTACACGCGAAAAACGTGCGTGTTGTGTGGAAAAAATGGCCAGTTTTGCCAACATTACGTATGAGTAAAACAACTGAGTTCCAGGAATCACTTAACTGCTGTCACCGGATGGCAAAACATCGGTGCAGTCCAACGTGAAGCTGTTCGAAAATTTCAAATGTCAGCCTTTTCGCTAAGTACTCACGAGTTTCCTGGTATTCATGAGTTTCCCTACCCATGACACTGAATAAAGAACTGCCTTGAACAATGGGTTGAATGAGACTTCCGATTCGGCCGAGTTATACATCCGTAAAAATAGCTGAGCGAGAAAGCGTGAAAAAACTCACTACAACACCGCTAAACTCGCTCAACCTAGGCCAAACATGGCGGAACCCATACACAAAGTCATGGAACGTGAAACTTAAGTTGTGAATAGAGGCGTCGCCGGTCGCCTAGGAAACGCCAAAGATCCACAAGAGCAATCGTCCACAAAGCTAAGTTAATGACTGGTTATTTTATTGCCAGCATTCTCAAATCGTTGTCAAATGACGAACATATGAAAAGGTAGACACACTTGAATTCTGTTTAACACTCCTAACATCTTCAAGTTACTTGACTTCGTGACTTGAATATGTCATGGCTTCGTACTGGTGTCACTTTGAAAATGTCAAAAGAAACCGTATAAGTATGTTGATAAATATTATACACATCATCCCAACGTGCCCAAATTCTATAGCCTCATGAATATGACTTCAAAATCTAAGAATGTTAAGCTTGCTAAATTTATTAGTTGTATCTCTGAGTTATTTTGATTAAGCCAATAGCGAAACACAACGAAACAAAGAAATATTAATTTTTTGCGCCTTAGCCTTACATATTTATAACAACTTTGATTTGTGTTTGAACTTTTTTTTTGGTCTTATATATAAAGTGTGATTTGTTATTTATTAGTAATACTCATGTACTGGTTGATAAGGAATGTCGTGTGCGAATGTAACTTCACTTTTTAGCCCTGAGGGGCAAAAAGCTCAATAAAACCTTGAAACCCTTGAATAAAACAACATCGCAAAGGGCGCGTGCAGGTAATAGGGCGATTTATCCCCGTTTTGGTTGACATGATCTTTAAGCGGCAAGACCACACCGCTGGAGCAGTACCTAAACAGGACACAGTGATTGACGAGAGTGGGGATCGACGTTCTCGGAGTCAGGGCCGGACAGATATCTTGTTCCTCACTACAATCCCGCTGAGGTTTGAATAGGGATGGGCAGTGTTTGAACTGGCAGTTTAACTATCGCTAGCCAGGAAAGACATGTAGCGGAAAAGGTCACAATCAATGCAAGGCGAAAACAACAACTATAGTTCCTACTACAATCTGGACGAGGATGAAGCTAGATTCAAGCTTACTGAAATTGTAGTTGAAGGGTTAGATGCGTATCTTTAGATTTTATACTCTCAAAAATGCGACGTATGAAAAGAAAAACAAGCAAACAACAACAACAACAAACAAAGAAGAAGAAGAAGAAGAAGAAGAAGAAGAAGAAGAAGAAGAAGAAGAAGAAGAAGAAGAAGAAGAAGAAGAAGAAGAGGAGGAGGAGGAGGAGGAAGAAGAAGAAGAAGAGGAGAGAAGAAGAAGAAGAAGAAGAAGAAGAAGAAGAAGAAGAAGAAGAAGAAGAAGAAGAAGAAGAAGAAGCTTTTTGTGTATAATCTGGAGCATCAGCCGCCATGGCTTAGTGCTTATGGCACTTTGGAATGCCGATCAGAAGGTTGTGGGTTCCAGTCCCATCCGAGACAGGGTAGATCGTTTCCGGTGCAGACCATTTTGCCCAGAGCTGGGAGCTAGTGCTACTGGTCCAGTGGAATCGTCCTGATGTGATGACCCTGGACGGCTGATGTGATGACCCTGGACGGCTGATGTGATGACCCTGGACGGCTGATGGGATGACCCTGGATGGCTGATGGGATGACCCTGGATGGCTGATGGGATGACCCTGGACGGCTGATGTGATGACCCTGGACGGCTGATGGGATGACCCTGGACGGCTGATGGGATGACCCTGGATGGCTGATGGGATGACCCTGGACGGCTGATGGGATGACCCTGGATGGCTGATGTGATGACCCTGGATGGCTGATGTGATGACCCTGGATGGCTGATGTGATGACCCTGGACGGCTGATGTGATGGCCCTGGACGGCTGATGTGATGACCCTGGATGGCTGATGTGATGACCCTGGACGGCTGATGTGATGACCCTGGACGGCTGATGTGATGACCCTGGACGGCTGATGTGATGACCTGGACGGCTAATGGGATGACCCTGGACTGCTGATGGGATGACCCTGGACGGCTGATGCGATGACCCTGGACGGCTGATGTGATGACCCTGGACGGCTGATGTGATGACCCTGGACGGCTGATGGGATGACCCTGGACGGCTGATGGGATGACCCTGGACGGCTGATGGGACGCTGACTTCCAAGAACTAAACCGCTCCGAGGAAAAGACTGGGACCACACAGCCATGCTCATGTCTTTGGGGTGTGTTTGCTCAAATTACCTGGCTTTCCAAACTCGTACGCTCAGTTTATTTTGAACTACGTCACAAGGTCAGCTAATTTTGAACTCCGTCAGATACGCTCAGCTAATTTTGAACTCCGTCACATACGCTCAGCTAATTTTGAACTCCGCCGCATTAGTTCCATCCAGACTATGTTCAGAATAGCGAACGGAACAGCATGTGTTTCAATCTTCATGACATTATATGCTTGACGGGCACCGCAGGAATCGAACGGTAGAGTGGATGGAGCATGAAGCGGCGCGACGAGGCCACTGTTCGTTGCGGAACTGGACTATAGTGTAGCTATAGTGAACTATAGTGTAGCTGTTACTGACCGGTCAGCACAACTAGAAAGGACCGATGAGTGATGACGCAACAAACTGCCCCCCCCCCCCCCCCTCACCCCGCTGACAGTAGTTTCTTCCGATGAAAGCTGAACTCTGGCTTCGTGAAGAACAGAAAGGCTAGAAATGGTGTAAATACTGAACACTGGATTCGTGAAGAACAGAAAGGCTAGAAATGGTGTAAATACTGAACGTTGGATTCGTGATGAACAGCGGGAGGGCTAGAAAGGGTGTAGATACTGAACACTGGCTTCGTGAAGAACAGAAGGGCTAGAAATGGTGTAAATACTGAACATTGGATTCGTGATGAACAACGGGAGGGCTAGAAAGGGTGTAGATACTGAACACTGGCTTCGTGAAGGACAGAAGGGCTAGAAATGGTGTAAATGCCTGGCTCCGAGAAGAAACGAAGATCTAGAAATGGTGTAAATGGTGCGAAGTGTTGCAGACATGCTGCCGAAAGTCTGACCTTTCAGTTGATGCTCTTGGGCGGCGAGACGAGAAGGTGGACGCAACTCGGTTATGAGTTGTTTGGGTGGGGGCCAGAAGGTGGATGCAACTCGGTTATGAGTTGTTTGGGTGGGGGCCAGAAGGTGGATGCAACTCGGTTATGAGTTGTTTGGGTGGGGGCCAGAAGGTGGATGCAACTCGGTTATGAGTTGTTTGGGTGGGGGCCAGAAGGTGGATGCAACTCGGTTATGAGTTGTTTGGGTGGGGGCCAGAAGGTGGATGCAACTCGGTTATGAGTTGTTTGGGTGGGGGCCAGAGGGTGGATGCAACTCGGTTATGAGTTGTTTGGGTGGGGGCCAGAGGGTGGATGCAACTCGGTTATGAGTTGTTTGGGTGGGGGCCAGAAGGTGGATGCAACTCGGTTATGAGTTGTTTGGGTGGGGGCCAGAAGGTGGATGCAACTCGGTTATGAGTTGTTTGGGTGGGGGCCAGAAGGTGGATGCAACTCGGTTATGAGTTGTTTGGGTGGGGGCCAGAAGGTGGATGCAACTCGGTTATGAGTTGTTTGGGTGGGGGCCAGAAGGTGGATGCAACTCGGTTATGAGTTGTTTGGGTGGGGGCCAGAAGGTGGATGCAACTCGGTTATGAGTTGTTTGGGTGGGGGCCAGAAGGTGGATGCAACTCGGTTATGAGTTGTTTGGGTGGGGGCCAGAAGGTGGATGCAACTCGGTTATGAGTTGTTTGGGTGGGGGCCAAAAGGGTGGATGCAACTCGGTTATGAGTTGTTTGGGTGGGGGCCAGAGGGTGGATGCAACTCGGTTATGAGTTGTTTGGGTGGGGGCCAGAGGGTGGATGCAACTCGGTTATGAGTTGTTTGGGTGGGGGCCAGAAGGTGGATGCAACTCGGTTATGAGTTGTTTGGGTGGGGGCCAGAAGGTGGATGCAACTCGGTTATGAGTTGTTTGGGTGGGGGCCAGAAGGTGGATGCAACTCGGTTATGAGTTGTTTGGGTGGGGGCCAGAAGGTGGATGCAACTCGGTTATGAGTTGTTTGGGTGGGGGCCAGAAGGTGGATGCAACTCGGTTATGAGTTGTTTGGGTGGGGGCCAGAAGGTGGATGCAACTCGGTTATGAGTTGTTTGGGTGGGGGCCAGAAGGTGGATGCAACTCGGTTATGAGTTGTTTGGGTGGGGGCCAGAAGGTGGATGCAACTCGGTTATGAGTTGTTTGGGTGGGGGCCAGAAGGTGGATGCAACTCGGTTATGAGTTGTTTGGGTGGGGGCCAGAGGGGGAGACGGGAGGGGGAGGCGGGGGCGGCCAGGGGCTACAACTAGTGCAAGATAATCTAATTACCGTGCCACCGGCAAACGAAGTAATTGAAAATACAGCTTCGCCAGTCTGCACGCGGATTTTAAGAATTGTATTATCAACTAGTACTTCAGTCTACCGATTCCTGTGACTGAAGCACAGGCGGTTGACAGGACGTCAAAGTCCGATTGCTAACTAGCTAACTTGTTGCCGCCTACGTTTTACGGCCTGTACATGCGATCAGCAGTGGTTCCAATAGCAGGGGTACTTTAACACTCCTGCGTGTATCCCGGTCCTTCTCCGTCCTAACGACCCTTCTGGTTTCCGTGGACGTAAAGCTATACTGAACCATGCTTCGGCATTGGTCTCAGCTTGTCCCTAATATGTCTACGACATCCGAGGACATTAAGCATCACTTCATCATCATCATCCAGGTCCTTAGACTAACATCGTACATTAACTCTGTTTAATCACTGCAAGTGCATATCATTATTACCTTTCACTTTGAGAGAAAGAACGTTTAGCGTAAGAAGATAGAAGCCTGTCAGTCTTCAGTCCAAGAAATATATACACTAAACGATCAGGAAAGCCTAATGAAACGGTTCCAGTGCTAGTCTGATCGTGCCAAAGTAGGCCGCCGCCGCCTTTTTCTTTTTCCGTCGCCCAACAGCTAATGCCTCAAGCGCCTCAACACTTCAAATCTTTCCAGACAAATATTACGTTTTGACAATACAATAATCGATTTGCTGTAGCAGAGCACTGGGCGGAAAAGAGTGAGAGTTAATGGAAAGCTTCAGATCTTTCGAGACTAATGTTATGTTTTGACAGTACATGCAGTAATCGATACACTGCAGCAGAGCATTTGGCGGAGAAGATTCCGAAATAATGGAATGCCAAAGCAAAGGTGACAAAAGATCGTTTGGGTAAAATCAAGAAACCCGACGTGTCGTTGACTGAGACACCAACTGAAAAAGAGACAGGGCGTAGGATAGGGTAAGACTGATGAATGTGACAGACGACCAGACACTGATGGTTCGATAGATCGTCCTGAGATGAGTCCGCGCGCTTGACAGGATGTTTAAATCCCAGAACTGGCTGGTTCGACGGACACACTTCCTCAAGGCAGGCAGACCTGACGAGAAAATCACGCCGGCGAGGACTGTCCGCCGCACGGAAGTCTACGACCGTACTAATCACAAGTACACCGCGACTCGGTGAAGAGTGCGTAAACTTTGCAAGCTGCATGCGCCGAAGAAGACTGCGACTGACTGATGAGATGGACTCGGCAATGAGACCATGCAGTCTCCCGCAACTGCCGGTTCGGACGAGCTGACCTGCTAATACAGCATGGGCTGGGGCGGCTTTGGCTCGGAGGAAGGCCATGAAAAAGGTGTCTCGTCTGTTTCCAATCAGCGATGCTTGGCTGATCGATCTCGAAAGACTGCTTTTAACGCCCAATCACAGGCGATGGTCGTTATAGTCAGGCCGAAACACAATTCACCACTCACGTCGAAAAGTCCGACACATGTGATTAGGCTATATGGCGGAAGACGATTAGGGGGAAATAAAGTTGAATGAAGCGGGTCAACAGAAACGACGAAGAGCTGTACCGACGGGCTGCACTGATTGATGTAAGCAGTTTTTGCTTGTTGTACGGGCCAAGTGTTCTGTTTTTAATGTACTGTCACGAATATATGAAATACATGAAATATGTTTGTTTAAACCAAATGATGAAGAATTCCTGGTAGTTGGCGAAGCACTAAAAGCTATGTTCTGTCCTACTGATGGCTTAAATTTGAAACCTTCAGTAGTTCTGGTTTCTAGCATTCAGCACAGTCGGTAATTTCTGCGTCCGCGTTACCCCATCGCAGGAAGCGATGCATGACGCGGCGGGCAGATGGTGCATGACCATGACCACTTTCACATTAGTGTACTACTACACGGTTCGCTGCTTCAACTCTGCCGTCTTCCGTCGTCTTGAACTGGGACTGACCAAAGCAAATGAGCCTTAAGTGACCATGGGAAAAGAGTACTTTGTGACTGTGAGGCGGAAACTTACCTCAGATCAAACGTCCACACTTCGACACACACCGGCGACTGCGCAAATAGTGTGAAGGACTACGGCGGACACTTTATGCTAAATGATGCGTAGATTACAATCATCACTCTCCCACTCAACCGCCCACCCCCCACCGCCAACAACAAAAGGTTAGTTCTTGAATTTTAACGTCCACCAGCACTCAAAAGACACTATCACCAAAATCTGCTGGAAAAAAAGAGAAAAAATAAACAAAATAAATAAATACTTAGATAGCGTCCGTCACTACGAGTTTCGTAAGAAGCAATCAGTCTGTTTAAAGCTAAGTTTCTGGCCAATCGAAACGAAAACATGGACTGTCCAGTACGTGTGCCAGACCCAACTGAACTAAAGACAAAACTGACTTTCCAGTAAGTGTCCCAGACGAAAAGATTGACTTTCCAGTACGTGCACCAGACGAAAAGTAAAGACAAAACTGACTGTCCAGTACGTGTCCCAGACGAAAAGTAAAGACAAAACTCAGTGTCCAGTACGTGTGCCAGACGAACAGTAAAGACAAAACTGACTGTCCAGTACGTGTTCCAGACGAAAAGTAAAGACAAAACTGGCTGTCCAGTACGTGTCCCAGACGAAAAGTAAGACAAAACTCAGTGTCCAGTACGTGTGCCAGACGAACAGTAAAGACAAAACTGACTGTCCAGTACGTGTTCCAGACGAAAAGTAAAGACAAAACTGACTGTCCAGTACGTGTCCCAGACGAAAAGTAAAGACAAAACTGACTGTCCAGTACGTGTTCCAGACGAAAAGTAAAGACAAAACTGACTGTCCAGTACGTGTGCCAGACCAAACTGAACTAAAGACAAAACTGACTGTCCAGTACGTGTGCCAGACCAAACTGAACTAAAGACAAAACTGACTGTCCAGTACGTGTAGTGCCTGACAAAAAGATTGACTTTCCGGTACGTGTGCCAGACGAAACGTGAAGACAAAACTGACTGTCCAGTACGTGCGCCAGACAAGGCCGGCTGACGTAAAGACAGACTGAACTAACGGTCCACTGCAGGTACGGCGAACGCCAAAGATGGAGGTTAAACCAGCTGGCTGTACCGTACCGCGTGTACGTGTGTAACTTGAAAACGTAATTGGACTGTTCCGCGTGAAATATATACCTACAGGTATAGACAGTGGCTCTCATCACTGCCCACCTTAATGCAGAAGTCATCCTGGTGGTGACGGTGTAGCGATAGGTATAAAACCTCCCCCCACCTCCATATCCCCTTCTCCTCTTCTCCCCGTCCTCTGATAAGCCATTTTGGTTTCTGTGGACGTTAAGCACCCTGTTTACTTACTTACTTACAATGTAAAGACAAAACTGGACTGTCCAGTGCATGTGTCAGACCAAAAGTACAGACAATGGTGTGAAACCTCCCGGTATTCGCAGAGAGTGACGATATAATTATACAAGGCTGACATGCCCGGCGGCTGGAACTGAACTGGCACCACAGAATTCCGACACTCAGGGTACTTTCCTCCCACCTCGCTGTTCTGTCCACAACTCACCAGTCTGCCAGTGTCAGCCAGGCTACACGTTACTCACAAACTACTTCTCTCAGCTTGCATGTCTGTACCTACAGGCTAGCTCTCCCCGCCCTGCCAAATTAGCCAAAGCAGCAACAGCAACAGTGGAGTCACCGAGTCAGACACGCTGCACCCTCTCGGCCGTCAAAGCACTACGAGTACTTGCTCGACACCATCGCGATATCTACTGACTCAGGTGATGAACTTATTTTGTCCCGCTAACCCCCCTCACCCATCTCTCTCTCTCTCTCTCTCTCTCTCTCTCTCTCTCTCTCTCTCTCACACACACACACACACACACACACACACACTCACACTCACACTACCACACACTCACACACACACACACACACACACACACACACACACACCACACACACACACACACACACACACACACACAACACCGTCATTCCCTTTCTCTGTTTTCATGTAGCATAGCTCTGTTAGCTGGCTGGACAAAAGCAAAGTCTGACGTTGAAACCTTAAAGACCTGCTCCGTCTTGTCGTCTGCCCAGGCAGTTCTTGTTCTTCGAAAAGCGTTTTGTTGTGTGTACTGACAAGTGGTTCTCCTCCCACTTTTCCTTTTCATGTAGGATAACGTTTGATTGGTTGGTTGGACACCCAGCAAAGCTTGACGAAAACGCGAAAAACGTGTTTGTCTCGTCGTCTGCCAATCAGTATTGCTTGTCTTTATAGAGTCGTTTTTGTGTGTTTTGACGAATAGGAAGAGTCCCCTACCCCTCCCCTCCTCCTTCCCTTTTCCATTTTGATGTTGCGTAACTGTCTGCTGGTTGCGTGGTCAGTAAGCGAAGTCTGACGAAGAACGTGAAGAATTATTCCGTCTTGTTGTCTGGTGCCACTAGTTCTTAGTGTCTTTGCAGAAGCGTGTGTGTATGTGTGTGTGTGGAGGGGAGGGGGGGGGGGTGGTCAGTGTTTGCTTCGAACTGTGGGGAGAGTTTCTATGTGTTATGATCAATCGGAAATGGTTGGGCGTGCAGTTTTAACGAGTGAGAAGTGTTTGTGTGCGTTCTGAACAGTGGGAAGAGCGTGTGTGTGTGTGTGTGTGTGTGTGTGTGTGTGTGTGTGTGTGTGTGTGTGTGTGTGTGTGTGTGTGTGTGTGTGTGTGTGTGTGTTGACCGAATTTGTGTGTTTTGACCGAATTTGTGTGTGTGTGTTGACCGAATTTGTGTGTGTTTTGACCACAGGGAAGAGTTTGTGCGTATTTTGACCAATGGAGCGTGTTCGTGTGTGCTTTGGCCAGTGGGAAGTGTTTGTGCGTGCTTTAAACAGTGGGAAGAATTTGCGTGTGTTTTGACCAGTAGCAGTGGGACGGCTTAGTGACCACTCACTGCACACATGCATGCATTCCTGCGTGCTAACTGCAGACCCGAGAGCGTGCCAGCAGAGAGCGCGAGCTCATTACCCTGATTACATGGCCACTCCGCTGCGGTCAAGTGTCGGCCGTCTGGACCCCTTTCCGGTTGGCCTACGTCACTGATCAGCGTTTATCGCCCGTGACCGTGACCGCCGATGATTGGCCACTGACTGTCCGACACTTTTACCCTGCAAGGCGCACGCCTTCAAGATGCGTTGCGATTGGCCGTGTGTGTGTGTGTGTGTGTGTGTGTGTGTGTGTGTGTGTGTGTGTGTGTGTGTGTGTGTGTGTGTGTGTGTGTGTGTGTGTGTGTGTGTATGCGTGCGTGCGTGCGTTGCGTGCGTGTGTTGTGTGTGTGTGTGTGTGTGTGTGTGTGTGTGTGTGTGTGTGTGTGGTGTGTGTGTGTGTGTGAGTGTGTGCGCGTGCGTGCGTGGTGCTGCTGGTGCGTGTGCGCGTGTGTGTGTTGTGTGTGTGTGTGTGAGTGTGTGCGCGTGCGTCGTGCGTGCCTGCGTCGCGTGCGCGCGCGTGTGTTGTGTGTGTGTGTGTGTGTGTGTGTGTGTGCGTGTGTATAGGGCCGCGCGCTGTTTTATTTCTTCTTCTTCTGCTTCTTCTTTGGTTACGGGGTATAACGCTAAATAAGAGTTATATTATTATTATTATTATTTGTATCTATGTGTGTATGTACTTTTGTATAACATAATATTATCTCTAAACACCCACCTGCGTACACTTTTTTTATTATCTGCGTGCGAGTGACCTCCCAAACTCATGTTGTATCCTCTCAATCGCGGACGCTGTAAATGCTATAAATGTCTTTGTATTGTGCTTCTCAACGCAATTGCCATAGTGCAAACATTAACCCCTTCACTGCTCCAGCCAGTAAAATTTCCGGGCTGAAAGATGCACGGATTTTCCTCAAAAACAGTATACTTCTCAGTCCATTAACACATCTACTTTCAGTGCGATGCATTTTAATAAAAACCTTTTCCAAAGCCTGTGGAGAAAAGAAGACAAAAAGGCTCAAGGGTTTCAAATTTTGCACTTTTATTGATCGTTTTCAAGTGACATCATGGCAGTGAAGGGGTTAATTTCTGCTGCGGACCCGTGTCATATTCTTTATTGCTCTTCTTTTCATTTTCGCCCCGCCCCTCTTCCCATGGCTTTTTTTGCAGTAGTGTTTTGTTTTTGTTTTTTTCATCAGCACCAAACCATTTACGTTACATTGCATGCTCTATTTGTTTTTGTTTTTCGTTTCCCCTGACTTCATTTTATACTCTCTCCGCAAGGCTTCAGCTTGCCGTCTCAGCACTAAAAAGTTTGCATTATGTTGCACGCTGCATTTCATGCTACCTTAGATCGATAACTTGGCTTCATTCTCTCCGCCCCATCCCCGCTCCCTTAGTCTCTCTCTCTCTCTCTCCCCCCCTCTCTCTCCCACCCACCCCCTCTCTCTCCCACCCACCCCCTCTCTCCCACCCCGCTCTCTCCCACCCATCCCCTCTCTCCCACCCCCTCTCTCTCCCACCCCCGCCCCGTATCTCTCTCGTCTGTATGATGACTACTTGCCCTACTTTTGTGTTTCGCCGTCCATTTGTTGGCAGCCCATCCAATGACGGCCGACATAAAAAGAGAAATAATGATGGCCCTCGACACGAACCTATTGTGAGTGATGGCTCGCTATCTCTCCGGCTGTGCCGTAGGGGGCAAGGAATAAGGAACCAAGGAACCGACAGAAATAGCGATCAGTAGGCCCGGAATGCACGGACAGACCGGTATGTATCTATGACATGGACGCACAGACCGGTATGTATCTACGGCATGGACAGAAAAAACGGCATGTATCCATGGCATGACGGACAGAACGGTATGTAAGCTATCCACGGCATGACGAACAGAACGGTATGTAGGCTATCTACGGCATGTCGGACAGAACGGTATGTAAGCTATCCACGGCATGACGGACAGAACGGTACGTAGGCTATCCATGGCATGACGGACAGAACGGTACGTAGGCTATCCACTGCATGACGGATAGGACGGTATGTAGGCTATCCACGGCATGACGGACAGAAAGGTATGTAGGCTATCCACGGCATGACGGACAGAACGGTATATAGGCTATCCACGGCATGACGGACAGAACGGTATATAGGCTATCCACGGCATGACGGACAGAACGGCATGTAGGCTATCCACGGCATGACGGATAGGAAGGTACGTAGAGGCGGCCATGGACAGACAGAGCGGTATGTAACCGTGGTCTGGACAGACAGAACGGTATGTAACCGCGTCATGGACGAACAGAACGGTACGTACGCGACCTGGACGGACAGAACGGTACGTACGCGACCTGGACGGACAGAACGGTACGTAGACGCGGCCATGGTCAGACAGAACGGTACGTAGACGCGGCCATGGTCAGACAGAACGGTACGTAGACGCGGCCATGGTCAGACAGAACGGTACGTAGACGCGGCCATGGACGTTCCGCAGTCACATCTGCGCCCTTTCGACATCGCTCAATACATTTCACGTTCGCGTTTCTGGCTCTCTGTCAGTGAGCTAGAGGAGGACTGAAGAGCTGGACGAGAACTCATTATTGGGGTATTTACATATTGCTGTTCGGGTAGCTGGATACCACCACCATGCTCACTTCCTACACAGTAATTCTGGCCCCATATTGTGTTTGGCACAGCCAGCAAAGCAAGCACACGGTGGGGCCGTAGGTCACTGCAGCTGGTACACGGTCTGTTGCACACGTGTGGACGCGGACGACTCAGAAACGAGTCCCTTTTGTAGAAATACTGATGATGATGATGATGATGATGTGATGATGATGATGATGATATGATGAAGTGATGCTTAATGTCCTCAGATGTCTGCTGACATATTAGGGACAAGCTGTGACCAATGCCGAAGCACGGTTCAATAATTCTTTACGTCCACGGAAACCAGAAGGCTCGTTAGGACGGACAGCTCAGGACGTCCACCTCGACTCTCACACAGCTCCTGAACTATGTAGAAATACTTTGTAAAATTGCAGTGATGTAGAGGAGCATGAAAGAGAGCGAAAAGGTATATTGTAAAGACGGATGCATGTTTTTGAATAAATGCCTCACAAAGATGTGCTTGGCACCCCCTCAAAAACAACAACAATAACAAAACAACAACAACAACAACAATAACAAAACAACAACAAAACTGAAAACGAACAACCCCAAACAAAACAAAGCAAAATAAAAACACCACAACCACTAGCATCACCACCACAAACAAACAAACAAACAAACAAACAAATAAACAAACAAACGAACAAACAAAACAACAACAAAACGAGTCCCTTACACATTAACGAGTCTCGTCGTGCACATCAGTAATCCCACAGCAATTACAAATCGAAGAGGAAGACCGCAGGCAGCTCTTCGGCAACCCTGACAAATTCCATGGAGAGACTGATGTCTTAATTACTGCCATTCTTCTTCTTTTTCTTCCTTTTGATTTAAAGTCTTTTCACATAAGTGATCACTGATGTCACGAGTATCAAGCGATAATAACAGTATGTCAGGAAATGACACCAAAACAACAACAGACTTCAGGTTATAAACTTTAAAAACGAATTGACTATGCACTTGTTTGTAGTCGAGAAAAAGAAGAAGAAAAAAAGTGCGCTTGTATAATGTATCAATGCAAATAGTTATTTTTACCTGCCCGATATCTCGTACTCAATAAATGTATACTCGCACAACGGTACTCAAACGTCATTGCATAGAAACTATTACTGACTTTATGGCACACTTAAAATAGCTATCACCCATACTTTCACTCCACCCCCACCCACCTCCAACACATACATTCAAACTAAATTGGCCTGACGATCGGCGATATATGTACATACTTCAGCGTGAAATCAAATGTTGTGGATTAAAAAAATATATATATAAATCTGAAACAAGAATGACTGCTATCGTTCTTAAACAAGACCCAAACACATAAAAAGTTCAAAAGGACGCTATTTATTAGGACAAAAACACGATCTGCAAATTTTCGGGGTAATCCCCTTTATCAAGCTACAAAGCGATACTTAAACGGTGAAAAACGATGAAAAATGAGGTGAAAAGCTAAATCACTCATCTGTTTTTGTTATTTTCCTGTCCAGTACTTGAAAGAATGATGTGTTTGGATCTTGTGGATGTAATAACTACTAGGATTGCCGCCTCGAGCCCTGTACGGCGTTGGCTATTTCATTGCAGCTCGCATTATCTAAACTTGCTGACTGATCATCGCCAAACGCGTCCCTGACAGTAGTTTTTATGTCTCACTAAGACGACCCGACCTTTACTGATGTACCACATCGGACCAGGCCATGCCAGTGCTTGACAGTTGGACCTTGACCGTGTTGCTTTACGTCCACAGAAGCAAGGTTGTTTATTAGGGACGGGGACAGGGGGGAAGAGGGCGAGAGAGTGAAGGCTGGACCCCGGATACCACCTGAAAAAGACCGGAGAGACCGTGGCCCGCTGTCAGAACAAATAAAGAACACATCAAAGTTTTAAACCATCTTTGATACATTATATCAAAGATGGTTTAAAAATTCGACTTAGGACTGCGACTTCAGTTCATCCTTGTCTACTCCGACCAGTCAACCGAAAGAAACAGTGAGGACCGTACTAAGGCATGACCAGGCCAGGGCCCTTTCAGTTCCAACAGGAAGTGACGGAGCGAAACATAATTTATGTTATGGCCGCGGCAAGCGCTCTCTGCATGCACTGTCGTAAACACACAGCCCGCATCCAAACACTCAGCAACGCCCGAATCACACGAGTGGTGGTAAGGCAGACATTAGACACTACACTACATG
>JABMCL010003640.1:292500-295000 GCA_018857735.1 Alviniconcha marisindica | reverse complement strand
GCTACTGCCTCTTCTGCCTTGACCCTTCACCACCCACACCCCCCATCAGTCGGCATGCCAGTCATCTCCCTGCTTCTCCCCCCCCCCCCCACCGACCCCCCCCCCCCCCCCGGCCCCCGCCTCGCTGTCCCGTCTGGTGCTTCTTGGGGCGCATGATTGTGTTCTTCTTTCCGCGCGTGTCTGTTCTTCTCAAAATTATCATCTATTTTTGGCTGTTGGTGAGCGAGGATGCGCTACGCTGGTGTATAATGAAATATTATTGTGTATTTATGCCGACATGTCTGCATGTTTCGAGGTGTGTGTGTGTGTGTGTGTGTGTGTGTGTGTGTGTGTGTGTGTGTGTGTGTGTGTGTGTGTGTGTGTGTGTGTGTGTGTGTGTGTGTTGCGTACGTGCGTGCGTGTATGTGTGAGTGTGTGTGTGTGTGTTTGTGTGTTTGTGTGCGTGCGTGCGTGTTTTGTTGTCTCCACCATTGTCACTGAAACAAGCGGGAACATTGCTCTGCACTGAAGTCCTGTGATCTACAGATTTTCCAAATAAACAACAACAAAAAACTTGATGAAGATGAAACGATTATGACTGAGTCAAACACACACACACACACACACACACACACACACACACACACACACACACACACACACACACACACACACACACACACACACACACACACATACACAAAGAAAACAAAAAAACTGAATTTGGGGTCCTTTAGATAGTCCTTTAGAGAGAAAAAATGCAAAGTCAGGACCAAAAAGATGGATAGTCAGGACTCAGACGATCTCTGTCAAGACACAGATGATCTATTGTAAGGACCCAGATGATGTCTGGTCAGGACCCAGACGATCTATACTCAGGACCGAAAACGAGACCCACACTGTGCGACACGTTAGCCGATAAAATTAATGTCACTCAAAGAACCCACTAGACCACTTTGCCTTCTTCGCGACGTTAGCATCAAACGGCTAAAACAGAAACCTGATACAATTGATTATAAAGCCTGCAGCCTATCGCTAAACGTGAGGTCAGAGATTATTTCTCAGCAAACCCTGGACAGGCTGAGTTAGAACGGGAGACAAGTCTGGTCAGACGAAGAGAGCAGAGCACAGACTTAAGCCATTTAGCAGTTGAGCAAGTCTAGTCGCAACAATTGCGTCCCTTGGACTAATGGCTTGCAGCACAGGCAACTGAAAAGTCTGACGCCAAGGAGATCAAATTCTTGGTCGATATGCCTTCGACACGCTCTGCTGATCCCCCCCCCCACCCCCACCCGCATCTGCTGCTCTGTCTGTCCCTGTTTATCTGTCTGTCTGTCTCTCTCTTCTTCGCACACCACTGCACCCCACCCCCCCACCTCCCACACTCCCCCCCCCCCCCCCACTCTAACACACACACACACACACCACACACACACCACACACACACACACAAGCAACACACACAGCACATCACACACACACAACACACACACACTACAACACACACACACACACACACCACACACCTCACAGACACACAGACTACACCACACACACGCGCCGCAGCACGCACGCACGCACGCACGCATGCACGCACGCACGCACGCACACACACACACACACTCCACACACAACACACACACAACACACACACACACACACACACACACACACACACACACACACACACACACACACGCACAAGCGTGCGCTCGTAGCCTACATAATTTCTAAACAAAGAGATGCGAGCAGGTCCATAAGTTCTTTCGTTTTTGCCTCCAGTCCCCAGCGTTCCGTGCAGCTGACGGCTCACGCACACAGAACTGCACACAAACACCGAGCTCTGCACGAAACTCTAACTGGCACCGGTGCCCATGTAAACATTCAGAACGATGACCGGATGAAACGTACGGCACCAAGCAGGAACTAGTTAGTTAGTTCTGGGAATCTGACGTCCCGTCAGCTGGACAGGGTCACTTCAGAAAGATGATGACAGGATGAAACGGCACCAAGCAGGAACTAGTTAGTTAATTCTGGGAATCTGACGTCCCGTCAGCTGGACATCGTCACTTCAAAAAGACGCCAGGCAGAAATGTCTTTAAAAAAAATGCCTTCAGACCATCTTTCTCTCTCCCCACCCCCTCTGTCCCCACACTCCATTTCTCTCTCGCTAGTATTTAATTAGGCCACCAGCCAATCTATCTCTCTGGCATTGTTTTTGTTTTTTTCCAATACAATTTGTTTTGACTGTTTCCTAGTGACTGTTTGTATCTTTCTTTCTTTCTTTGTTTTCTTTTCATTTTTTCGTTGTTGATGTTACGTCTCATTTATTGTTAGCTAGGTGAAACTGTTCGTCCGCCATACGTTTATGTTTTTCTTCTTCTTCCAACGGTAGGTAGGTAGTGTTGCTTAATGTCCTCAGATGTCAGTTGACATATTAGGGACAAGCTGTGACCAATGCCGAAGCATGGTTCAATATAGCTTTACGTCCACGGAAACCAGAAGGCTCGTTAGGACGGAC
>JABMCL010003640.1:260000-287500 GCA_018857735.1 Alviniconcha marisindica | reverse complement strand
TCAACACATCCAACTCAGGCTGGTTGAAAACAGGCGTTTTCACGACTGTTGAGCAAAAATAGTTACATTTGCCACACCAAGTCCTGCTTACCAGAAACACGCTTGTTACGAATGTCGAGCTCTGTTACATTTGCCACATAGTACATTCAAGCATTGTCGCCATAAACACCTTTGTCACAACACCTCTAGATCTGCTACACTTGTCACAATTGTAAAATACACATCCTTTCACTATTGCAGCTCTACTACATTTGCCACGTAGAACATTCCAGCTCCAACAATTATCACAAGCACGTCAAGTTTTCCACAGTAATAACTGCACCTCTGTTACGATTGTCACAAAACTCACTCAAGCCCTACTTGTCGCAAGAACGTCACGTTTTCTACAATAGTACATAGAAACTGCAAATCTGTTACAGTTGTCACAAACCCCACTTGTCGCAAGCACGTCACGTTTTCCACAATAGTACGTAGTAACTGCACCTCTGTTATAATTGTCACAAAATCCACTCAAACCCCACTTGTCGCAAGCACGTCACGTTTCCCGCAATAGTACCTGCAACTCTGTTACAGCTGTTACAAACCCATTCTAGTCCTGCTGGTGATGAGCAATGTGGGGCTCACAATGGTCTCCTTTGTTACACTTACTGCACCACACACCAAGGTCTCGTTAGTCGCACGGCACACGCTTGCAACGAAATGTTGCACCTCTTTTACACTTGCCTAGCCCCGCAACACACTCGTGTCACAATCGTCGTAGGACGAGCAGCTTTGTTGTAAGTACTCTCTTTATACTTGGCATATAGTACTTCGCAGTCACCTTTGGAACGAACAGCAACAGCTTTGTCGTAAATATCGCATCTCGTTTTCACTTGCCACAGAATAAAAGAAGGGAGAGTATTACTGTCACGCTCGGTTTGTCACAGATTTGAAAGCATCTTTTGTTGTTGTCGTCGCAAGCAGCAGTTCTCTAGAGCACTTTATTGCTATCGCACAGCTTTACACACACAGTCAATTGTACTTCCCTGCCACCGGTATCAAAGTAGTAGGTACTCGGTACAGTCAGCGAAGAAACATTAGAAGAAGTTCGTAGTCAGTGACAAGTTTCACTCGTGCCACACAATTTTTCTAATTCGAAACACAAGTATCACTTTTCCGGTGTAACGATTCCGCTAGGAGCCATCGCTTAGAAATGACCGCGTTGCCGAAACATAGTTCTACCAATGGCTGAAACGCGGCTGGTCTCAGAGTTGGAATGTGCAATTTCCTCCCACTCTGAAACTCGGCTATAATTTTCCATTTTGTGTATTTCGACTTTAAAAGCCCAGTTAAAGCACTATATCAATTTCATCACGTTCTTACTTACGTTCCATGTTTGAAACACACACGAATACTTTGAGACAGTATGTAAAAGCATTAGTCTGATATTTGTGCAAACAATAGAAAATAAATCAAGAAAACACTATCACGTGTTTTGATTATCTGCGGAAAAAAACACGTAGAGAAATTTTTCTCTGTAAAAGTGACGTTTGGATTTTTCGTCGGTCGTTATTTTCTAAGTAAAACCCAAACCATGCCAGCAAAGTTGCTTTTTCCGACTTCTACCAGGCGTCGGTCAGTCGTCTCAGTTTCGATCATGTGCGGCAACCAACAGTCCCAAGAGCGATTGCCGTTGGGAGTTCCAGTAAAGACCGTCGCCCCCGCAGCCAGGATGCATGACGCTTAACGGAAGTCGTTGTGAAGAATCCTATCGGAGTCCTTTCGTTACAGGTAATTAATCCTTCAGATGGGCCTTTTCACACTGTGCGGCTAACGGAATTTGTTTCGGAGTTAACACACGTGACGTGATCGCTGCGGCGTGTCCGCATTTCTTTCTTTCTTACTTTCTTTCCTTCTTTCTTTATTTCTTTTTTTTTGCCTTGCCTCCACTCCGCTGATGGCTTGTGTCAGTTCAGCCTAAACGAAAGCGGCTTGAAGAATGCAACAGCGCTGGGCACAAGAGTCAAATTGGAGGTGAAGCCCGTTTCACTTTTGCTCCATGTGCATGGACAGGGCATGCCGGCCGGCGTGGGGCCGTCACTCCCACTGACTGGGCTCACACACTTACAGGCTGCGGCCTGCACTTACAGCCAGTTCAGGGGCTGGAGCTGCGTGTCCACCTCTGGCCGCTGATTTGATAGTAATGGTCAACGTGGAGCCAGCTCTGGTCAGTAATGGCCGTCTTCGTGCTCAAGCAATCGACACACCACTCATAATTCCATCAGGCGCCCTATCATTTGTAAACGAATGTCCCCTTCTTCCTCCTGAGGCGGGCCGAAGGACAGACGGCTAATGAGGCTAGACAGACAACGCTGATCCAATGACTGCCACTACGATCCCGGATCAGAAGCAATGTTAAGTGCCATCACGGCCTCATCGGTCATTGACTTATCTGCGTGCCAAGTTGGAAGACACACCAATGATTCAGGTTGCCTTATTCGTCCGTTTATTTTCTGAAAAATCAGTCTTTCGCAACGTTTTGACGGAGGGGTTATCGGAGAAGAAAAATTTGCTCACGTCGTATTCAGCCTTTTCCTGTGTGAAAAACTGGCGAATTCTGGTAAATCGTGTTTACGACGTGTCGACTCAATCACCTACTTCCTCGGAAAAGACCCTGGAAACTCCGCAGTAAAATAAATACTTGTTCTAAATCACTGCTTTAAATCCATCCGTCCGGGCGGCCTAGGTGTCAGATCAGGCTGATCGACCAGACGCTTTCGCCAGGAAATTCTGCAAAGACCAACAGAAACAAACAAAGATTAATGAGAACCCAGTAGCGCCAGGTTTTAGTTGCATTTTGCACGCACACGACAGTACCAGCATGTTCAGTCGTTTGTTTTCATACATTCGCGCCTCAAGACCAAAAAGAAGAAGAAAAAGAAGAACTGAAGAGCTAGTCCTCCACTGCAAGTATGACGAAGAAGAAGAAGAAGAAGAGAAAGAAGAAGAAGAAGAAGAAGAAGAAGAAGAAGAAGAAGAAGAAGAAGAAGAAGAGGACGAAGAAGAAAGAAAGAAGGAAGATGAAGAAAACGTGTGTGGGTGAAGGTTGGAAGTGGAATACAGCGATGGATTAAACTGCTTTTAACAACTTTGTTCACAAGTTTCGTCTCCTCACTGTGATCCCGATCTTACGACGCACGGCGCAGTCGAAGGGGCGACACAGCGTAATCAGGGAACGGTGGGTCAATAATTCTGACGGTGCAGAACATACTGCTGATTGGCCAGCGCGCCAGTGGAGCTAAGGATGGGAAACGATCCGACAAACGAAGGTGTCGACTGACGAGAGCAACGCTCGCCTCGTGCTTTGAAGTGTCAGGGTGCATGCCTGTTTGTCCGGTCCGTCGCTGATTGTAATTCACAGGTGTGGGTGACACTGCGCTGACCGCAACGCAATGAGCAATCCGTTAGCGTCACAAGACGGATGGGCTGTAGACCCTACGTGCGTCTGTCGTACGTGCCGCACCCTGGTTGATGTTGAAGTGTTGCTTTACGTCCACAGAAACTGTAGGCTTATTAGGGACGGGAGCCCAGGATGGCCACCTCGACTTTCACACAGCTCCTGACCTCTGTTCCGCACCCACCTGTCCACAGCGGTTTGTTCGGATCGCCAGGACCGACAGCTACACCCCTAAGGCAAAACGCACAAAGTGACGTGCTGACGTGCTGACCAGTCACGCAGCGACCATGACGTCAAAGGATGGTCACTCCAACTTTGCTACGGCGTGAACGCAGGAATGTAGGCAACAAACAAACAAACCGACAAACGAGACGCCGTCGCATTAACAACAATGCGTGCTCCTGCTCTCGCTCAAAGGCGTTCTCACGTGAACGTTTACGCTAAATAGTCTTGAGAAATAGAAGCCTATTTTGAAAAAGAAACGAAATAAAAACACACAAAAATACAACAAAACAACAACAACAACAACAACAACAAAACAAAACAAAAAAAGAAAAACAACAACAACACCCACACACCCACACACACACACAGACACATACACACACACGCACGCACGCACACACACACACACAGCCAACTTATAAAAGGTAAAGGTAGAGTAACAGGGATGCAAACAGCCAGAAATGTCGCAGAGGTCAGGAGCTGAGTGAAAGTCGAGGGGGCCGTCCTGGGCTCCCGTCCCTAATAAGCCTACGGTTTCTGTGGACGTAAAACAACACTTCAACATCAGAAATGTGGAGCATCAGTCTGTAAATGTGATCAAGCTTTTTTTCAAGCTTTTTTTTCTCCCCCCCCCCCCCCCACTCTTCTTCTTGGGGGGGGGGGGGGGGGGGGGGGATGGAATCCCTTTCTTATTCATGCAGCTGTTTACTAGGGGAAAATATATTGTGTCAGTCTTGGTTCTGGAACTTAACCGCCTGGGATGTCAAGACCAATTACCGACGACCTTTTTAAAAAGTGGGTAACTCGCCAAAATGAGTTTTTTGTTTTGTTTGGGGGGAGGGGGTGTAATTTATCCGGAGAAGGGGGGGGGGGAGGGGGTATGGAGGTGGGGGAGAGGGAGATTATATACCTATCGCTACACTGTCACCACCAGAATGACTCCGGCATTGAGATGGGCAGCGATGAGACCCATTTTAATGTTTCATTATTTGTGAGGGACAAAGTCACAAGACAGTGTCCATAGACCACACATTTTGAACAGAAAGGAGAGCCAAAGGGGATTCAAACCGAGGTCCCTCAGCTTACCAACCTAAAGCCTTACCACTAGGCCAAACCGGCTCACTTACCCAAGGCGGTTAGGCCCGACGTTTATAATATGCGCTTCGACTTATTTGCTCAGTCGAGAAAATGTGCTTAGTCCACAAAAGCGAGGTTGCTAAAGGGGGGGGGGGGGGGGGGGGGGGGGGGGGGGATGACAGAGTGAATTAAGGCTCGACCGCAAGATACCGCCCGAAAAAGACCGGAGAGACCGTGGACCGCCGCCAGAACAATGGAAGTGTTAGGGCGGTGTCCCCTCGCCATTGCGCAGCGACTTGTGCACTGCGCAATTGCTGTTTCAACTGCCGTGCTTGGGCAGAGTCACAAAGACAACGTCCGTTGCACTGCTGTTGAGGAACAACCCGAAGCGAAAAAAAGTCCAACTTTCGCAGCCCAGCTCCACCTCCCTGCTCATGATCTGTTCTGGGCTAACTTGAGGGTCCAGCTCCACCTCCCTCCTCTTGATCTTGCCTGGAACCCTTGTGTTGTGTACTTCGTACTCAAACTTGTCGTAACTTTTATTGAGGGCACTGACATTTAGGGGAGATTCCGGTAGATAGGTGCGGCGCCGAGATAAGGAGTGCCCCTTCAGTGGTGTAACCAATTACAGCATAGTTTGGGAGGATGCCGGATACCGATCCTTGAAGTGTGCATTGCAGGTTCCCGCCGTAAACAAAGAGAGTGGATGGGTCAATGGATGGACTGGTGGGTTGGTGGGTGTACGGGTTGGGTGGGTGTATGGCGGGGTGTACATATAGATGGGTTGATAGATAGGGTCGATGGGTGCACGGGGTGGATGGACGGGTGGGTTGATAGCTGCACAGTGTTCGGTGGGGTGTGCCGGTAGGTGGGATAATGGATATGGTCGATGGATGCATGGGGTGGTTGGATGGACTGGTGGGTTGGTGGGTTCGTGTAGGTGGGATGATGGATAGGGTCAGTGGGTGCATGATTTGGGTGGATGGATGCACAGATGGATTGGGTATGAAGCGGGTGGGGTGGCACCAGGTGGTCGGTGGGTGCGTGGGTTGGGTGGACGGATGCGCCAGATGGATTGAGTGTGAGGCGGGTACGGGGCACCAGGTGGGTTGACGAATAGTGTCAGTGGGTGCGTGAGTCGGGTGGATGGAGGTCGGGCTGGATGGATCGACCGGTGGACGTGTGGATGGTTGGAAGAATAATCAAGACGAGGTGCGCGGGTGTGTGAGTGTGCTTCATGGAGGAATGGATGGTTCGCGGAAATTGGAGGACGGGCGTTCATTAGATTATGACGCTGATGGGTGTCCACTGTTATTGGTAGACGACAATGACGGATGATCCCCTGCCCATGAAGAGTAATCCGATAGCGGGACACACACGCGGCCGTCTGTGATGGAGGCGGAGGTGCATGCGCTGATACCGGTCTTGGTGTGACCCGCTGCCGTCGATGATGTAGATGATGTGCAGATAATGGTGCTGGTGTAACCTGCTACTGTGAATGATGTAAATAATGCTAGCGGTGTTGCTGCAGGTGTAGCCAATGATTGTAATACGGAACATAAATTATGTATTGTATTACATTACTGTGCTCTACGTGTGTGAGGAATATTGCATTTAGGTTAACATGTTACATGTGAGCGCTCATGGCGTTGATGAGCACGTGATCAATGTACACTATTATTCTTAATATTATTATTATTCTTAACCCCTTAACTCCCCCAGCTCGTAAATTTTCCGGGATGAAAAGTGCACGCATAAACGCCAGCAAACAGCATATCTGATGGGCCTATAACAAATCTACCTTTAATAATGTGGATTTTGTAGAAGTCCTTTCACGTGCTCATGCGAAAAGAGGGAAAAGCCTTCATGATTTCAAATTTGGCACTTCTGTTGGCCGTTTTTCGAGTGATGGTACGGCAAGCACGGCAGTCAAAGGGTTAACTGTATTAAATGCATGCTGATCAATGCCTTGTGTAGACGCTGCATGATGACGAAAACGTTGCTGCTGTTCGGCTCAGACGACATGTACGTCTTTTTGTTGTTGTACAGTTTTAAATTAACGAGGCTCCTTCCGCTGAGAACACTGAGGCATCAAAGATCCCGCTCGGTCGGTGGGTCAGAGTAAAGCCTTGGGGGCTTCGCTTGCTGCCAGGAATTCTATCTTTCCAAGTTTTGCCTGCCTAGTTCATTGTTTCATGTTTTCAAACCCGTTTATAGACTTAATCGTACACCATCTTCACCAGATTGGCCCAATTGATTTAACATAAATTGTTTCATCTTTTTTCACCCCACCCCCTCACCCCTACCCCGGCCAAAAAAGAAAGAAAAAGAAGAGAGAAAAAAATGGAAGAGAGAGAGAGAGAGAGAGAGAGAGAGAGAGAGAGAGAGAGAGAGAGAGAGAGAGAGAGAAATTAAAAGGCGTATTTGTTGTTGTTTTGCGGATTGAAAAAGCAATCAATCTTACGTCAGTTTGCATTGATTTTGGGTGCTTTCCCAAACCTCTTGGAACGTAACACTGGAGCACGTGTTCCTCGGTCACTGAGTCTGATGTTAACGCGTGATTTGATGAACTTTCTCTCGCCTCAAATGTCCTGCTGCATACCTTTACGCCGAACGAAGCAATCGTCAGAACTGCCTGCACTACCGGGACTTTCACATTGTTGATGTATACGTAACATTTCCGCATTGTTGGTATACACGTAACATTTACTCATTGTCCATATACACGTAACATTTCCGCATTGTTGACGTACACGTAATATTTCCGCATTGTTGACGTACACATAACAGCTACTGTTTGATAGAGGTGACCACACGCGGGTGTGTTACATCAGTGCATTGTCTCTGATATAACATTCTCCCATGTCAAACGGAAATGGGAATACCATCACCCCCTGCCCCTATCTAAAATGTGATTGTGTGAGATATTGCCGATGCACCTGTATCACAGACACAGAAATCAATTAGTTTTCCATCTTAACTACCTAAACAAACTCAAAGCAAAACCCGTGTTTGTTCTGAAATGTTCTTCACGAGCAAACAAACGTCACGAAATGGGATACTGTTCATACTTAGGTATCCTACAGCTCTAGTTAAAGCATCATGATCTGCCAATCGTTTTCCTCTCGACGTTTTCAATGAGCTAAAGCAGTAAAGTAAACATGATGCTTAACGTCCACGGAAACCGTACGGCTTATTAGCGACGGGGAGAAGGCGGGGGGGGGGGGGGGGGAGAGAAGGTTATGAGGTGGGGGGAGAGGAAGATGATTATACCTATCGCCAGACTGTCACCACCAGAATGACTCCTGCATTAAGATGGGCAGCGATGAGAGCCATTTTAATGTTTCATTAATTGTGAGGATCAAAGTCACAAGACAGTGTCCACAGACCACAATTTTTGAAGAGAAAGGAGAGCCGAAGCAGATTCGAACCGAGGTCCCTCTGCCTAACGCCTTACCGCTGTGCCAAACCGGCTCTCGCAACACATTTGACCTTAATAAACAACCTGAACAACGACAGAATATATACATAATTTTCCTGGTGAAGCCTCAGAGGCCAAAGCTTCATAGCAATAAAATCCTCCTGGAAAATTCTGGTTTAAGCAAAGTTTATTTGCGTTCAAGAAAATATGGAAAATCAAAATCATTGCTTGAGCATTAAACAAGCTAAGCTTCAGAGTAAACAATCACAAGTATAATTAACTAAATTCATTTTGCAACAACGGGTATTTTTATGTCAAACAACATGAACACAACAGAAAATAGAGAGAGAGAGAGAGAGAGAGAGAGAGAGAGAGAGAGAGAGAGAGAGAGAGAGAGAGAGAGAGAGAGAGAGAGAGAGAGAGAGAGGACAGACAGACAGACAGAGAGAGTGGGGGTGAAAGCTCTGTGCTTACAATTTTTCTATTTCTAAACATACCTGAATGCTTGGACTCGAAGATAAAAACAAACACAATTCCAGAAACACAAAATAATGCTCACAAACTAACTTGAGGCTCAACTAACTAACCTGACTACGCTACGGCCGGCTAAGTTTTCTTCTTCTTCTTCTTCTTCCATTCTTAAGAACATCCTCATAGTCTATGAAAGAAAAGTCAGATGGGAAAAGGCTTTTTCACTCGCGAAACTCCTAAAACTGAAACTTTCAAACATCTTTACCCTCTCTCACAACACAGACGTCATCGCGCAATTTCCCTCATCCTCCGCACACGACGCATACACTTCTGGAACTTTGTGACGTAGGTCTGGCTCCCTGCTTGAAGTTCTCTGGAACTAATGAAAGGGGCGGGAGGCGCTACTTGAGGTCCGTGAGTCTGCAGTTTGTCAGGAAAAGTAGCTCGCCCCCTGGTGGCCGCTCCTATAAAAACAAAAACGACTACATCATCACTCACTCGACGAACCTCGTCGTTCATTGCCCACAACGCCCGTCACTAAAAATCGAGTTAGCCATCGAAACGTAGTGTATAGGAAACTGTGGGCTCTGGTCTTAGGCTACTGTTGTACATTGACTGCAGAGTTTAACTACCAGCCATGACCATGCAGTTTGTGTATAATACATAGATGCTAATAATATTTCAGGATTTTTCACTTATTACTAGCACTACTAGGTGCCTCGATGTGTTTGCTGTAAGTTAAAAATAATTCAAAATAAGGCAGACTGTGCCAGGTTATTGTTGTAAAGTAACAGCTGCAACAGCAGCAGCAGCATTTCCACCGTCTCCAACAACAAGGCGAAACAAACGGCATCCATAACCAAAACCAGTTAAACAGCCAAGCAAATAATCAAACTATACAAACAACACAAACTAAAGCAGCAACAACAGACCGAACAAGCAAACATAACCACCCTCCACCCACCCACACACACACGTGTGCACGCACACACAACAACAACAACAACAACAACAACAACAACATCAACAACAACAACAACAACAACAAAACCAACAGCAACAAGAAGAAATGCGGTTATGTTTCATCTTCTCTATTTCAAAACAAACAAAAACACAACAAAACGAAACAACATCAACAAAGTGTGCTATGGTTTCATGTCTTCCACTTCAAAACAAACAAAACCCAAACAAAACAAGACAACACCAAACAAGTGTGCTTAGGTTTCATGTTTTCCACTTTAAAACAACCAAAACCAAACCAAAATAAAACACCAACAAAGTGCTAAAGTTTCATGTTTTCCACTTCAAAACAAACAAAACCCAAACAAAACAAGACAACACCAAAAAAGTGTGCTTAGGTTTCATGTTTTCCACTTTAAAACAAACAAAACCAAAACAAAACAAAACAACACCAACAAAGTGCTAAAGTTTCATGTTTTCCACTTCAAACCAAACAAAAACAAAACAACACCAACAAAGTGTGCTAAAGTTTCATGTTTCCACTTCAAACTAAACTAAAAAAAAAAAAAAAAAAAAAAAAAAAGGGGGCTAAAGTTTCATGTTTGCACTTCAAACTAAACAAAAAACAAACAAAAAACAACACCAACAAAGTGTGCTAAAGTTTCATGTTTGCACTTCAAACCAAACAAAAATAAAACAAAACAAAACAACACCAACAAAGTGTTTCATGTTTCCACTTCAAACCAAACAAAAACAAAACAAAACAAAACAACACCAACAAAGTGTGCTAAAGTTTCATGTTTCCACTTCAAACCAAACAAAAACAAAACAAAACAAAACAAAACAACACCAACAAAGTGTGCTCAAGTTTCATGTTTCCACTTCAAACCAAACAAAAACAAAACAAAACAAAACAACACCAACAAAGTGTGCTAAAGTTTCATGTTTCCACTTCAAACCAAACAAAAACAAAACAAAACAAAACAACACCAACAAAGCGTGCTCAAGTTTCATGTTTCCACTTCAAACCAAACAAAAACAAAACAAAACAAAACAACACCAACAAAGTGTGCTAAAGTTTCATGTTTCCCACTTAATGTTTCCGTCATTCAGAGCGAAAGTTCAGAGGGGAGCAGGAACAACTACGTCAACAACATGCCTGCCACCACGGCAACCTCTCGTGCTACGCCAGAATCACGCATGATACAGATCTGTATAACCTTCCTGGTAGTCCTGCTGACAGTCAGGACTTTCCACCATGAGAAATTTGGGTGGCTCTCTCCGAGGAAAGCCAGCCGCCCACAGCCTGCCGCGTTACGCAGTCTACATACGTCTCATCTAGCTAGAACAATGTTTTCTTCGCTACCCAGTCTATATACGTCTCATCTAGCTAGAACAATGTTTTCTTCGCTACCCAGTCTATATACAGGATAATTTGATAGAACAATGTTTTCTTCGCTACCCAGTCTACATACGTCTCATCTAGCTAGAACAATGTTTTCTTCGCTACCCAGTCTACATACGTCTCATCTGGCTAGAACAATGTTTTCTTCGCTATATATATATACCCAGTCTACATACGTCTCATCTGGCTAGAACAATGTTTACTTCGCTACCCAGTCTACATACGTCTCATCTAGCTAGAACAATGTTTTCTTCGCTACCCAGTCTATATACAGGATAATTTGACAGAATAATGTTTTTTTCGCTACCCAGTCTACATATGTCTCATCTAGCTAGAACAATGTTTTCTTCGCTACCCAGTCTATATTACTATATACAGGATAATTTGATGGGACAATGTTTTCTTCGCTACCCAGTCTACATACGTCTCATCTGGCTGGAACAATGTTTTCTTCGCTACCCAGTCTATATACAGGATAATTTGATAGTACAATGTTTTCTTCACTACCCAGTCTACATACGTCTCATCTGGCTAGAACAATGTTTTCTTTGCTACCCAGTCTACACACGTCTCATCTGGCTAGAACAATGTTTTCTTCGCTACCCAGTCTACATACGTCTCATCTAGCTAGAACAATGGTTTCTTCGCTGCCCAGTCTATATACAGGATAATTTGATAGAACAATGCTTTCTTCGCTACCCTGTCTACAGATAGGACAATTTGATAGGACAATGCTTTCTTCGCTACCCAGTCTACAGATAGGACAATTTTATAGGACAATGCTTTCTTCGCTACCCAGTCTACAGATAGGACAATTTGATAGGACAATGCTTTCTTCGCTACCCTGTCTACAGATAGGACAAGGTTTTCTTCGCTACCCAATCTAATGACAGGACAGCTTGATAGGACAATGTTTTCTTCGCCACCCAGTCTACAGACAGGACATTTTGATGGGACAATGTTTTCTAATTGGCTGCCGTGGGTTAACCTTTAAAAGTGGTGCCTTAGCTGGGCGTACATAGTGAGTCAGTTTGGCCTAGCGGCAAGACTGGTAAGCGGAAGGATCTCGGTTTGATACCGCTTCGGCTCTCCCTTCTCTTCAAAAAGGTTGTGGTTTGTAGACACTTTCTTGTGACTTTGTCCATCACTTCCTACTGAAACATTAAAATGGCTCTCATCGCTGCCCACCTCAATGGAAGAATCATTCTGGTGGTGACAATGTAGCGATAGGTATATAATCTCCCTCTCCCCCCCCCCCCCACCTTCAAACCCCCTTCCTCCCTTCTCCCCGTCCCTAATAAGCCTTGCGGTTTCTGTGGACGATAAGCACCATGGTTACTTACTGGGCTGTTGCTAAGAGGAAGCTACCCAGCTAATCAGCAGCTTCATTTCTGTCGGAGGCCCATCTCAATACATGAATCATTCTGGTGGTGACAGTGTAGCGATAGGTACGGAATCTCCCCCCCCACCCCCAACCCCCACCCCACCTCCAACCCCCCTTCCCCCGTCCCTAATAAGCCTTACGGTTTCTGTGGACGTTAAGCATCATGTTTACTTATTTGGGCGTACACCTTGCAGGGCGTTGGTGGACACAACGCGCAGTCGACAAAACTCCTAATGCACAGAACGTAACAAAGAATAAGATGCAGCGTAGACTTAGCTCTACATTCTCCGAATGCTGCAGCAGTAGAACGGGCAAACTAGCTTCCTGATTGGCCAGTCGCGTCAATCAATATTTTATGCATTTGACCCGGAAGGTCGGCAGACGATATTGCGTCTGCAGTTTGAATGGAATGCCTGGGTGCGTTTATTTCGTCGGGGGATTTATGACGTTCAGCTGATGTGCGTGAAGGGCAGACTCGTGGTTCTATGGGTGTAGTCAACGGGAATGCCTCAGACAAACAAGCTTCTTCCATTTATCTTGCCGGTAAAATCCAAGGAGACGTCGGAAATTCCTGGACCGTTTTAAAAGTTATTTTGGGTCACAAATATCATCACAATCTTTCAATGGGATCCATATCTGCCGATTACAGCCAAAATCCGCAACAAAAGGTGAGTTTTTCATATATTTTTGTCTTTTCTTGTCAGTTCGAGTCGGCGCATGTTGCCCTTTGACGTTTGACCTAGTTTCCCAGTAACAACGTGAACGCTTCCTTAGTGCCGATTTTGGCAAGACAATCGTACTCACGACTCAACGTTCTCAGATTGCAATTTTTTTCGTACATTTTCCGTGGTTTTTAATTGCCGTAGTTTGTTTAACGAGGCCGCTTACCTAGCAGCACTTCGTCGGCTTCGTTCGCCATTTGCAATCCGTGACGCCGAATCGAAACAACCAAAGACAAAAATATATGAAAAAAATCCCCGTTTGTTGCGGATTCCGGCTGTAATCGGTAGATATGGACCTCATTTAATGACTGTGATGATATTTGTGAGCCAAAATAACTTTTTAAACGGTCCAGGAATCTCCGACCGTCTCCTTGGATTTTACCTATAATGCCGATGCGAAGCGCGAAAAGTATCCCGTTCTTTGACCGCTTGACGTTCAGTCTCATTCAGTCTTAACGCAGATCTATCGTGGCACAGAGTTCGCAGTCTTATTCACATTAGGAAGCAAGTTTCCTCGCGCAAATTGCGCGTACAAGTTGCCAGCGTGATAAAGACTGATTCGGCGTAACGTGCATGCGTACACCTGAAGACAAGGAACCTCGGTAGGCCTGTCATTGTTTGGAAGCAACACACAAGGGAGTTATTCAGCGCTCGAAACAAGTAACACAAGTACAACAACAAAGTCGCCTACGGTAATTCTCACCTGGCATGCGTGTAAATACAAGGTACATAAACTCCATCAGAAGTACATCCTCTGTATGTACCTCTGGTGGATGTACCTCTGGATGTACCTCTGGTGGAGTTCATGTACCTTATATCTATTTACACGCATGCCAGGCGTAGGCGCAGACGACTCAGATCTTTGTTGTTGCACTTGTGTTATGTATTTCGAGCGCCGATTAACTCCCTTGTGTGTTGATTCTGCACGAGTGCGAGGACTTGATTACGCGGAACTTCGGTATGACGTCTGTTCCGAGGACTTGATTACGCGGAACTTCGGTATGACGTCTGTTCCGAGGACATGAGGACGCGGAACTTCGGTATGACGGTTGTTCCGAGGACATGAGGACGCGGAACTTCGGTATGACGTCTGTTCCGAGGACACGGAACTTCGGTATGACGTCTGTTCCGAGGACACGGAACTTCGGTATGACGTCTGTTCCGAGGACACGGAACTTCGGTATGACGTCTTTTCCGAAGACACGAGGACACGGAACTTCGGTATGACGTCTGTTCCGAAGACACGGAACTTCGGTATGACGTGTGTTCCGAGGACACGGAACTTCGGTATGACGTCTTTTCCGAAGAAACGAGGACACAGAACTTTGGTCACGTCTGTTCTGATGACATGAGGACACGGAGCTTCAGTATCAAATCTGTACGGAGGACATCAGTCCACGGAGCTTCAGTATCACATCTGTACGGAGCACATCAGTCCACGGAGCTTCAGTATCACATCTGTACGGAGGACATCAGTCCACGGAGCTTCAGTATCACATCTGTACAGAGCACATCAGTCCACGGAGCTTCAGTATCACATCTGTACGGAGGACATCAGGACACGGAGCTTCAGTATCACATCTGTACGGAGGACACGAGGACACGGAGCTTCGGTATCACAGCTGTACGGAGGACATCAGGACACGGAGCTTCAGTATCACATCTGTACGGAAGACATGGGGACACGGAGCTTCAGTATCACATCTGTACGGAGGACACGAGGACACGGAGCTTCGGTATCACAGCTGTACCGAGGACATCAGGACACGGTGCTTCGGCATCGCTTTTGTTCCGAAGGACAGCACGCTACAAAAAATTAAAACTACAGTGCCCGTCTTCCTTCCTCCCAATGTTTGGTCCGTTTGGGTGAATCTGATGTCAAATAGTCAATGAGCTCGAACGTACAGACATTGAATAATAAATACTATTCAGGGTCTGTGGGCCGACACGCTTAGGGCGCCACACCGTTGCCAGTCGGTCCGCGACACGCAGGTAACGCCCCGTTGTTCCACTTCCATCCTCAGACACAAAGCACAACGAAGTCCATCCATCCTCAGACACAAAGCACAACGAAGTCCATCCATCCTCAGACACAAAGCACAACGAAGTCCATCCATCCTCAGACACAAAGCACAACGAAGTCCATCCATCCTCAGACACATTGCACAACGAAGTCCATCCATCCTCAGACACAAAGCACAACGAAGCCCATCCATCCTCAGACACATTGCACAACGAAGTCCATCCATCCTCAGACACAAAGCACAACGAAGTCCATCCATCCTCAGACACAGTGCACAACGAAGTCCATCCATCCTCAGACACAAAGCACAATGAAGTCCATCCATCCTCAGACACAAAACACAACGAAGTCCACAACGTCACACAGAACAGACTTACTGTTATGTTGTTAATGTATTGTTATATAATTATATGAAATAAATTGTGTTTAAATCAACAGACTTACTGCAACATCTTATAAAGGTAGTGACCAATAAACCTCGAGACTACGATATTACAATAAAATTAAAGCAACGATGATGATGATGATGATGATAATAATAACATATATGAAAGAAGTAAGTAAAATTTATTTAACCAACAGACTTACTACAACATCTTATAAAGGTAGTGACCAATAAACCTCGAGACTACGAGATTACAATAAAATTAAAGCAATGATGATGATAATAATAGCATATATGAAAGAAGTAAGTAAAATTTAACCAAGGCCAGAAGGGACCCGCTACACGTCGCGATCGGCACGCGGTGTAAGCAAAGTGCTTAACGTCCACAGAAAACACAAGGCTTATCAGGTTTCAAGGTTTTATTGAGCCTTTTGCCCCAGACGGCTAGAAAGCAAAGTGACATTCGCACAAGACATTTCTTATCAACAAGTACATGAGTACTAATAATAAGTAAACATGATGCTTAACGTCCACAGAACCCATAAGGCTTATTAGGGACGGGGAGAAGTGGGGGGGGGGGGGGGGATGGGGGGGGGGGGAGAGGGAGATCATATACCTATCGCTACACTGTCACCACCAGAATGACTTCTGCATTAAGGTGGGCAGCGATGAGAGCCATTTTAATGTTTCATAATTGTGAGGGACAAAAGTCACAAGACAGTATCCACAGACCACAACTTTTGAAGTGAAAGGAGAACCGAAGCAGATTCGAACCGAGGTCCCTCTGCTTACCAGCCTAACGCCTTACCGCTAGGCCAAACCGGCTCACAATACTAATAATAAATTACTACTTCATTTTATACATTGGAGAAGGGACGGGAAGGAGGGGGAAGGGGAGGGTTAAGGGGGGGGGGGGGGGAGATTATATACCTATCGCTACACTTTCACCACCAGAATGATTCCTGCGTTAAGATGGGCAGCGATGAGGGCCATTTCAATGTTTCATTAATTGCGAGTGACAAAGTCACAAAACAGTCTCCACAAACCACAACCTTTTTTTCTTTTTCTTTCTTTTTTTGAAGAGAAAGGAGAGCCGAGGCGGTATCGAACCGAGGTCCTTCTGCTTACCAGCCTAACGTCTTACCGCTAGGCCAAACCGGAGCCTTCCCACGCCTTACCGCTAGGCCAAACCGGAGCCTTTCGCCTTACCGCTAGGCCAAACCGGAGCCTTACGCCTTATCGCTAGGCCAAACCGGAGCCTTACGCCTTACCGCTAGGCCAAACCGGAGCCTTACGCCTTATCGCTAGGCCATACCGGAGCCTTACGCCTTATCGCTAGGCCAAACCGGAGCCTTACGCCTTACCGCTAGGCCAAACCGGAGCCTTACTTACAAACCGGAGCTTACAAACCTGACTTACAAACCGGAGCCTTACGCCTTACCGACGGGCCAAACCGGAGCCTTACGCCTTACCGCTAGGCCAAACCGGCTCATGACACGCGACGTGTTTGGATGTGAATTAAATTGCCTCCTTACCCTCACGGGCAAGATGGTCAGTGCACACGTCCCACCTCCAGAGAAAGATGACAGTAGCACTGCGCTAGCCCCACACAGTCCCAGTCCCAAGCGCAGCTCCAAACTCCACACTCGCTTCACCAGTTCCTGACTTACAAATTATATATAGAAGAAAAAAACTGTATATATATATATATATACTGTTTTTTTCTTCTTCTTTTTTTCCTTTTTTTTTTAGAGGAGAACACCGCGTTGCTCAATGTTGCTTTACGTCGACAGAGACCGTAGGAACTATTAGGATGGCCACCTCGACTTTCACACAGCTCCACACAACGTTGTCATCAACATTGTTTTCGCTTATATACCTCCACGTCAACACCTGTACGACATAACTATACCTGAGTGAGTCGTTGCAATGGCAGGATATGTGCTCAGCACTACGTAACGGATTCTGCAGCATGCGTCAGGTGTTGTTTTGTGTGTCTGCACTTTCCGTTGAAAAATACACCACGCCAAAACGACTGAACCAGCTGACGCTATTATAAAATCGATTTTGCGGAGGTGGAGGTAAAAACACGACTAGTGAAGCGGCATGCAATAACAAGAGAGAGAGGTGGGAGGGAGGGGGGGCGGAGAGAGAGAGAGGGGTGGAGGGGAGGGGGGGCGGAGAGAGAGAGAGAGAGAGAGAGAGAGAGAGAGAGAGAGAGAGAGAGAGAGAGAGAGAGAGAGAGAGAGAGAGAGTTCAAAGTATTCTCACCCACATTATTCTAGCAATGTTAGGATTGCCAATTGCGTGTGGATGAGCTCCCTTAACGAAACAAGCAGACATTTCGTTGATTACAAAGCTTTCTCAGATCTGTGCTGTCGGCAGTAGAGCGTACGACGCTGGGTTAGAAAGCAAGGAGGAAAATGTGTACGAAAGATTGTTAGTTGTAATGAGTTATATCCGAATTTTCGAAGGTAAAGTGTCTGCCGCGGAAGTCACGATGGATATAGGGTAGGCAGGGGCAAACCGCTCACTTACAGCACAACAGCCGCTCTCTTTTGCAATGAATTCTTAACGCAGCGGGGCAGATTGAATGGATTAACATGTCATTTGGCTACACAAGGACTGCATAGAATTCTTTTTTTGTGTGGGGGAAGGGGGGAGGGGGGGGGGCAACCCATCTCCCCCCACCTGACGTCGGAGAAAACGCCCACTGATGTGGGGCGAAATATTAATCCACTATTTTATTTTGTTAAGAGAAGCTGCGTATACAAACACAGAAAGAGATTCTCGAACAAAATGTTCTTGCATGCGTGACAGCTGTTCAGTAAAAAGGCTTTGCCAGTATTACAGGAATCAAGAATAATACCATCTACGAAATGAAACACATTAATTTTATGTAGATCACCGTTGACACACTGTTGTTTAGAAAGTCATTAGTTACTTAAACTGAGAGAGAGAGAGAGAGAGAGAGAGAGAGAGAGAGAGAGAGAGAGAGAGAGAGAGAGAGAGAGAGAGAGAGAGAGAGAGAGAGAGAGAGAGAGAGATTAAACAGAACAAACAAAAAAGACCTGGGTTTTGCTCGATTAATGCTTGTCTGCAAATGTCACACTGCAATTGATTGATAATAAGTAGGTGAAAATGCATCATTTGTGAGGCGCCGTCGAGTGACGGAGACAGTATGGGCGGTTATTTCTGGGTGGGTGTTGTACCCCCTCCACAAGCACCCAGCTCGCGTACCCGTGGGTGTACTTTCCCACTTCACCGTGCGGGGCTGTGCTCAATCCACACAGTGGGCGTTGTACCCGAACAAAAATCTGAAACAAGAATGACTGCTAGCGTTCGAAAATAAGATCCACACACCTTTTTCATTGTTTTTAAACGTTTCACTGTTGTTTACGTGTCGTTTTGTGGCCTGAAGAAGAATTCCTTTAAATGCTTTTATTATTTTCTTTTTCTTTTTATTTGAACCTCAGTTGCATGCAGACCTATTACTTCACTTCTCTTTTTTTTTCTTTACTTTTTTTCTTTCTTTTCTTTTTTCTTTTTCGTTGTGGTTCATAGATCTGAAAAGTTGCATCGTGTTGTCTATGTCATAATAAATAAGCGTTCTTTTGAATCTTTTATGTGTTTGGATCTGGTTGTACCCGAACCTTTGTTTTCCAGGCTCCAACTACCTGGAACCAACTCCCTGTGTCTGTGCGCCTTGCTGCCCCGGCCAGTTCTTTCAAATCTTACTTGAAAACTTTTCTCTTTAAAAACAACATTTTCTTCAGTCCCATTGCCTCATTATGAAATACGAAAAAGTGTGTGCGTATGTGTGTGTGTGTGTGTGTGTGTGTGTGTGTGTGTGTGTGTGTGTGTGTGTGTGTGTGTGTGTGTGTGTGTGTGTGTGTGTGTATGTGTGTGTTGTGTGTAGTGTTGTGTGTGTGTGTGATATGTGCGTGTGTGTGTGTGCGTGTGTGTGTGTGTGTGTGTGTGTGTGTGTGTGTGTGTGTGTGTGTGTGTGTGTGTGTGTGTGGTGTGTGTGTGTGTGTGTGTGTGTGTGTCTGTGTGTGTGTGTGTGTGTGTGTGTGTGCGTGTGTGTGCACTCAATCTTTGTTGTAAACTATGTACGTTTAAAGAACTTGTAAGCGCATAGCGTCTGTGCGGGTTAGGTGCTCTAAATACCCATTATTATTATTATTATTTGGCCGATCCGGCTGCACGCATTTTCCCCACCTCACCCCATCCCATTTTTCTACACCTCTTAATGTTCGCACGTTTTTCTTTATTTCCTTTCCTTTGTTTCTGTGCAGGTGAAAACAAACATCTGGCAGTAGTTCTTAATGGAAAAGAGAGTAGCGGAGGAAAACATGATAAATCTGTCACTTGTGCTATGACGACTATGGGGGTAACAAAACAAGACTCCTTCCTTTCTCTCTTTCTATTGATTTCCCATTGGCACTCGTCTTAGCACGGCGAATCTTTATGAGTTTCTGAAAAGTCGGTAGAATAGATTATAACAGATAAAGGTCCTGCACTCGAGCACATTTGGCTGCAGTTTCAAAAAACAAAACAAACAAATAAACAACAACAACAAACAGACAAATGAACAAAAAACAAAATGCCACACACAAACAAACCGCGAGACACTGTACACACTGTGACCTTGTGGTTTCATCAGAAAAAACCCAACAAATGTAGCAACGGTACTTCCCCCCCCCCCCCACCCCCTAAAAGAGAAAAAGACGAGAGAAAAAAAAGAAAAGAGACAACAAACAAACAAGCAAACAAACAAACAAAACAAAAACAAAAACAAACAAACAAACAATCCACAAAAAAGCAAAAACAAAACAAAAAACAACAACAACAACATTAAACATGAATGACTGCTAGCGTTCTAAAACAAGAGCCAAACACACAAAAGATTCAAAAGAACGCTTATTTATTATGACATAGACACACAATCTGCTTGTGTTTCTATGTCATAATAAATAATAAAACAAAAACAATACAAAACAAAAAACAAAACTCGCTAGGTAGGCCCTTTAAAGGCGACTCGCCGGACTTTTTTTGATTTATTTATTTTTATTGCAAAGGGCATAAATGATAGCGTCACCAGTTTTCTATGTTCGCATCTTACATTTGAATTTTCCACTAGCTGTGTACACGCTCGTCTGGAGTGCAGTAAAGGAACCGATCGCCACATGAACGGTCTACAACAGAAATACTTTTGAGGCTTTTGGTTTAAACTAAAATTTATTCGAGACGAAATAAACATTAAAAAAAATATATATAAAAAAATCATTATGTGCTCATCAACAAGCTATAGCTTATAGGCGATGAGCTCATGCAGCTGGCAAAAAACACACAATGTATGGCGGACGAACAGTTTCACTTCGCTATCAATAAATGAGACGCAACAAACAAACAACAACAACAACAATAGAAACAAAAAAACCAAGAGGAAACAAAAAAGAAACAAACAAACAACAATAACAAACACAAAAATACGAACAGTCACTAGAAAACAGTCAAAACAAATTGTAGTTGAAAAAACAAAACAATGTTAGGTAGACAGATAGATTGGCTGGTGGCCTAAAGAAACACTAGCGAGAGAGAAATGGCGTAAGGAGACAGAGGGGGGTGGGGAGACGGAAAGGGAAAGATGGTTTGAAGTCATTTTTCTACAGTAGCATAATTATTAATTTTTGACAAAGTTCAGAGGTATGAGCAGGCAGTCGGTCATTTGTATAATTAAAACATATAATCACATATACCGAAGGACTTAATACTTGGATTTTTAACGTCCCTTAACTGTACTATGTTAACAGGACAAATCACATGTGCACAAAAAGTCAAGCTTTTCATGGATGCATCCGAGAAGACAAACATATACAGACACACAGACACGTAAACTGTGCGACAATAGAGATATGTACCGATACACTGTGCGACAGATACATAACTGTACAACAACACTATTCCTTACAAATTTATGTTTTGAGGAAAGCGACCTCCAAAGGAAGATTATTCCAAAGTGATGTGTGTGTTTGTCCCACACACATTGATCATACTTAAATTTCTGTCCAGTCGGTGATATTACTGGCGTACACACTGGCATGTACACCGACACAGTCACACACACACACACACACACACACACACACACACACACACACACACACACACACACACACACACACACACACACACACACACACTCTCTCACACACCACACACAGAACACACACGAGTCCACACACACACACACACACACACACACACACACACACACACACACACACACACACACACACACACAAACACACCACACACTCACACACTCTCTCTCTCTCTCCCTCTCTGTCACACACACACACACACACACACACCACACACACACACACACACACACACACACACACACACACACACACACACACCACACACACACACAACACACACACACACACACACACAGTCACACCAGTCACACACACACAGTCACACCACACACACACACACACACAAGTCACACCACACAACACACACACACACGCACACCACACACACACACACACACACACACACACACACACACACACACACACACACACACACACAAACACACACACTCACACACCACACAGTCTCACACACACACACACACACAGAGTCTCACAAACGCACCACAGTCTCAAACATCCAGTCTCTCTTCTCTCTCTCTCTCTCTCTCTCTCTCTCTCTCTCTCTCTCTCACACACACACACACACACACACACACACACACACACACACACACACACACACACACACACACACACACACACACATACACACACACACACACACTATCGTCGAGTGCCTTCCTACGGACAAATAAATGTGCGCGAGTCACAATGCTGACAGTACTTATGTCGCGCTCCCGGCTGATATTCTCTGAAGTCTAATAACGGAACGGCTCGGCGCTAGCCTTCGCCACGTGAGGAGATTAACTTGCTACTCCAGAAACACGCCTCCTGATCGAAACCACCACGTGGTCAGAGCCCACCCCCCCTCTCCCCATGCAACCCCCTCCCACCCCCTGCCCCCCTCCCCATCTCCTCCCTGTGGCAAGAAGCCATAATCATCAGATTATGCACCCCAACAAAGAGAATCAATTAAGTCCTACAGCTACCCACGCCTAGGCTACAATGGTTGCATGGCCACAGCGCTTCCCGGTTTGGCTTAACGGTAAGGCGTTAGGCTGGTAAGCGGAGGGACCTCGGTTCGAATTCGCTTCGGCTCTCCTTTCTCTTCGAAAGTTGTGGTCTGTGGACACTGTCTTGTGACTTTGTCCTCACAATTAATAAAACATTAAAATAGCTCTCCTGGCTGTCCATCTTAATAAATGAGTCATTCTGGCGCTGACAGTGTAGCGATAGGTATGTAATCTCCCTCTTCCCCTACATCTGCACCTCCTTCCTCACCTTCTCCCCGTCCCTAATAAGCCTTGTGGTTTGTGTGGACGTTGAACATTATGTTTACTCACTTCCTGGAGGTTTGACAATGGCGGTAGCTAGGAAAATCTCAGCGTCCACCTCTGACTCTTCCTCACCTCCTAGCCACGGATGGTTACGCCATGCACTCCCTCAAACACTGACCGCTAGCTACCTGTTTTTAACACTGACACGCATTCACACACACACACACACACACACACACACACACACACACACACAACACACACACAACACACAACACACACACACACACACACACACACACACACACAACACACACAAACTTACACACACACACACACACACACACACACACACACACACACACACACACACACACACACACACACACACACACACACACACACACCACCACATCTACACACACACACACACACACACACACACACACACACACACACACACACACACACACACACACACACACACACATGTACATACACACAAACGTTGTACGCGCGCGCAGAAGGAAATATAGGAAGCCGAGACTGGCAATGGTACATTAGAGCCAATTGCAGTACAAAAATATTAGTTAACAAACCGGAGAGAGAGAGAGAGAGAGAGAGAGAGAGAGAGAGAGAGAGAGAGAGAGAGAGAGAGAGAGAGAGAGAGAGAGAGAGAGAGAGAGAGAGACAGACAGACAGACAGACAGACAGACAGACAGACAGACAGACAGACAGACAGACAGACAGACGGTGTATTCTGACCTACTCAAGGTTCAGAGACGGAGATCTTTAACAGCTCTCGGTTCTCAGCAGTCAGGAGTTACATTTCTACACCCTTGGTGCCCCACCGCGGGGACGCTGTAAGATATACGACAAGCGGAAGACCGGAACGGCGGAAAAGCGAATTAGGGAAGTGTTCGCGGGGATTTCAACCCGCTTGGGACTCAGAGCTTGCTTGCGTCCCTTGCGCTATTCTTTGCCGAACGAAAACGTCAATGGGAGATCGGTCTCATTTAACCTTTTGCTGACGCTGCGCCCACGTGTAGCTCCCTTACAGACAGTTCAGTTCAGTACAAAATGGCGTCCATGCGCTCTGAAAAGGCCATGTGCACTCCACCTCGTCTCTCAGACGTTTCCTCAATATTGCCTTTAGAACAGTTCGAATGTTCATCTGACTGACTATACATTGACCCCCTCCAGTGTTTTCAAGGAAAATCGTCTAGCGTTTTCTCTTTCCACGCCTCTCCCTCTTCTCCGGGCGATCGATGGTGTGATGTCCTTGGCTTTGTGTCCGCAGGTAGTGTCTCAAGCTCCTCAACACTTCAGACCTTGCGTGACGCTGCCCTTGGAACTTTGAGGACTGGGTCGGAACTGAAAGAACGCCGGTCTCAGATCCGACATTTACAAGTCGTAAGTCGGGGAAGTACCACCATTATAGCCTAGCGGGAAATAAAACGTATGATCGATTTCTTTGAGTTAGAACGAAAGCCACTAGCGTTGACACAAGCGGTGTGACAAAAGGGCGTTTGCGTTGACCGATTTGGTTCGATCAGAGCAGCCTTAAAACTTGTGACGCTTATATTCAAGGGCTCTTCAGCAATTCCTGCCAACAGTAAAGAGTTAAGTAGCCAAGACGTAATTACACCACGGATATGACACATGTGTTCGTAGTTTCGACTGTGAGAACTCAGCTAAATCTACACAGTTTCAATTAAGCGGACTGACGCAACTTGCTAACTTGCCGGTTTGTCCCCAAAATCAACAATAGCAACAAAACAGTCGCAGATTCCAAAATGATCTTGACAAATGGATCTCATTTCTCAACCCCTTCCCTGTTGACCTGCCTATATCGATGCGTGTGTGCTGTACGCGTGCCTGTTTGCGTGCCTGTTTGCGTGCGTGCGTGCGTGCGTGTGTGTGTGTGTGTGTGTGTGTGTGTGTGTGTGTGTGTGTGTGTGTGTGTGTGTGTGTGTGTGTGTGTGTGTGTGTGTGTGTGCGTGCTAGGAAGTAAGGGGATGTGTAGCTTGTTAAATTTTATTTCATGTTGTAGCATGTTGTTACCATTCTTGCTTTTGTACGCCCCTTGGGCTGTTGAAATATTTTCATAGAAGGGGCTAAATTTCCATTATTATTATTTGAGTCCAGAACAAGCGAGAGTGGAACACAGATACATTAATTATCTAACTTATCTCGGCTTTTCTATCGTTCTGTTTCACAGTTCACGGTATTGTTCCGCTTGACATCATGCAGCTACGCATGACTTCACTTCATAAGAGTGGAACTTAATGTTAGCACTTAACCGAACCGGACAACTGGTGGCTATACATATATATATATATATATCGTCTGCCAAATCATTATGCCGGCAAACTTTGCGTTTATCAATGATCTGTGAGACTGAGTGGTGTGTACAGTAGAAAAGTAGGGGCGCAAAAAGCCTTTGAGGACAGAGCTCAGGAGCTGTGTGAAAGTCGAGGTGGCCGTCCTGGGCTCCCCGTCCCTGATCAGTAGTTCTTATGGTCTCTGTGGACGTAAAGCAACATTGAACTGTAGTATCTCAGAGCTCAGGAGCTGTGTGAAGGTCGAGGTGGCCGACCTGGGCTCCCGCCCCTAATAAGCCTACGGTTTCTGTGGACGTAAAGCAAGCCTTCACGGTATTCCATAAAGGAAAATGGGTGGGGGTTGAAGCCAGACCGGAAGTGAATGACGTTTCATTTTCTGTCAGTGAGACAGGATCGGAGGACTGGAAAAGCGGAATCGTGTGAAACAGACAATTTGCGCCAAGCAGCGCTCAGACCCAAACTGGAACAGAAACGTTAAACCGTCATCACCGGCAGCCGATCGACCAAGCTCTAGAACATATTTGTTGTCGTCGTCGTCACTGTGTTTTTGTTTCGTTTTGTCGTTATTGAGAGAACATGGTTTTACCTTTACACACGGGAAGCAGAGCTCCCTGGGAAATAACGTCACGTGACGACGGTGCAGATGCGATTGTGTGTGGTTATGTGCGCTAGCGATGCATGTATGTGGAATGGTGTACAATTCCACAAATACCGTTTTCTTCTCTTCTCCTTTCATGGTGCTTCACGTCCACAGAAGCCGTATGGTTTATTAGGGACGGGGAAGAATTGGATAGGAAATGAGAGCCCATGCCTAGGCAGGCAGGCAGGCATGCAGTCAGGCAGGCAGTCCAATATGCCTAGAACTTACGACTTACCAGGCCTTCATACAGCTCCTGGTCTGTTTCTGTCTGTCTGTCTGTCTGTCTCTCTCTCTTCCCCCTTCTGTATGTACATCTTTGCTCCTAACTACCATGTATGTTGTACTTTCTTGAATGTGGTGGGGATGGGGTACGGGTAGGTTGTTGCGTACTTCATCAGCATCAGTGTTTTTAGCAGTTTTAGCTTGTGAGAGCTTACATGTACGCACTGTTTGTGCATCTGGCGCTGGGAACACGCAAGTTTTTGTGGGGAATCCGCCATAGATAAATTGTCATTCATTCATTCGTCCATTACGTATTCATCAGACTGTATTGAAACAAACATGCAGAAAGTTGCTGTATAAAACAAAACAACAACAAAACAACAACAACACATACGCACACAACAATAACAACAACAAAAACCGAACAAAAGAAACGGACAATAAAAGCAAAACAAGATCGTCTTGGAAAGTCTTCCGCCAATCTTATGGCCATCTCTGTCTCCGCCGTTAATGACGGTCGATGACTACACGGACCATAGACAGCACAGCGGGCGGCTAGTATTGCTTTGTGCGTCACACATTTAACTTGTACCTGTCAGGCAGTTTAATAACGACCATTAAGCCTCTTTTGTAGATAAACGCTTTGGAAAGTGCGGCTAAAATTTCCCGCTTACATGCTTCCATATGTGATAAGCGGCATTATATTCTTTATTATCTCCTTTCGGCGCGGCGAACAAGGTCCGGATTCAATAGAAAATATATTTTTCGTCTTAATAATAGTAATGATGACAGTCTGCATATGGCCCCCCATCTCGTAAGAGTCCGAAGTGGTTACAAAGAGGTAAGAATACGCTCATTTTATCTCACACACACACACACACAGAAACACGCACGCACGCACGCACGCACGCACACAAACACACGCACGCACGCACGCACGCACTACGCACACAACCACACACGAGCAGCAGCAGCACGCATAGCACGCACGCACGCACAGCACAGCAGCACACACACACACACACACACACACACACACACACACACACACACACACACACACACACACACACACACACACACGACACACCACCACACACACACCACACACACACACGCACGCACACCACACACACACACAACACACACACACACACACACGCCGCACGCATGCACACACACACACACACAACACACACACAGCGCACACAACACACACACACACACACACACACACACACACACACACACACACACACACACTACAAATACATGCATTACTGGTTATGGACTGGTACCCGCGTCAGTATTGCGTCTGGGTATTCAGTCGGACA